>CM053770.1:9707042-9732042 GCA_028658325.1 Potorous gilbertii
GGGGTCTATGACTTCAAAAAGTTTAAGAACTCCTGCCCTAAGTACTGGCCATAGAGCCCACCTCAATGTCAAGAAGACCTCAGTTCAAGTCCCACTTCTGACAAATACTTGCCATGCGACCCCAGGCAAGTCCCTTAACTTCTAAGTATCTTAATTTCTGAGTATTGACCGTGGACAACTCTTTCAGAGGAGAAATTTTAGAGAGGGTACCAACATGTATTGATAATAGGTGTTATCAGTGTAGAGAGTGTTCCCAATTCCTGGCAAGTGCTCTTCTTTTTTTCCCAGGGGAAAAAAGATTTTTAAGGTAATATCACAGACAGGAAGGAATTATCTTGGGCTGCTAAGGCTGCCCATTACACCATACTACCCTCCCATGCCCTCTGGAGTCGGACTGTATTCATCTCTTCTCTTTCCTTTGTCTTTTGTTTCTGGATTTCATCATTGCTACTTTCATCTTCCTGTTGCTTAGACTGATCAATCTCTCCTCCTGGAGAGAGTCACCATAATTTCTACTGGGTGCCCTTATTACTAATATCCACTTAATGTTTTAGGAATCAAATCTCCCTGCCTACAATAACAGCAACACGTGTGTTTATCTAAAGACATATCAAAAAGATTTCTACTTGTTTTTTTCTTAAAAGAGATGAATTTCCCCCCTCCCTTCATGTGCCGTATCTGAACTGTGAGAGATAATGTTTGGAAGCTTGCTGGCTGATCTGAGAGTTTCAGTCTGTGAGCATGGAAAATATCAGCACTAACCTAGATGTGTGGGAATCCATGCCATGATCCTGGATTCAGCTGCCACAGCAACATGCCCCAACTCACTAAAGTCAGGCACACCCTAACAAGATCCTCCATCCCTCCATTGCAAGCATCACTGTGACCCACAGTGTGAGATCAGTTCTGAACATTTTACTCCCATAAGCACCATAAACCCAGATGCCTTTGTCATTAGAAGACCTGGAAAAATCCAAGAAAAACCTTGGGAGAAGTTGATCACCGGAACAAAAAATACAGTGCCCACGTCAGGGAAATGTCTCAAGCCCATAATTAACTATGCTCATCTCCACTCAGTACATGCTTCGAGAGTGACTTTCTTAGAAGGCATTTCTTTCCCAATGGGATTTTTCTTTTGCAGCTACCTTAGGATTCCATATGATTCAACAAAGATTCCTGGAGCACCCACTGTGGATGCAGCACTTTCCAAGGCACTGAGTAGGCAAAGATGAAGAGCATTCACATAGCTCCCTTATGGGAGCGCCACTCAGGAAGGAGAGTGGATGGTATGAGTCAGCAAAGCTCCAGTGACATATAAAGCAGAATGTGGTGGGTCCAAGGAAACCTTCAGCCTGAAGTCAAGAAGCAGGGCAGCTATTACTGCCATGTTAAATTTAACGTACACTTAAAAATTATAAGTAAGTTTAATTTCAGACACAATCCTCTTTTCTGTTCATCTGTATATAGTGAAATACTCTTATCTGTTGATGTTTGAATTTGTGTTAAAAAGATTTTTTAAATTTTGATAAGCAAAAAAGGAGGGAAAAATACATTCAAGTAGGGGATTGGGGCAGGCTCCTTGGAGGAGAAAGGAACCCGTACTGAAGGATTTCAACAAGTTTAAAGAGGAGGGCACAGGTGCATTCTGGGAATGAAGGAGAGCCTGTGTGAATGCCCAGGGACAAGAGAGAGGGGGAGGAGCCTGGGCATCCACAAGTATCCCAGCTTGGCTGGAAGCACAGTATGGGAGAAAGAACAAAATGAGACAGGAATAGGCTTTGAAATGCTATCAAAGAAATGTCGATGGTTATGTGAAAGCACCAGAGAGGCAGGGATGTATAGAAAAGAAAAAAGTGTTGAAGGTGTATCTGTTTGCAGGGCAGAGAGTAAGACAATGTAATTGTGTAAAGATCAGCTAGGTAAAAAAACAAATAAATAAATAAAATTGACAATCTGAAAAACAGAAATGGGTGATTGGGAAGGGAAAGGAAGTTTTTGGGGGGAAAGTCACCTCTAGATTATAGTTCTTGAAGGTCTACAAATGGTGTCATCACCAGGGAGTGGAGTATGGAACAATGCCAGGAGCCACAAGAAAGCAAGAAAGATGACTGAGGAAAAGTCAGAAGTTAGAAATGAAGAGATCATCAGTGGCCTCTCAAGAACACTTACTGTGATGGGAGTCAGGTTGCTGGGGTTCAGAAGTGGGCAGGTAATGAGGAAGGAGAGGCAGTAAATGTGGCCAACGCTTGCTAAAATCCAGACTTGCATGGGTGTGAACTGTGTTTCTATAAGGTAGTTATTTCTCCTTTTGAAGATTCAGCTGCCTCGTGCTAAAAAAAAAAAGAAAGAAAGAAAAAGAAAATGAGGAGGAAGAGAAGGAAGGAGAGAGAGATGGAAAGAGAAAGGAGCTCAGGAGAGGTATCCTCAATCTGTTCAATCAAGTAAAGTGGTAAGTGAGGTTGTTAACTGTGTGTGTGTGTGTGTGTGTGTGTGTGTGTGTGTGTGAGATAGAGAGAGAAAGAGAGACACAGAGACAGAGAGACAGATAGAAACAGAGACAGGGAGAAAGAGAGATACAGAGAGAGAGGGAGAGACAGACAGAGACAGGGAGAAAAAAGAGACAGAGAGAGATGAAGAGAAAGAGACAGAAAAGAGAGGAGAGAGAGAATAAAGGGAGAGGAGAGAGAAAGAGAGAGAGAGAAACAGAAGGGAAGGAAAGGCTGGAATCGGGAGGAAGGGCATCAGTATAGCCATTATAGAGAAGGTGACCATAAGTTCATCATAAAAGAACAAAAAATGTTCTATGTAGTGAACATGGCCCAGGTGAGATTAGCTGTCCCCTTGAGTGATGCATGTGAAGGCAGATTCAGAATTAGCCAGGGTGGTCTCACTTTGGTATCTGTATTGCCAGTACCTGACACACAGTAGGACCCAGCAAAGGTTAGATGATAAACTCAAGACCAGCAACAGAGAGGGAATGTGTCAGAAAGTAAAAGGTGTGGAAGTAGAAGGGAAACCAGGAAAAGGGAAATTTGTGACCAAGACAGCCAGCTGTCTGGAGGGCATGATGGTAGACTGGAGTGGGGGAAGATGGGAGGCCAAGGATAGGGAGTAGAAAGACTGAGAAAGAGCTAGCTGAGCATGTGAAGAGGCATGAGGAGAGGGATTTGTCACCTAGGTGAGTGGTGGTTCTGGATGAAAAGGGCCAAGGTGGTCAGGAAGCTGGGATCAACTAGGAACACTATAGAGTCACAGGCCACCTTCCCTACACTCATGCTCTGAAATATCTGTGAAGTATTTTTCACTAGGATCGCAGTTATGACCTCACTATTCACTAAGAATTTTCTTAGAATAATAACTTGGGTGTGTGGGTGTACAGGCTTCCAAGTTCAACGTTAAACTTCAAGGTGTTTGGGAGAGCAAGGGGATGCTCTGATGCGCAGAGCCCTGGGAGCTGGAGTCAGGAAGAGCCGAGCTGAAACCTGGCCTCAGTCACTTCCTAGCTCTAGGACTGAGCACATCACTTCACATCTGTTTGCCACTGTTTCCCCTTCTATAATATTAATAATAGTACCTACTTCAAAGGAGATAGTAATAGTACAGCTCTTACAACAGTAGAGTAAGGTATACAGTAAGTGCTAAATAAATGTTACTCATTTTTTAAGTTTTGTTGGCTTTTTGTTGTTGTTGGCCCCATAACAACCCTGCTAGGTAGGTGCTAGGTATGAATATATTGTTATATTTATTATATAATATATATTATACAAATAATAAATGGGGAAATTGAGGCTCAGAGTTTCCCTACTTTGTCCACAGTCACACAGCTAGTGCCCGAACTAGGGACCGAACCTGGGTCTTGCAGATTCCAAGGCCTTTATCATCTATTGAGTCACTCTGGCTCCACCAAAAGTTTACAGTCATTTCTATGGACCTGGATGAGTCCTGTAGTCCAATCTGACTGTTCTTACAGATGAAGGAACGGACAGATCCTAAGGAGCTGAGCCAGGAGTCATCCTCCAGGTCACTCTCTTCTCAGTGACTCTGTTCAGGGTCTCTCCTCCTGCCAGTCAAGGGTTTTCTTTGAAGGAATGAAGACTGGGAGGGAGGTGCCCTCCTCTCCTGGAATTTCAAAACAGCAGAACTCAGTTACAGTCAGCTATGTGTTAATAGCTATAAATGAATGTACTCAATTCTGCATTGTTCATGGGATCCTAAGAATGGCCAAGAAAACTGATCTGTGTTCTTCAAAACAATATGCTCTGGGTGGAAACTGGTATTTGTGAGCCAAGGACAAGTTGTCGTTGAAAGGAGACGTCTTGTTTTCGCACTGATTTTTACGACACCGAGGTAATCTGATACTTGACTCAAATATTTCTGCCCAACCGAAAGCAAAGAGCTTTTCTCTGCTGCTGAAGGAGCAGCTGTTTAGCACACTATATCCTGGCTGTTTATGCAACTAGACAATCCATCTGGAGACACTGGATGGGGAAAACCTGGAATTCTCTCCTAAACAGCACAAGCTAGAGGGCAAAGTCAGAATTCCATCACCAAATCCTTCACGCTGAAACCCAAAGTGTAAATAAGTGTGCCTTCGACCTGCCCCCTGCCCTCCCCCATTCCCTCTGAGGTAGGAAATCTGGGCAGGACCAGCACAGCCTACCCACCCAGTTTTCATCACCTCCTTTTATCTTCTGGTCTTCTAGGCGCTAAGTCCGCTAGACAAGAGGAAAGTGAATCAACAGCCAGCCTGCCCCCAGGGAAAGGCGCCTCCGCACCGGACCCCAGTACTGGTCAGGAGGAGAAATGGACAACCTGGGGAGGAAACCAGCTGTAGCGTCAGGACTAAGAAAACTTCTGAAACAAACAAAAACAATGGAAGCCAAAATCGTAGGCAGCTCAGGTGAACACTGGGGTAAATCAGAGACATGACCCAGTAGGAATAAGACTGGATTGGAGTCAGAGAAGTAAGTTCAAATCCTGCCTCTGACCCTTATTCCCTGTATGATTTAACCCTTCCTGAGGCCTCGGTTTCTTCAGCTGTAAAGTGAGTCAGTTGCACTACATAGCCTCCAAGGTGAGGTGCAAATCAAAAGTCCATCCTCGTGAGCCTCTTTCCTCTCTGAGTGGAGATTCAGGAAGGAGCTCTCAGGCTGTTCATACGAAGAGATCGACGGCTCTTGGCCTCCTTCCTCCTGCTCACCAAAGGAGAAGAGGAAAATCCAAGCCGTCCTATCCTGTTTACAAGTTGCTATGTGGCTGGTGTGCCTGCTCACCCACACTCTAGGTTACTGCTTGTACACAGCCCAGTGTCAAAAACTGTCTCCAGCTTGGAAGGGTTAAAGCCCCAGCTGCTCAGTCTTCTAGCTCTGCCCCAGCCCCTCACCCTGCCTTCCCTACCTACAGATGTACAGACAAAGCAAATGACAGGAGAAAAGTGTAGGGCGAGATTAGATGCTGGTTATCTCCAGAGATTGGCCTTCACTGTTGAATCATCCAGGCTATCTTTATTTTCAGTGTGTTTATCATAATTCTTTTGTTTCATACCCTACCCACATGCTGATGCATCATTCTCTCTCTCTCTCTCTCTCTCTCTCTCTCTGTCTCTCAGATAGAGGAACAGGGATAGAAAGGGGGATAAGACAAAAGAGACCTTCCTAGTTGTGGCATGTATAAACCAAAAATGACACAACTGAAAAAGAGTGCAGCAATATGGTAACAAGACAAAAGAGGGTCAGAGAAGTGGCTGTGATGTCTCAGGACCTGGGTTCAAGAACTACTTTTAACACCATCTGTGTGACCTTGAGTAAGTCTCTTCACCTCTGTGGGTCTCAGTTTTCTTAACTGTTAAAGGACGAGCTTGGATTAGGTGAGCTTGGTGGTCCCTTCCACCTTGCAATGTATGATCCTCCTATATGAATTAGGCCTAGGCACAGAATGTAACTTACTGATCACACTTGCCTGCCCTCTTAACCAATAATGCCATCTTGCAAGAGGTCTGACATTCCAAAGAAAGCATACATTGTCTCTACCACTATGACAGTTTTTAAAAAGATATGTCATTTAACTGAATGATTACCTCCATGTACTGACAGAATTCTTTCCACCAAAATGTCCTGGGCAACATCAGAATCTGGGCATGGCTCACTGACCAGAACTGGTCAGTCAGGCAACACACACTGAGCCAGGCATGGTGGGTACCGGCTCTGTGTACATGCTAGGGCAACCTAGAATTTCATTCCAAATCTCTCAAGTTCCCAATGAGGAATTCTCTTGAGTTTTTCCTCAGCTGGATTTTTCATTGCCTCTGTTGAAAAAGATTCACCTCACATGAAATTCACCAACCTTCAGAAGACAGCCAGACTTTCAGCTGATTATTTTTCTCTAGATCATTCCTATATCTCTGATAGGCATAGCAGCATCAGGAGCCAGGGAAAACACTGCTCCCTCTCCCACCCCACACAAGTCTTCACAAAATCTGCAAAATTTTCTCTGGTCAAAGAAATGTGGGGACTTTTACAGAGTTTGCGATTACCTCCAGACACAAAGAGCAGCCAGCAGGTGGGGGAAGGTGTGGTCCCCCACCCAGATGTTGTGTGTCAATATCAAATGTATTGAGATAGAAGATGATACTGCAAGTTAATAATTTTTTGGCATGAGCAGAGGCTTATCAATTGCATTTGTTTGAAATGCAATAAGGCTTGTTTTCTTTTCAAATATTCAAAGTCGCCCTTTCTCAAATACAGTCTGTATGTCCCTGTGTCTTTCCAGCGTGTTCTGAATTCCCAGTCTGCAATACTCGTGAAAAAGAAGGGTAAGATTTAATCCTTGTAAACAAATGATTTTAAGACCTGTGTCTCTCATGAAGGAAAATTCGATCCACATCCAGAGAAAAAAGTCTGAAGTCTGAATGCAGAGTGAAGCAGACTATTTCTTTTTTGTTTTGTTTTGGGGCTTTTTTGTGGTTTTTCCCTTTTGTTGTTCTGTCTTTCATAGCATAACTTATGGGGAAATATGTTTACAAGATTGCACATGTAGAACCTATATCAGATTGCTTGCTGTCTTGGGGAGGGGGAATGGGGGGGAGAAAAATTAGAAACTCAAAATCTTATAAAAAATTAGTGTTGAAAGGTATCTTTGCATTTAATTGGAAAAAATATTGCTTACAAAAAAAAAAAACTAATTCCATGTTTCTACTAGATATAAAATAAGATCACCAATGACTTCTTGAGGTAATTTCAGGAAGACAACCTTTGTAAATTCTTTATATTTTAATTACTTTTAATGGACTGCATTTCCCTAAAATGTTATGCTATAATTCACCACAACCTTCTGTTTATTACAAATATGTAATTTATTTATTATTTATTATCTAGGAATCCTAGTCTTTTTCTAGGTTTTCATAAGTTTTTCTCATGAGTAAATATCGGTAAGGACAGTAGAAAAGAAAAGATGCCTGCTGTTTGTCATCACAGCAAAAACAGAGATTTTTTTAAGTCGAGGAATGCAAAGATAGTTTGCTCAGTCTTCCATCTGAAATGCCATGTCCTACTACCTAAAATATTGCTGAAATAAAGACTTTTTCTCCCGTGACCTATGAGGAACCATCTTAAATTCATACTAAGGACTCAAATATCCCTCCCCATTAGACTCAGGAGACACCAAACTCTTCTTATATTTCCTTCAAAACCAGAAAGAATCCTAATCTGGACTATCTCTAGATGATATCACATGAAGATCCCATTGAAGTCTTAACAAACTCATGTTAACGACTAACCAATCTGAAGCCTTTGTATCATTAAGCATTCTTGCAAGATTGTAAAAGCTACAACTGTGATTGCTAACCACATCTTTAAAATGGAGGTGTTTGTGAAAGACTCTTACCTGGCCTTGAGACTTGTCCTTTGTAACAAGGACATTTCTTTAAGAAAAATATACCTAGGAACAGCTAGATGGTACACCGGCCCTGGAATCAGGAGGTCTTGAGTTCAAATTCAGCCTAATTGCTATAATGGATATATAATATAAAAATTTTAAAAATACATGCGCCTAATCCTTTGCAAAATTAAAAGAATTATACCAACAACACCTACTATTATTACTTTCTAACTGTGGAATTCTGGATGTCATTTAAATGTTCTCAGTCTGTTTCCTCCTCTGTAAAGTAGGGATAACCACTGTATCTCCTAGTGTTGCTGTGAGTGATAAAATTTGAAATAGCATGTGTGTAAACCTTTACAGTCACATAAAATAGTAACTTGCATCATCTTGGTTATATTATTATATTTTTACAGTCACATCCAACTCCCCATGACCCCATTTGGGGTTTCCTTGGCAAGGGTACTGGAGGGGTTGTCCATGTCCTTCTCCAGCCCATTTTATAGATGAGGAAACTGAGGCAAACAGGGTTAAGTGACTTGCCCAGGGTCACACAGCTAGTAAGTGTCTGAGGCTGGATTTGAACTCATGAAGAAGAATCTTCCTGACTCCAGGCCCAGCATGTTATCTACTGTACCATGTAGCTGCCCCAGTTAAAGAAAGGAGAAAAAGATTTTCCAGGGTCCAGATCTATATGACCAATATCATCAGAATCATAAATAGTAGATCTCCTTCAGGCCATAATAGCAGTTTAAAATCCTATCACATTGGTTTAAGTTGATCCTGTCACTTTTCTGAAAGAAGAAAGGGAAATAAAGGTCCAAGACAAAAGTGACCAGTTTAATGCCTTCATGCAAACAGGTTCTCTACTCAAAACAAAAACAACTGAGAAATTTAGAGGTTTTTTTTAAGACATCACAATATTTTTAGAACAGAAAAATCTTCTAAATTTTTTCATGTAACCCTTTGGTTTCTTATAGATGAGGGAACCAAGACCAAGAAATGTGAAATAATTAGTGCAACATCCCAGTTTTTTAAGGGGTGGGTCTGAAAGTAGAACTCAGATCGCTTGATTCAGTCCAGTGCCCTGTGGTTTGGTTTCACAGACAACCAACTGGAAGAATGAGGTTTCCTTTATCAGCAGTTTCAGCTTTGCCAGGAACCACTGCAGGAAATAGGATCAGCAGAGCTGGACTTAAGACTGAAGAAGCTTCAGCCGGTCAGTCAGGCTATTTTCTTGAATCCCATTTGGCCATTACAGGCCAAGCCCAACTTTCTGCCTTCCCCATAGAAACATCACTGTCCATGTGAGGGTTGTGCTTCCTACCTCAGTGCCCTATTCTGGATTTGATTTTGCTTTTTTCAAAAACCCACAATTTTGCTGCACGAGGGTACTCAGAGGACTGTGCTGAGTGTTTCAGCCCGAGAGCAGGAGGCTGAGAGAGTTTTCCCTCTTCCGTGCTGAGCATGGCAGGCCATAAGCAACGTTTTCAAATAAGCAAAGTAAGATTTTGTCATCTACCTCGCTCCTTTTATGCACTCTTCTACCCTGTTTGCCAAATCCCAGCAGCCTGGAACATGACTCCATTTGTAACGTCTTCCACTCCCTCCCCTTCCCTTCCAAAGTTGTTCAAAGACTCCAAACTTATCTCCCCCACCCCTTCCTCTAAAATTCTCATTCCTTTGGTGCAAATGATCCCTGCTAGAAGCCTCAGGAAAGAACTGATTGGACTAATTCACACTGATGTGTAAATGACTCATAGCCTCCATAATATTCTACAAAGCATTTGTATTTTTAAAAGAGGCTTTTTAAAAACCCAAATGAACCTCTAATTTGGGAAGGAGGTGGGGAGAAGATTTAAATATTGTAACTATATGAAAAAAATGCAAGTAGTCTGATATGAGAGCTAAGGATGTCACTGTAAACAGAGGACAAAGAGAGTCTCTCCCTCCAGGGTCAATTTCTCTGATCTGTTCTCCAATCTCTCTCTGATCCTTCACTTCTGAACAAACCCACAGAGCCGTCAAGGTCTTCCAGTTGCGTTGTTTGTCTGTTTCTCAGTATCTCTCAAAAGCAGAAAGAGAAAGGAGAAATAAACTCTTAGGGCAAGGGCAAGGGCCACCTGAAGCTGATGTAGAGTCTCCTACTACTCTCTCCAATTCTCTCAATACTGCTTTTACCTAATCAGCTGGAGGTACTTGATAGAAAAATGGTTCAATTCCAGATCCAAAGATCACATTCTTACTCATCCTCTTTCATCAATATTGAGAAAGTGTTCACTAGGTGCCTGAGCACTATACTGGACCACTAATACTGCCTGTCTCCTATTTCTTCCACTTACAACAGTAAAAAAACAACAACATAACATTTAGTGTGGCTTCAGATTAAAGTTGGTCTATCTCTGGCCTAGATCATTTCTAGCAGAAAATTTGACAAGACTTTGGGACTGAATGAGAAATCTTCAGTAAAAAAAAAAACAAAAACAAAACAATGAAATCAGAAAATGATGGTCTGGGTTATTTGGGGTTTTTCCCTTTTTGGGGAATCAATGATTAATGATAGAATTGATAATGATAGAAGGAAGATTATAAACTCTAGAAGGGAAAATAAAATCCTGAGAGAGGGCAGCAGGGAGCAAATAAGGTTCCATTTTTTCTGAGTCCCTAATATACCAGTTGGATAGCCAGCATTCTTCCCTGCGTTTGAGCAGTTTCAAATGAGAATGATATAATCACGTGAAGGGTATAAAGTTATTGGGGAAGAAAAAGAATTCACCCAATTCAAATTTGAGAGTCCAGTGATGGCCACATGAGCTCCACTAAAAGGAAGCGCACCTACACTTAGCTCCCAAAATGAAAACATGCCTGAAATTCTAGCCTAGGTAGGTTCCGGTGCCACTTTTTTTTTTTTTTAGCATAGTAGAACTATTGGAGGGAGGATGGGAATAGGAAGCTATTAACCAACAATCATTTGGGGGCAGGGGCAATGTCTGATTCTCTTGGTTCGTACTTGGATGCTCTTGAAAAATTGTGATTTCATCAAGCCATGTGGCATGCTTGGTTGTAAATTTTTTCAGAGTTTGAGAAGAGTCCCACATAACTGAACAACCATGACCAAGGGAACACAGAGAACCAGGTCAGTTTCATCTTACTCCTGCCTCCCTTTAAGTACCAAGCAAATGTTGGTTTCTATTTTCTTTCTGGGTTTAAAAAAGTCATACATAAAGTCACTGTTCACATTTTCTGAAGAGCCAAGGACTATTTTATAAGCAAAAGGAGCTTCTTGCCTGACAAAGCATTGATGGCTATGAAAGAAAGCTGATAGAGAAAGAGGAAAACATTTTCCAAAAATTTTTTAAGACTTCTTTTTATATATAAAGTGAGTTTGTACTTATATTTTACCTGTCTCTAATTGTCTAGAATGTCTTTTATATTATCTAGGTTGAACAAGGAAAAACACTTTTATGTGCTACAAGAATGAAAAAAAAAAAGATGAATAAAACAAGTGTTCTGCCCTCTCTCACCGGTTAGTGAGTGATTTATTTATGCTGAAAAAAAAAAAACTTGAGGTTACAAAGTTTTGTCTCCTACATATTGATATAAAATTGGCAAAATAATCCTGACATTTATATGGGATAAAAGAAATGCTCCAAGGCAATGGTATTATTGGATTTTGAGATAATTTACATTTTATGGCTACTGTGATAAGGACAAAGCTTCTGAAATGTAAATGCAAGAACTGAAAAAAAACAAGAATCTTAAAACAGAAACTTTTTTTTGAAACCGAAATAAAACAAAAACCTATTCATAATTTGCAGATTATGATTCAGGTGAAATGCAAATGCAAAAAGACTGTTAACATATCACAAACTCCTCACCATTCAAAAGAATAAGACTCATAGAAGCTAAGAAATTGACAGGTGAAGAAATTACATTTCACAAACTTGTACTCTCATGCTTTCTCTCCAAGGGTTCTAAATTATTCATTTGTCTAAATTCCTCATCCTTTCTCTCAGAATCTGTCCTCTACTAAGTTACGAAGTTATCTCAATTTAATATATCGGGATCAAATGAGATGTTTTACATATATTTACATTTTGTGAACACCAAAGCACTATGTAAATATTAGCTATCATTATCTTAATTTCCATGATGACAAAGGGTGAGGAAAACCAGGGCTGGGATGTTCTGATTCTTGGATTTTTATTCAGGAATATCTCAGGTTTTGTCCTTGTCTCCCTAGGAGTGTGATGCTGGGTAAATCATTTAATTATTGTAAAATACTGATATTAAAGAGCACCTACCTCACAAGGCTGTCACGAAAATCAAAAGAGATGATGATGAGGATGATGAATGCTTTGTAAACCATAAAATGCCATATAAATCTAAGTTACCATTATTATTAAACTGTTCTATAAATGTTAGCTGATACTATTTTTGTAGCAATCTCATCTCATTCAATGGATTTCAGATCCTGACATTCTTTTTTGTTTAATATTCTCTAGGCTATTGAGCAAGTAGATAAAATAACTCTCTTATATTTGAAGATATTATCATTAACAGCATTAGTAATATTATTGTTGCTTCATCTTTTTTCAATGGAGCTTTCATAGAAATGGTCCTAGAACAAATCCCCCCCGTCTCCTGCTGTCCTTTTATATTTAATGTTCTACAGATTTCGTTTGCAGAGGCTTCAAATGACTGCTACTTAAAGCTGAATAAAAGTGTTGAGGTAAACCTCACCTTCTGTAGGCTCGCTAAAAGCATTAATCGTAATTAATAATAGTTATATTATTGTGTTTTTCTAGGCAAGATCCAGCACATATGGGACACCCCAGTCATGAAACTTTGGCGTATAGTCTTAGCTCTAAATGACCTCCCTTGTTCTTTGGAAAAGTGAGGTCTGCTAAAGGAGAAAAATCCTTACGGATATAAAGTGCTTACCAGCTCTAGGGAGAAGCCAAACCTGGAGCTCTCAGTCTTGAATGTGACTGAGCTCTCCACCACCTGTAACGAAGTAGAATCTACGGAGAAAACTTGTCATATCTTCCTAAGACCCCTTGGAAAACCAAAGCAGCTTGGTGGTGTCTCTAAGTACTAATGATATGACTTAATTTAGTAAGAGGCATTCACATTCTGGAAGCCCTGATAAATAATGCCAAAGCTGTAGCTCTCTCTAAAGTGCTTGTAACTAAAGACCAGGAGCAATCCCTTTGGCAATATATTTCAAGTCACCTCCCCTCACCCCATTTTGTTCCTATAACATCAAAGGAAAAGTCTACCCCTTATGATAACAGATAAATCAATGTTATGTTATCAAAAAGTCAGTATGGATTGCCTATCATCTGGGGGGAGGGAGGGATATTGTAGTACTTCTTAACCAAC
The DNA here is from genome assembly GCA_028658325.1 of Potorous gilbertii. Classification (NCBI taxonomy): domain Eukaryota; kingdom Metazoa; phylum Chordata; class Mammalia; order Diprotodontia; family Potoroidae; genus Potorous; species Potorous gilbertii. The sequence goes on from CM053770.1 coordinate 9,720,303, forward strand.
TGGAAACTAGAAACTGCAACAGACTAACTCTTTATGAAAGAGAGAGACCAAAACACAACTTGCGTCACGTAAACTGGAAGGTTACTGAAATACTGAGAACACACTAACATTCTGTCCCTTAAAGCATTTCAGGAGGAAGTAAATTGATGGGGTAAAATCAATGCATTGGAGTGGAAGTGGAGGAGTAAAAAAATTGAGTTCCAGCTCTCTACCTCTGGCCCTGGTAAACTACAGACCCTAGGCACCATCACTTAACCTCTGTGACCTGTTTCCTCACCTTTAAAATAAGGGAGTTGGAGAAGCTGACCTCAACAGTCTTTCGGTGTTTGTTTGTTTGTTTTTTCCATAATCTTCTCTAATTTTATACATTTTTAATCTTACCAAAAGAATGAGATTACTTTTACCGTCCCACAAAGAGACTTCAGAGATCCACAAGAGGCCAAATATATTTAAATAACTAAAACAAGCTGGGAATAACAGACCAAGACTTCCAAATACTGGAAAACCACCATCAATCAACCTTAATATATTTTTTAAAGACATTCCACCTCTGACTAGGCTTCCCCTAATCTACAAAAGCCATTGTTAGTTCACATGAAAGAAGCAAGTCCCTGATTGTGAATCGAGAAAGCCAAAACAAGGGACAGGTATGCCAGAGAGAAATGAGGCATTGCCAGGAGCACAAAACCAGATGAAGTGATGGGAAACCTGATGATGAAGTTTAGCATAATTAGGGGCATTGAATTAAGGGCAAAATTGGGCCAGCACAAAGCCTTTATTTTCAGTTGAACTAGACAATCACCTGCACTTCTGGCCAGGGGGAAAAAAATCTATTTTCTTTATTCTATTTCAGCACTTAAAATAGACTGCCTGAAAATCTAGACTGAAAAGACTCATAGCACCAGATGATGTAAAGATAACCCAAGGTAGCCCAGGCACTCCCCTCCCCTTCCCATAAAATGAAAATGAACATAGTGTAAATTGATTGGTGATTTAGTCCCTTTCAAACAAGTCTGAAAACTTGATAAGCTGGCTCTGGTTTCCTGGTTGTTTATTTAGAAACCTTAAAGCTGGTGGCAGCTGAAACCATTTAAAGGAACAAATTGTAAATGGGAAAGAAAAGAAAATGGAAATACGTAAGAGGATGCACTTAAGTCAATGATACCTTTAAGAGTTTCTTCTTAAAAATAAAAAAAAAAAAACACATAAACTACATCATTTAATCAGAGTATTTAAAAAAAAAAAGTCTCCAGATTTAATTTGTAGATTTGATTCAGATCATGATAAGGGAGCGCTTTCCAATTTTTTTTTTTTGCCTCGTTGTAGACTTTATACCCTGTTATATACTGAGCAAGCCTTATATGTGCAGAATTTGCCACCCACAACTGTTTTTCTGCAGAATCAATGAAAAAAGGGGGAAAATTGATGATATGAAATGGGAAAGATCTGGCTGATCTCAGGTCAGGTGTTTGAAGGCAAATTCCCATTTTAGAAGATTGCCTCTAAAATAGTCTCACTGAAAAACCAGTTTCCTCAACTTGTACTTTCTCTAGCACAGAATGTAGTTAATCTCTAGCCAAGGGAAGTATTTTAACTGTTCCATAATAAAGAAGAACAGGGCAATACTTGACTATAGTTAATAAGCTTCCAACTTGAAGTAACAAAATTCTTCCAGAGCTTGGAGGTGAGGAAGGTAAGAAAAGAGAATTGACTAGCTCGTCGGCAGTAAAGGAGATTTGAAAGCCACTTGTGGCTGGGACTTTCGAGGCCTCATTTAGAATTGAAAGTATCAAGGGAATTTGGTTCCTGGTGACAGCACAGTGGGAATTCCCACTCCAACAACCCATGAAATGTTATTGCATAATTATTCACCTTCTGAGGCCCATTAGAACTTATCAGCAGAGAAAGAAATTTAATTTAAACTCACCCCTCTGTGCTAAAGAATTACATAGCCAGGAGATCAAAGCCTGCAGCTTTGTAGCCCAGTGGTTTGCAACACCTAGCCACAATAGGGTGAGAAGAAGGGAGGGGGGAGACCCCGGAATTCCTATGCTTTGCAACTTTGTGGAGACTGGAGAGATGGCAGGATGGGGGAAGGGTCTCTGACTCACTGACTTGTTTGATGGAGAAATATGTGAATTTCAATGCTGGGAAGATCCTTTAGGTCTGTGTATCAGTTATATATTTGAAACAGCAACTTATTTCTGGGGAACACAAATTCCAGTTTCTTTCTAGGAGATTAGAGGCATCATGCCTGCCTTACCAACAGGATGAGCCCTTCCTCTTCCTTCCCCATTGTTGTGATCCAGTGTGCCAGTGTGATTGGGTGCGTGTAAAAACACATCTCAGATGCTGTTGGGGATACCAACTATACAGCTTGTGAATTTCACTTAAAGCAAGCTCTAAGATAAAAAAAAATATTTAAGCCACAGTTTCACCATATTGTGACTTAAACACATACTCTATATGGTGTGTATATAAAAACAAACCATCACCACTTATTACTTTCCTTCGATTAAGTAAGTAGAGTCTGGTGCTACTGCCATACATAGAAGATACGGGGCTAATTTAAAAAGATAATTCTCAACAAATGCTACCAAGACTTGATGGAAAGATGACAATGAAAAGTCATTAGGGTCTTGATCAGCTGCCTTAGGTAGGCTGAGATCAAGAATGCAGAATCCAGGATCCAGTGAGCATCCCCCTCCTAGCTCCTGGCTCTGTCAAATGCCTGGCATTCAGTAGAAAGTGAATAAATATATGCTGAATTGAAATTAATGGAATGTCATGTGAATCTTTTAACCCAACTATGTCATTGCGGGCACTGGTTGCCTAAAAGATTTCTTCCCCAACCCCATGGCCTAGCAGTAATGTTATAGAAATGTTATTCTTTCCAAAAAGAAAAGGAAAAAAATAAATGTAACATTGCTTAAGGATGAGGACCTGGTCTTAAAGAGACAATACATCTCCCTCTCTCTTTGCAGAGGTGGAGGACTACAGGTATGGAACATTGTATACATGCTCACACTTCATTGATGTGCTCGTTAGTTTTGCAGAATTTTTTTTTCTATTCATATTCTTTGTTACAAGACATTGGTTACTGGGTAGGGGAGGGGAAAGGACATATTTGGAAATATACCTGATGTAAACATCAAAATATCGATTTTTTTTTTTTGGTAAAGAAATGCTATTTTTTTAGGAATGTCTTAGGTTGCAGATGAAAAGCCTTGCTCTGGAGGCTCCTTTGGGGTTGGAAGAGAATGCACCCTACAAAGGACTTCAGCTCCACTGCAACAAATCCAGCCCACACACACAGACACACACATATGAAAAATTCTGACATACACACATATGCACAGATGCAGTGCCACATTTACAATGAATGCACAAATGGAATCACAAACACACTCCACTAGAACTCAAATACATGCTTTGCTTGTCTCTCTAGGTCTATTCTTTAATTTCAGGAATCAGGAAGAAAAAGAGGGGGAAGAAAGAGAGATTGCTCCCCTGGGTTTCCCAGATTGAGATGAAAATGGGGATGCGCTCAGGTCAAACAGAGTTGGGGGAAAACAGAGCACAAAACAGTAGGGAGGAGAGGAGAGAGGGAAAACTGGGACCGGGATGGGTGGGCTGAGAGGCAGGCTCTAAAAGAGACCCTGGGATCTATTCATCTGCCAGCAGGGAGGTCTTGGGGTCAGGGTCCTGGAAGCCAGGCACAGGCAGCCAGGGCTGCATAGGGCTCTTGGCCTCCACAGTCTCTATGATTCCTTCCAACTCTAAATCTATGATTTGAGGTCTCTGGAAAAAGGGAGGTAGAGAAGCATGGGGGTTAAGTGAGAGCAGGGGCAGGAGAGGTAGGGTTCCTACAGACTCAGCCAGGCCACAGGCAGGGCCTCTAGGAAACACACTGTAAGGGGAAGGTCACAGAGAGCTGGAGCAAGGCTAGACCAAGGCAGGACTCAAAGCAGCCCTTGGGATACCCCCAAAGAGTTGGAGAGGAGATGTCTGGGTAGAAGAATGGTCACAGAGAAACAAAACTGATGCTAGCCCCCCAAGTGCCTCCCCCATGGCAGGGTTGAGGCCAGAGCACCCACATATCTCAAACACACCCATATAAACATAAAAACGCTGACAATACAAGAGAATTCACACACACACACACACACACAGATATGGTTGGCATAAAGGTGGCAGCCTCCCCTGCCTCTGCCTCCAGCTGCCCTGGGCTTCCACCCAGTCACAAGAAGAGCCCAACAGAACAAAGCTGAAAAGAGTGGATCAGACTGGACAGCGACTGTGGCTGCAGAGAAGAGACAAGGGCACAGGGTGGCGCTCTGTCCCCACCACAGGAGGGAGGTTGCCAGACCAGCGGCAGCCCTGTGAAAGCATCTTGGCTGGCCTGCGCCCTGGCTTTTGTGTGTCAGGAGCCAGTGGAAGGGATACAGGGGTGAAGGGAGTGGGGGGGTGGGTGGAGAATAGGTAAGGCAGCAACGCAGAAGGACCCAGCAGTCGCTGTTCCCTGGGCCTAGCCTTTTCTTGTACTCACGTTTGAATTCTCCAGAAATAATAAAATATTATATATACCTCTGAAACACCATGACTACAACAGCTCCCATGAATCTGGAATATTCTAAGGTTGACCGGGCAAGTTACTGCCAGCCCCAACCCCAGGAACCTTAAAGGCAGTCCATGGGGTAGGGGAACAAGGAAAAGGAGAGAAGTTCTAAACAGAAGGGAATGAATCCTTTCCCGATAACTCTCAATCATCCAACCAAAAGGAAAACCTTGAAGAACCAAGTAGTCTTTCCTCCTGGATAAGGAGAGAACCACATATTGTTTTAAAGGCAAACTCATCTCAGGTCTTTAATTGAACCCAAAATCCAAAACTGAAAAATAGCAGTGGAGGCGGGGTGGGGTCCAATCACTCCCTGACTAAGCTTTGTCCCCTGCTCCCCAATCTCGGGGTTCTTTCTATTCCGTGAGTAACTGGAAGAAAATAATTCCCAATGTCTACCATGGCTCTGCCCACAATCTTCTCAAAACGTAAGTAAATGAAGTCCCCTCTACCAAATGGCAAAAAAGAAAGTTGTCTACAGCAAACATTCCAAAACAAGTGCAAAGAGTCAAGCAAGAAGCCTTCCAGGTAGCCATCCACTGAACAAGGGAATGATTTCCATGAACCCAGAACACATACACACACACACACACACACACACACACATACACACACACACACACACACACACACACACACACACATAACAAATAAGTCATTCCAACTAAACAACCTGGGGCAGTCTTCCACTGAACTTCATTTTGGAAAGAAAATAAACAAGGAAAAACAAGGGAAATAAAGAGGAAAGTAGGGAAGGAAAGGAGATAAAATGAAAAAAAGGAAGGAAATCAAAAGAGAAGAGAGAAAGAGTGCAACAGATATGCAAAATGATGTAGCAGGAACCCAGCACCCGCCGCGCGATCATGATCATTTGCCGAGGGCACCATCATCCCTCATCACACTCTCAACCCATACCTAACACCAATTACATTCAATTTTTTTGAAAAAAAAAATTAACCTCAAACTATTAAAAAGGAATCAGGCAACTAGGAAATGCACTTTAAAGTAACAAGACAGAAAGGTAAACCTGCCTAGTGTTTCTTATGGGAGAAATAAACAAAGTCCTGCCTTTTCAGAAAGAAGGGGAAGATCTGTAGGAAAATCGGTAGGAAAACCTGTAAAGACAGGAGAGCGAAACTGAAACTATAGGCCTGCCCCAAATCAGTCCTTATTGGGGAACTGCGTGGTATTAAATGAAACATATCACAGGATTCAAGAATTTCCCTTATCATAAGCTTTCTCTTTACCCTTTCTTCTAAGATCAAAAAGAATTTCAGTCCATATATTTTCTCCCTAAGTTTTGCTTACTCATTTCTTTTCCTACCTGCAAGACAGAGATCTAAGAGATAACATCTGACCTTTGTACTCATCCTAGAGCGGAGAAAAATAAAATCTATTTCAAAGAACTTCTTACACAATGCCTTCAGTAAGGTCCCATCAAACATCCTTGCCCAAAGGACACATTTGAAATTGTAAAAATGTCGTCAGCGCCAATATCTGAAGCTGCTTCCTAGGAATCTGACCCTAATCGATGTGATGGGCTAATTGTCCCTTTTATTTTTGCCCTACAGATTCAGAAGCCAAGGAGAAGAGTGGAGCAGAAGGAAGTCAGAGTTCGAGGTTTTTTCCCAATTTGGGGTAGGAAATTATCAAATTAGGAAAGTGAATTGACTGCATGAAGTATCTTTGTCAGTTTCCACAATACTTTCCCCTTGACTAAAAGTCTCAGTCTCAACTAAGTGAAAGCTCATAATTAATAAAGAAGACAAGGCAAGGCAAGGAAAATACATTATGGAATATTAACCCCAAATTGGAGAAAAGAATGGAATCAAGAGACCGACAAAACCTCTGGATGGGTCCAGGATATTTTACAGTCTTCAAGGGACCAATTGATATTCCCTAGTTGGCCTGACCTCTAGGTCAACAACTGACCTCCTTATACCTTGATCTGCTAGACTGAATGCTAACTGCTGAGTTCAAAGGTAGCCGACGTCCCCTGTTACCTTACCAGGGAACCAAAGCCTTCGCTAAGGGAAATTAGGAAAGAGGGAAAAAGAACCTGTCTCTAGACAGATAATTGATATAGAGGTAGATAGATACATAGATAGGTACCCAACTTCACCCCATAATGTTACAAACAATGCATTCAAAATCTAAACCTTGGCTTTGCTCTTCTACAAACTGTTACAACCATCATCTGGAAACTATGATCAGTCAAACCAAACAACACAATGCTGGGGACAGGAGAAGAGATAGGAAAGAAAGTGAAAGTTTGTTCCATCTGTACAACTCTAGAAAACCTGACTTCTGCCGCCCTAGATAAATCTTTTCCAAGAGAGCGTCTCTCCCTATTGTCACCACCTCTTAAATCAACCATCGATTCCGTGGCAATAAGCAATGCAACCGATATTATAAATGTACCATCGCTTTCTTACCTGCCACCACATTTAACTCCTTCAGCCCAGCTTTCTCCGAAGCCCTCTGCACTGCAACTTTCAATTAAAAAAGAAAGAAAAAAAGAACATTGATTTAATGGTGCTCTGCACATTACTCCTTAGAACAAATGGACAGAAAGAGGCAGTTTTACTTTTCAAAAAAACATCCATCCTATCTCAGGCTTCAGCCCCAAGAAAGCCCCAGCAAGCTACTAACTGTTGCTTAGGTTAAGTGGGAAAGTTCTGTGGGGCCTCCCCTCAAACATATGCATCTCTGTGGAGGCAGCCTGCTGCTCGGGCAAGACCTCCTTTCATAATCTGTTTTTACCTCTAATTGCCATTTGACTCCTGAATTTGTAACAACTGGAACATTTAGCCTGCTTTTCCTTCCCCCATTTCATAACCAGTTACTTCAATGGCAAGATTTCAGCTCTAGATGGAAATAGATTCTCAATTGTGGAATTCTCAATTCTCAAATGGAGAAACAAAAAGGAGCAAAACCTCTAAGAATCTCAGTTCCATAGGTTTGTTATTTTATTGTTGCTATTATAAGTCAACTTGGAAAATGGGACCCCTGAGCTAGCTATGAAGAAGCTTGATAACAGTGTCTAGAAACATCAAAATTACTTCAGGCTTAAAATTATCCTTTAAGAAATATTCAAGCTCACAAAGACATGTTAAGTGACAATCACTGATGGATATATAAATATATAAAATGTAAATATTTGTTTTTGCCATTTAACAGATCGAAGTTTAATCCTTTTTCTTTGGAGTCTCAAGGAGATTTAAAACAGAAAACTACATAATTTTTTCACCTTTCCATATAAACTGTAACTAAAACATTTAATGACAAAAGTAAGATTTTGTTAAAGTTACCGACCCCTCCCCCACCCAAATCCATGCCTTTCAACCTCAAAAGTCATTCACAAACCTGTATTTTTATTTAGGCCTTACTGAGGAGTGAGGAGCAGACTTACTAGATTCAGTCAATGGTCAAGTTTTGTCTTAGGTTTTGCTCTGGAGTGTTTTTTGTTTTGTTGTCACATAGGGTAGACTTAGAAAGAAAACATTTTCTAAGAACCGGTTGATTTGAACAAATTTTAAGCAGTCAGCAATTACTTCCTTGGAATGTAACCTGTTGGCATATCACGAATTATATTGGATGGTTACCACCAAGCCTTATCTCCTAAATTCACAAAATATAGCTGTCAAGAGGATTAGGCAATCAAATCTTTAGATTTCCTTAATATTTTTTTTTGAATGCAGTCTTTTTTCTTAGTGTTCTATTTGGTTTTCCTGGGAGTATTTAGCCAGAGAAAACATGCCAACTCCCCCAGATCTGAGGAACAAGAAAATACGAATTAATCGACCTAACAGTCATCTTTTCTCCGAGTTTATTAATACCATTTAAAATATTACAAATAAATCAATTACATCTCATGCATTTAAAATGCAAGTCTAAAATGTCCCAGCGAAAAACTTTCCATTTCAATGTGAAATATCCAAACGATTTCAACATTACAATGAGAAACTAGTTTGCAGAGCTCGCAAACCTTTGGAGTGTAGGGCAGGAGGGCGGATTAACAGTTAACAAAGGTAACCTGCAGGAAATACACATAGGCCAAAGTTCGTTCAGTTTCACTTGGACAAATTTATTTAATACATGGGTTTGAGGTCAAACCCACTTGTTATGAAATATAGGAGAACGTCCACTTTAACTATGCCTGAACTGCCAATGCAAATATAAGTACATGCTTCATTAAATTAAATGTAATCCAACATTTATCAAATAGCATCTTAGTTACAGTTTGATACCTATCTAAATTAATATCCGAGCCAAACTAGGTCCTGAAAGAGTACCTGCACGGCCACTTCCAGAGCAAGTCTCCAGAGACGCAGCTCACTAGGACTGCAACAATAAATCTGAATATTTCTTTCTTGTGACAAAAAAAATCTCAAGTTGACTTCAATATATTTTCAAATATTTACTGCAAGTATATACAAGAAAAATACTATACAAAATCGTCTTCTGGACAACTGCGGCTCACACCTGGACACTGGTGGAGTTATATTTAATTGCTAACTAATCTAGAAGGATTCTCCAGTTGAACAGTTAACCATTAGGTTCGGACGTATTTTACAAAGATTTCTTTTCTTTTTTTTTTTTTTTTTTTTTGTCCTATTCCCCCTACCCCTCCCTTTTGGCATTCGGACTAAAGCCTCGATTGCAAGCTAACCACAGCATCTTCACTTACTTAAAGGTTTAAATCACAAAATAAAATAAATTTAATTCTAAATATTTTCAACCGGATTGCATGAAGATATAGAAACGAGCACTGCACAAATGGGCGGCCGGGAGAACAAAAAGGTTGAGGATTATTTCTGGGGAGAGTGGGAGAGCGAGGTAGAAAAAGGACAAATTCAGAGAGACTTAATCTGATTTTACCGGAAAGAAGGCCATTTTTGCATAAGAAAAAGACGCTTACCCTAAACCCCACTCCCACCCTCACCCCAGAAGTTAAGTTCAGGAGATCAGAATCACTTTGGGATCAATATTTGCACGGGTTCAAGAGAAACACTTGCTATGCTCGCGGCTGTTGGAAAAAATAAGCTTTGTGACTGGAGAAGAGTGAAGTAAAGAGGACTTTTTTTGTTTCGAAAGCAATGCATATGTATACACATAGATTATATATAGTACGTGTATATATAATATATATGTAGATACATCCATGTGGGTCTGCGTGTGTGTGTTAAAGGAAGCTGCTGAGCAGATAAACAGAGACTGGCCCCATTTTTCAAACTGTCGAAAGTTTCACTTCGGGGATGGGGGGGGGGGAGATAGGAGAGAGGACCCCAGGAAAGTTTTTGCGGCAATGAATTGTAACTGTCAATTGGGCCACTTTCTCTGCTGCCAAACGCTGAGGGCTCCCCTCAGGCTGTCAGACTCAGGGGACCCCCGCTAGCCGGCGAGAGGTACCGGAACCCTGCTCCGGGGTTTGGCTTCAAGGCGGAGGCGGCACAGGCTGGGATCTGTCCCCGCTAGCAGCCCTGTCCTCAGCCCTGAGAGGCCCTCCTCCTCACCTTTTCGAATTTGCCTGACTGAGCCACCTCCTCCCACCTGCTCCCCCAAGGATCCCAGGTCTGGGCAGGCAGCCTCATAGTTGCCCTGCTTAAACACACCACACACACACACACACACACACACACACACACACACACACACACACACTCTCCACCAATCGGAAGTAAACCCTGGGGGAGGGGGGACAACTCAAACGCTAGAGGGGGTGTATGGGGGTGAGGGGGCAGATTTGAAATCCTCAGAGGAAGAATGAAAGATATGGCAAAAGAAAGAAAGAAGGAAGGGAGGGGCAGGAGGAAAAATGTCCAAAAAAGCGATACAAGTTACTTACACGTCCTTGTCCCCTTTACAAAGTTAAGTGTCACAGAGAGAAAAGGGAGACCCCAAAGCCTCCCCGTCCCCGAGGGCCGAGGGGCGCAGACAGGTGGACAGCAGAGGGCTTGGCCTGGCCATCGGGGCCCCGGGGACAGGCTGCCGGGGCCCAGGCTGGCAGGCCAGGGGCCACGGACGCCGTGGTTCACTCCAGCCCGTTTCGGTGGCCTGGCTCCGGGGGCTGGAGCAGCTCCGGAGAATGGCACGGTGGGCTCCCGGCTGCGCTGTGCTCGCTGTCGGTGTCGCTGCCCTTTTTGCCGCCGCTGCCCGAGCCCGCCGAGCCGCCGCCGCCGCCGCCGCCGCCGCTGTGGGTCTTGACGTGTTTGCTGAGGTGGTCGCTGCGCATGAAGCGCTTGTTGCACACCGGGCAGGCGAAGCGCTTCTCGCCCGTGTGGGTCCGCAGGTGCCGCTGCAGCTCGTCGGAGCGCGTGAACCTCTTACCGCAGAAGAGCCAGTTGCACACGAAGGGACGCTCGCCGGTGTGCCATCGCAGGTGCGCCTTCAGGTGCGACGTCTTGCCGTACACCTTGCCGCAGCCCGGGATGTGGCAGCTGTGTAGGCCCTTGCGCCGAAGACTGGCACCGGCCGGGCCCAGCCGCTCAGCCTCCTGGCAGTTGGGGCAATCGCAGGTGGCGCGGCCGGAGTAGCGGCGAGCAGAAGAGCGTGGGGAGCCCCCAAGAGGGGCAGACGGCCCCCCGCCGCCCAGCATGGAGCCGCCAGCGCCGGCCAGCGGCGACGGGGCCGAGTCTGGGTACGATCCCGGGAGTACTGGTTTGAAGCTGTCCATCAGGTGCTGCCCGGCCGGGCTGAGCAGGTGCGTCGAGGCGCCGCTGCTAAAGGCCGAGTGGCCCAGGCCGGAGTAGTCCGAGTTGTAGCCGCCCAGCGGCGAATGCAGCGAGCCCTGCAGCCCCCCCGCGGCCGGGTGCAGCGATCCGGGCAGCGCGGCAGCCCCGTTGGGATTCTGCACGTCGATCCAGCCAGCTCCCACGTCCCACCAGCTGGAGGCGGCGCCTGCCGCTCCCACGTCTCCCGCAGCGCCCAGGCCGGGGTGCGAGGGCTTGAACCACGACTCGTACGGGTGAGCCATCCCCACGCGCGGGTAGATCCCCTGCAGGCCGTCCACCGACGTGTGCACCTTGGACAGGAACACTGGCTGATGAGAACCGTCCTGGCTGTGCGCTGCCGCGGACGAACTGCCCCCGCCGCCGCCGCCGCCGCCGCCGCCCCCGCCGC
>CM053770.1:9737042-9753566 GCA_028658325.1 Potorous gilbertii
TGCTACGACAATAGACAGAAACAACCTCCCTGAGAAGGGGAATGGGAAAGCGAGCCGGCTGCCGGTTGAGTCCGATCCTCACATGGATCCGGGGTCCGAAAGGACGCCCTGGGGTCTCCGAGAAGACTGTAAGGATACAGAGGCAGAAAAGCTGGGGGACGGAGGGTGGGAAGGAGAAGGAGTGGAAGCCCTTGAGGGCTGGGGAGGGAAAGAATGTTGTTGCTGTGCAGTTAAATAGACTCCAAATATGTATACAGACCCACATTGAAATAAAGTCATTGGAAACCATTAAGTACAATTAGTAGCAATTTCTCTTCTAAGAGCCCAAGTTCTCTCGCGGTTTCCTAGGGTTCCTAAAGGTGTCTACACATTCCGAGGGTAGGTGTTAATACGTCCAGATGTTCTCCGAGAGAGATATAAACTGGATGTAAAGAGAAGGGGCACACGCCTCACAGGGAATCATGCGTGTGTGAGACTGTGTGTGTGTTCGCAGGAGCGTACAGGAAATGAACAGCGTGGCTGTTTTCATTCCCCCTTTCCCAGGAAAGGTCCAAGAAACGCGAAAAAGCCCAGAGGAGACCGACGTGCAGCTTCCCCACCTTTTCCCCCTTCGAACGAAGTTTTAGCCCTGGATGAGGGACTTTCTCCTTGGCGAGGGCGGGGGGGTGGGGGAGCTTGCCTCTCCCAGTGGCTGCACTGGGGATTTACCGGTCCTGAACCGATTTGCTGCTAAATAAACCTTGCGGGGGACTAAGGAGGGGAGGGGCAAGGGTGAACAGAAGGAAGCTGGGGAAAGGAGCACCGAATGGAGAATGTGATGTGGGCGGGAGAAAGGGGCGGCAGTGGCGGGGGGTGTGGGGGGTGTGGAAGGTTGTCTCTGTATTAGCTTTTCCTTCCATAGCTCCCAAGTTCGAGCCCCAGGGTCAAAGCTTCTCCTCTGCCCTCCTTCCCTGGGAAAATCCAACGAGGCCTGCTTGTCTGTACCTGCGGCTTCCGTCTCACCGCCGGCTCCGGTCTTGGCCCACTCCACTTCCCACCTGGCAGCAGCCTAGGGATAGATTAGAGCTGACTGGGCCCGGCAATCATCCTAGCCCCTTGCGGAGCGGCAGGAGGAAGGAGGGGTTTTGGGTTGGTTGGGGGTTTTTCTGTTTGGGGGGCGTCCCTCCTCTCTCACCACCACCCACCACCCAACCCAACTGGGAAGCAGCTCTTCTCCTGACAGATGGTGAAGCTTTGCCTGGCGCGGTGCCCCCTTTCAATGCACCCTCCCACCCTAATCACCTTCTGGTAGTTTGGGGACATTGGTTCTTTATGTCCGGGTCATCTGTGAATTAGAAGGACAAGCAGAGATCTCGATGGACTGAGAAGTGAGATTTACAGGGCGGCAGGTGACACGCAGGTCACTGCTCTGCAATGACCTCGGAAACTCTAGTGGATTTTCGCTTAGCTGATACTGGTGACTGATTTTTGCTCTAAGCAGCAGTCCCCTGCTGTGATGCGATAAGACCTTCTCCCCCCCACCTACCCCCCCAGCTTGATTTCCCATTCCCACCTCCCCTTCCCCCAACAGCCCCTTCAGTCCGGCAAACACTTGAAAACCCCCGAGCTTCTGGATCCCATACAAGAGGACTTCGGCAATGCCCTTGACCTTCTTGTCTATAAGGGGCAGTGATTCGAGCTGCGGCATTTTCACTACTGGGCAACTAGGACCTAAATGAGACTTTTCCCCTACGGATTAGAGAGAGAAACTCTACATCCCCCAAACTCGGTCTATACTTAGGTGTGGCAGAGAGATAGATAACCTCGGGGCACCGCTCTCTTCTGCTTTTCTTGGGGGTTTGCTCCTCTCTCTGTGTGCTAATGAGAAATACCGGACAAGGGAACTCCCTGTTTTGTGGGTATCTGGTAAACATGTCAGTCACTCTGTTCTTGTGGCAGAGAACTGGGCTCACGGTGATTCTGTAGGGAACAAACTCTCGGTGTACCTGAGTGCCCATGGGAACATCTATGTAGGAAAATCAAGCTTTGTGTCCCCCAACTCATGACGTCCATTTCTGAAACAGGAAGGGGGACAAGGGAGAGACCAGTGTGCTTCTTACTGAGATGTGGGGTTTGTGGGATGTGTGCGTGTACGAGAGAGAGAGAGAGAGAGAGAGAGAGAGAGAGAGAGAGAGAGAGAGAGAGAGTGTGTTTGTGATGTGCAGAGAAAATCAAGTGCTGAACGGTCCAGGGAAGCAGAGGAGCAGGCAGCTTTCCTGCTCTACGGGCTTGCTTACAATACAGTAGTGTTGGGGGGGTGGGGGGAGAGTACATTATCTATAACTTGCTCCCTGCTAACATGCAGAGTTAAAAACTACTAAATTCTCATCCTCCATGTTATCGATTTCTTTTCATTCCGTTCTTTGACTGGAGAAGCTAAGGCGCCCAGATGACCCGGCGTCTCCTCCAGACGCTTGACAATTGCAATCGCAGTTTGGGGAAGATAAATGTTACTTTGGGGATTGCGTTTAATTACAAACGAGCAAGGGGCGGCTGGGGGACTTGTCGGAGCCCACTGTGAAGAGAGCGCCCTGGCAAGGTTTACTAATGGTGCAGAAAGGTGGGGAGGGGTGCTGGAGGGAGGATACAGTAAGCATTTGAAAAATCGCTTGGGCTGGAAATGACAGTCCCACTGGAACGGTGGGCTGCTCAAGCAGGGCTAGGGAGCCCCGAGGAGGACAATGGTCCACTACCACACAATGCCACTGAGACCAGGCAGGCCAGAGCCTAGGGAAGAAAAACGTCCTCCAGAGTTCACCGTTTAGTCAATGATATGGAAAAGAACAGTAGAAACTGCTTTTCTTTGTTTTGGGGTTAAATAAGTACATACTTTTAGAAGAGAGGAGGAGAAGAGAAAGAGAAAAAATATGATAAGAGATGAGAGAGAAAAGAGATTGAGAAAAGTAAGCTATGAGAGAGAGAAAAGAGGGAAGAGGTGTGAGAGAAAAAAAAAGCCGAAAAATATTAGAGAAGATATGAAAAGAAAAGGAGGTAAAAAGAGAGTAGAACAGGAAAGGAAAAGGAGAGAGAGAGAGAGAGAGAGAGAGAGAGAGAGAGAGAGAGAGAGAGAGAGAGAGAGAGAGCAGTTATCTTTCCTACCCTAGGTCAGGTGGACAGTTGTATTTACCAAGTCCCTTCCCACCCACCCTTCACCCTTGAAATTCATCTGCTGCCACCTTTGTGAGTTTGTGTGTACGTGAGTGCTACTCTCTGTTCTTGTGGCAGTGCAAATAGGGGTGTGTATGTGTGTGTGTGTGAGTGCGTGTGGTGTGTGTGTGTGTGTGTGTGTGTGCGCGGGTGTGTGTGTGTGTGTGTGTGTGTGTGTGTGTGTGCGGGTGTGTGTGTGTGGTGTGTGTGTTGCTTTTTAAATAACCCGAGTGACGAGCAGAAAGGGGCTGCTCACAGGTTCTCTCTTCCTCGCTGGCCCGGCGGGACGAGCTTGCAGGGCAGTCCTGAGCAGATGTCCCCATTTAAGGCCTCCCTTTCCCCACATGTCTGTCGGAGATGGTCGCCGCCGCTACCGAAGAGGAAGCTCGCTTCCAACCTGGCCCATTTCGGCCCATAATGGGCACGTTATTCTGGCCCACTGAACACAAACAAAATGGGCTTCAGATCGCGTGCTTTCGGCTCATTCGCCGCTGAGTCCAGAGAGGAGGGAGTAGGGGTTGGTGGGGAGAAGCGGGAGGGGGTGGGGGAGTTAGGTGGCAGCGGGAGCTGGTAAGGGGGGTGGGGTAGGGAAGCCTGCCTGGCCTCGCAGATCCCATGGCAGGGACACAACCCTCTCCCAAGCTGGGTGTTTTCCCCGACTGCCTACCTCCCCAGTCGAGCACGGTATAATTTACGGAGCACCTCCAGAACCGAGGGGCCAACGCCGAGGCCCTTCGCCTTGTAAACCGCTCTTAATTACCTGCCAGAGCAATTAGCTGACTATCACGAAGAAATTAGATCGCTCAATGTAGCATAAATAATGCGAATAATTTTGTAAGGAGAATGGAAAGCGAGCCCTGGTGATTCTTTATAAGGAAATAACACCTCGACGCTCAGCAGCTCTCCGTCCGCCCAAGCGACCGTCTAGGCGCGCCCCGAGCGGAGCAGGATGAGCAGGGAGTCCCTTCCGTGCCTAGGCTGAGGATCTGCTGGTAGGCGCTGGCCACCGCCTCCGCCACCGCTGCAGCCCGGCCAGCTCGCAGTCATTAACACCGAGCGCCGTCAATGGGAAAACCTGTTTTCCAGATGATTTTTACAATGCACTTTTATGTCTCATTTGGCAGTTTAAATGGCTGGAGTTGGTTCCTGGCTGCCTCGCGTCTCTCATCTGTTGAGCATATTTTTGCCGGGAATATTGAACGCCGACCAAAGTTGGAGGGACTTGGGCGACGGCCGGAGTTGTAGTCAGGGATGGAGGACACACACGGGGCAGATGGTGGTTGGGAGATGAACTGGACTTAGAGGCAGGAGAGACATCGGTGGGAATTGCAAAACTTAATAGTTTAAGCAACTCCCCTCTCTGTGCCTCAGTTTCCTCATCTGGAAAGTGAAGATCGGAGCACCTACTTCAAGGGTTGTTGGGATACTCAAAGGAGACTATTACGTAAAGTTTCCTATCATCTTTAAAAAACTATATACAGACAAAATTCTTTAAATGACCTCTCGTTGGGGGGATAGGTGTATCCTATTTTTCCTTCCTTTTCTTGTAGGAGGATTTGTTTTCACAATAAACATATGTACGTATGTATGTGTCTATGTATCGTATGCGTGTGTATGTGTTGAGTGTATAAGTTATATACACATATATGTGTATGTTGTATTGGAGGAGGGGGAATCTTGACCCAATTCTCAGCGGAGGAGATTACAGAAAGTGCAAACCTGAGCCATGTCGGAAAGCTGGTTTCAGTGGGGATCTTAAATGAGGTACTTGCCCTGGGAAATAATATTAGCTAACATATATGTAGCACTTTAAGAAGATTTGTAAATGTGATAAATGCTATTTCATTTGATTCCCTATAACAGTCCTTTGAGGTAGATGTCATAATCCCTCTTTATCAGAGGAGAAAAGTCTCAGAGAGGGAAAGAGATGTGCCCTAGATTGCTCAGCTAGCAAATGTCAGAGAAGTAACTGAACCTAGGCCTTCCAGGCTCCAAATCCGGGAAGGAGGCCTCTCTGGGGAAAGGAATTGTAGCCCAGAGTCTGCTTCGAGATTTTCCCTCCTCCAGATCCCTTCCCTATACAGCTACAAAAGTGATTTTCTCCAGGGGGAATCTCTAGGTCTGGCGCCACATATGCGCTCCTCTGTCAGGTGTTTAATGCCCATCTCGAGCTACCTTCCTGTCTTTTCATTCATCACTCCCTTTCCCAGTCCAGTTGTGCTTTCTGTTCTTCCACAGGGCAGTTTATCTCCCACCTTAGTTCCTTTACACTGAGTGTCCTTCATCTGAAACGGACTCCCTCCTTCCCCTCAGCTTCTTAGCTCCAAAAGCCTGCCTTCTACAGGAACTCTTCAGTGCTCCCTACCCCAAACACTTTTAGTCATGCTGTATATACTTAAGTGTCTTACCCAATAGAAAGGAAGGTTCTTAAGTGGAGGGACTCTTTCATTAGTGGTTAGAAGTGCCTAGCACCATAGTAAGTGTGTGTGGCAGACATTAGAGCTAGTTCACTGCTTCGCATGTCCTTCAGTGACTAAAGAAATTTATCTTACATGCAAACTATTAGAGTCTAAGTATCTCCTCAGAGAAGAGTTACATTGCTCACCTGGCTCCTCAGTGTTCGGAGTTCCAAGTTTAGCTGGAAGTTCCCGCAGCTGAATGGAGGAATGTCTATCTTCTCTTACTTCTTTTCCTTGCAATTTGACACCCTTAACAAAACTTGAACAACTTCAGATACTTGGCCTTATAGTATCTCTACCCAAAGGAGTTCACCACTCCTTGATTTACTCAATGACTCTTGGATCCTCCAGTAACTTTCAGCTAGTCCACTCAATAGCCTATGGGCTATTGCTCTCAGGGTTTTCACAACAAAGATACTACACTAGTTTGCCAGGTTCTTCTCCAGTTCATTTTACAGATGAGGAAACTGAGGCAAACATAGTGAAATGACTTGCCCAAGGTCACAAAGCTAGTAAGTGTCTGAGACAGGATTTGAACACGAAAAGAGGAGACTTCCTGATTCTAAACCCAATTCTCTATCCACTGCCACCTAGCTACCTTTTGGTTTACAGGCATCATTAACTATATTATTTCTTCAAGGACGGGAAACATGCCTCTCAAAGATAGAGACACCTGCTTCTTTGTCTCAGAATACCAGTAGTCCTTTTAGAAACATACTCCACCCCTTTTTCAAGTCTTCTGTGGGAAGTGGGAATGACAAGCAACAGGACACCCCAAAAGTGCCACCCACTCTGCATCTCCAGCTCTACCTCACCCCCAATATAGGGATTTAAAGGATGCCTATGGCATGAGGCATTTTGGTAATTTATCCTGAGGAGTCACAGGTGGGGATCATAGATCTAGACCTGAAAGGGACTTCAGAAACCACCTAATTCCAGCTCTTCATCTTACTGGAGAAAATGGCAGCCTCCAGTCAGAGTGACTGGCAAGGCCACATGGTAGCAGGGTTGTGATCTGACCCCAAGTGCTGGATTTCCCAAACCAGTGTTCCATCCACCCTTACTCCTACATGGCCTCCATTCTCTTCTCATTTAGAACAGCAGCTCAAGTGGTTTGAGCATGTTTATTTAAAAAGAAAAAAAATAAAAAGCAGAACCCTGAGCTTATGGAGTTAAAGACCCAAACAGCAGGCCTGGATTTGTGGATGGAGTTAGCTCCCTTCCCACATACATTTTGGAAAACTTCAGAAATTCATTATCTAGTTTATGAGTTTAAAGATTCATATTAATACTCTCCATGACCAAAAACCCGAGAAATTCTTTAACCTGTGAGAAACTTTGCCTCCAAACCAGTCTCTGAACCATGTAGATGCTGGAAAGCTGGCTCATTTAATGCCCAACATACCTCGATTCCAGGAATCTAGAGGGAAGGGCGGAGGGAGGGACAAATGAAAATACAGATACTTTTGGGGTTTATGGATTTTAGAAAATGAATAGATCTTAAAGACCCATCTTTTGAGGGTTCAGATTAACAAGAAACTACCCCACACTGCACCCAAATATTTTAAGGTGCTGAAAATATGCCTTTTTAAGCTTTCTTTCCTATCCCCTCTTCTTCCCCAGTTCAAAGGCTTTCAAACACCTGGGCAAACAGAAAGCCAGGAAGGCCAAAGACAGAATGTTCCCAACATGTGCATCCATTTCTGATCATGAGCATGGAGGTAATGTCCAGAGAGGGGCACAGAGGGGAGAGCCAGACAATCGTTTCCCAGATGCCATCTCCACACTGCAGGGACACCAGGCAAGCAGTCCTGTTTTTCTCACCTTTCTTCTTATCTTAATGGGTCCTCCTTTTTCTCATACCCTTGTATGAAAGGTGAAAGAAACAACTGGTGCTTCTGTAACTGCTTGGGGCACATTGTCCCATGAAATCCCAAAGGAACATATTCGTCCTTGATCAAGATCAACGAGACCTGCTTCTACCTCTGAAGGGGACTGCCCACTACCACTGGGAAGGCATACCGTTATGGAACAAGGCTGCCGGGGATCATTTTATTTTATTTTTGTTTGCCTTGGTTACATTGAATATGAATCAATATGGGCAGAATGTCCTCATATAAGTGTGTGTGTTTATATACATATATAATACATATATTACAGAAGGTAAATTCATATATATATCTTTTCCATCTAAGAAAATTAGAAAAACGTAAACTGATCCTATCTGTATAAATGAACATCTGACCAGTATAACCTCAGGGATGTCGATTTGTCCATGAATGAGGAAATTCTATTAGATTTGTTCAGTCCACTCACCCCAGAAAAGTCTGCTCCTTGGAGATTGCTTGAATTACTGCAAGACAAAAATATTGGTGGCCTTTTTGGAGGAAAAAAATGAACTTGAAAAGAATTCATTTTTATGGGTCAAGGAAACACCAAATCCAAGAAAATCTTATTTTATTAAGCTCGTTGTAAAGCACCTCGATGGCTGAATTGCAATGGTCTTTTTTAAATGTATATTTATTTATCTTTAAAATAGTGGTCCCCTCTTCTCCCTACAGAGGAATTTTACTTTCAAGATTAAAGCCAGTTTGGATTTTCATCTCTAGCACCTAGAGCTTGTAGGTGCTGAACTGAATAAATTCTCCAATTGCTTTAGTTAAGATAGTGGTTGTGGGGAAGAGTGTATTGTGTTTCACATAGATAGGGGTGGGATAGACAGACAGAGAGAGAGAGAAAGGTAAATGGACCAAATACTTCGTATGGCAAAAAGGCCTAAGTTGTATTTGAACAGGTAACTTTAGGAGCTATTAACCACGTCCCTTTAAGCCTCCAAAGCAGGTTGGACAACAACCAAATCATCCTTTCCTATTCCTGGGCTCCAATTCCAAAAGCCTGGTCTCCGAACTCCCAACGTCATCCACTCCCTTGGCGAGGAACAATAAACCACCCCGGAGAAATCGCGGAAGACTTGAAGGCCCAAAGTTTACAAGTGAATAGAAGCCATCTGGAGAGACACATCGGTCCGAGGTTTCAGGACCAGGAAAGAAGCGAGGTGGGGGATTGTAGGGTTCTTCAGATCCAAAGTTCAATCTAGCAAAGTTAAAAAGCTGTCAGGTGTTCCGCAGGTCGCCGAGGGAGCCTCGAAGAGAAAGTTTCTGCTCTTCCCTCCCAGGTCAATGACTATATCGTCCTCTCATTTGGGAGCAGGCTGGCTGGTAAGTAGGAAAAGAGACAGAGCGCTCCTGGGTAACCACTTAGTTATCCAGCGAGAAATTGTCCCGAGAACTTCCGACGGTCCAGATTTGTAGGGTCGTAACAAACCTGAGGTGTTTAGCTAAGGAGGCACTCGGGATTCTCTGCTCTCTGCATCGCGAAAGGTCACGGGAGGAGTCAGGGGTTAGGGGGTGGGGGACAAAACCAGACAGGCCGGCAGGACCCCGGAGGCCTCCGTGTCTCCCATCTTGTCGTCGCCTTCTGGCCGCCTTGCTAGAATGCCAGCTTCTATTTCAACAGGAAGCTTTTACTGACCCTCCCCCGCCCCCTTATGCCAGGGGTTATCTCCCATTTGCTCTAGAGTATAACTTATTTGTTCCTAGTTTGCTTGTTGTCTCCTCTGTTCGACGTGACCTCCCGTCGAGCAGTGACTTTCTTTAGCCTTTCTTTATATCGCCAGACCTTAGCCCGGTGCCTGGTACCCAGGAGGTTTAATAAATGCTTATTGACTAGTTATCTTAGAGCTTTCCAGAAGCCTCTTCAGGCCCATCTTTCCTCTAAGACGTTGGGATGTCAAGAATTCCCCTCTTCCAGAGGGCTAGAAGCAGGCATCCAGCTTCGGGAGAGTTCCAGGATGAAAACTCCAGAAATGTCTCCACCGAGGACTTCCAAGGAGAGAGACCGCCTTTCTCCTAGGCTGGTGGCAGCCCGGCTGCAGTCAACTAGCTCCCCCGATCATACCCCTTCGCAGGACCTGAGAGAACTTGCAATCAAATCCCCGGCCACCTGCCCGTGGCACTGCTCGCCCCCCAAGTCACAGTAGGTCCCCCATTACCACCCGTCTGAGAGATACGATCCCATCAAAGGTAACAACTTCTCTCGACAAATGTGTCTTGGATTCGAAGTCTGCGCTTGCTAGTGCGCCTGCAGGGGCAGCAGATGGGGAAATGGGGCTGTCGGATCGACTTTGCCTGGACAGATTCCCCACCCCCACCCCACCCCCACACACCTCCTCCTCTTAGACTTGGGTTCCAAAGTGTGGGTCGGGGCTCCATAGGCCCTCCAGCTTCGCATAGTGTTAGATGGGGCTGAAGTCGCCTTAGTGGCCGCTGTCACTGCCCTGGGACCAAGGTGTTTCCTCGTGGGGACAGGTCGGCAGGAATGGCTTCCAGCCCAGGGGGCAGGACCCTTCCCATCCGGCCCGCTCTTGTCTCTTCCAGACTCCTGGGGCCAGGGCAACAGAAGCCTTTTTTTTTCCTGAGCCTGGGAGAGACCGGACGTCTAGTGGGCAGCAGGTCTCCCTCCCCCGCTGCCAGCTCCCCCACCCCTCCACTCATCCTCCCCTCCGCCCCCTCCTCCTCCCGCCCGCCCCTCTCCTCCTCCTTCTCCACCTCCTTCCCCTCCTCCTCTCCCCCCGTGGGGCTAGCAGGGCCCGCAGGCGGGGAAGGAGCCGCCCTCGGGGCGGACAAAGAGGAAGGGACGGGGCGAGGCGGGGACAGTCCTCCCGGCACGCGCAGCAGCTCTCAGAGCCTCTTCCACCCCTTCCAGCCTCCGCGCCCACCCCTTCCAGCCTCCTAGTCCACCCCCTCCAGCCTCCCAGTCCACCCACCAGCGCATCCTCATCCCAGCCCATCCCCTCCCCTCCCCTCCCATCTCCTCCCCATCTCCACCCCCGCCTCTAGGACACCTGCTGGGCAGGCCGGGTTACCGGAAAGGACTACTACTTGTATTTACCGGGTTTATATGTCCGTGGTGTGTGTGTGTGTGTGTGTGTGTGTGTGTGTGTGTAAATGGCAGCAGCCCGTGGAACTGAAAGGCTGGTGTATCCCAGAATTATCGTGGACCTTAGTGAAATCCACACCTTTCCTAAACTGTACCTTCAAAAGCCTTTCTCCTCCTTCTCCTCCTCCTTCTCCTTCTCCTCCTCCTCCTCCTTTGCCTTCTCCTCCTCCTCCTGATCTTCTCTCGCCCTACTTGGAGAGGTTTAACTTCTTTCTCCTTCACCCCTCCCTTTCAAGCACACGTGCCCATGCTGGCCTATCACCACAAAAACTTTTTCACACATGGGAGAGGGGACTTAGGAAGGAAGAGTAATGGGGCATTCCTTGCTGAGATCCCAGATCCTTTCTTTGGGGAAAGGGCATGACTCAGAGCCTCACATGACCCCCTTTGAAGCTGGTTGGCATCTGGCAGTTGCCAAGTTTCACCTGAAGCTCTTTGTACAGCTACCCTACAGGCACTGACAGAAGACAGATGCCAGGGGCAGGCCAAGGGGACCTCTTAGTGATGGCAAAAATGCTTGGTTTGGCTCTCTGAGGAAGGATCAGGTTTGAGTCCTGGATATTGCTCACAAATCTGTGACCTAGTAAAAGTCACTCTAGCTCCCTGGGCCTCA
Source organism: Potorous gilbertii (assembly GCA_028658325.1). Taxonomy (NCBI): domain Eukaryota; kingdom Metazoa; phylum Chordata; class Mammalia; order Diprotodontia; family Potoroidae; genus Potorous; species Potorous gilbertii. The sequence continues at coordinate 9,748,299 of CM053770.1, forward strand.
GTGTCCTTATCTGTAAAATGGAAGTATGGGTGAACTTCTTACACTTGAAGCCCTACTACACACTCCACAAACCAACTACTCTGCCTTCCTTTCTGTTCCTTACCCAGCATCTTCCGTGCCTTTGCCTCCATGTCTTCCATTCCTGGAAGACTCTCTTCCAGCCTCTACCTCCTGACTTCCTTAAAGACTCAGCTCAAATCTCACCTTCCTAAGATACTTGGGCACACTCCTCCTCCTCCAGCTTTGGTACTCTCCAATTACCTTTCTGCTTATGCTGTTTATGTCTTCTAGGTACCTAGTCATTTACATGTGGTCTTCCCCATTAGAGTGTAAGCCCCTTGTGGGCAGGGACCATGCTCTTGCTTTTCTTTGTATCTCCAGCTCTTTAGGATAGCGCCTGACACTTAACAGGCCTGTCTGAAATGCTTGCCTACTGGCTCCCCAACTAGAGAGCCCCAAAGATCCATTTCAGCTCCACAATGCTTGTGGGGTGCTCTTTCTTTGCCTAAAGAAGGTCTTTTATATGCTGTATTGACTGGAGAGGAGATGGGGCAGGGAATCCTAGTCAGCCTGAACTCAAAAGAGCACTATTTAACTCAGCTGAGTTGGGAAAACAAAACAGAAATAGTCCTTTATCTTCTTCTTCCATCAAGGAAATGATGTTTATGGATTGTGTGAAATCTGTAAAAGGTGAGACAAAAGTAAAAGTGGTAGTTAAAGGTAGCGGTTGGGGGTGGAGAATCGGGGTAGGAAGAATTTGGAAAGACTTTTTTATGTACTGGATGTTGGTTGAACTGAACCTTGAGTGTATTCTAGACATAAGGGTATATACAGCCTGTGCAAAGTCACTAAGAGAGGAGTTGGAAATATCAGAGGTGAGGAACAGCAACCCTTCCTCTTTGCTCCACTAAAAATTTGAGATGGCCTAAGGGAGACAGTGTGAGTCAGGAAAATGGGTTCAAATCCTGCTTAAGACACTTACAGATCTTTATTTGTACAGCTGTAGATCATTTAACTTGGACAAGTCCCTACCCTCTCAGAGACTCCATTTCCTCACCTGCAAAATAGAATAATATCTATAAATAGATAAATAAAATAAAATAGAATAATCTAGGTGATGGTGAGTTCATAGGTGAGACAATATATGCAAAGTGCTTTGCAAAGCTTACAATCCTATATAAATATTAGCTGTTGTTTTTAAGACTTATTCATTCATGTAATATGAAGTACCTCCTGTGTGTCAGCTGGGCTCTGCAGAAACAGAACCTTCACTAAAGACACTCATGTATTAGTGATCCAGGAGGATCAGGGAGATGGGGAAAGCAACGTGAGTATAGATAAGTGAACACAAACTACATACACGATTAAAACAATTAATTGTGTGGGAACAGATATAGGAAGGACACTTGGGGGAATCAGAAATGTGGGAGTGGGTACTTAACACAAAATTTGAAGGGCTTTTAAGAGTTCTAAAGGGAGGATGAGAAAGGACTTCATCACAGGCACTTGGAGACATGGGAGATGACCGACAGGGGCCAGTTTGGAAGGAAAGAGAGAGAGTAGTGGGTAGTGTTATCCTGGAAGAGCAGACTGGAGCCAGATATAAAGGACTTCTTTCCTTCTATCTTTAGATGAGGACCTCAGATACCAAGTTCAGCTTCCTTATTTTATAGATAAGGAAACTAAAGCCCGAGGGAGAAATGAGTTGCTCAAGGTCACACATGTAGTTAGTGGCAGAGCCAGGCTTTGAACATTCTGACTTCAGATCCATCATACACTTGGCTGTATTATTCTGCCTCAACTACATTCCTCTGTGTCTAAAGGAGCATCCTAAGTCCCGATACTCAAGACATTATTTCATAAGAAAGTTATACTGGAAACGTGGGAAATCTTCTCCTTGGTGCTGAAAGCCCACCCTGGGCATTTTCGAACACTTTCTGGCTGAATTCTCCAGTACTTAACACACAACTGGCCCTACCACCTTAGAGTGTCCATTGTTTATATTAATGCCCAAGCATTATATATAAAAGACCTTTCTGAAATCTGGACAAAGAAATGTAACTAAAAGGCGACTCTCAATGAAACATTTAATGAGTTTGTTCAATAAATGTTCCCTAAAGGATAGCCAAACCTAGATTAGATGCAAGGATAGGCTGCTGTTTATCCAGAAAAGATCTGGGGGTGGGGAGGGCTGTTATATCAGTTCAAGATGCCAGATGGATATGAGTGAGCAGCGGGAGGTGGCAGTCAGCAAGGCTGATGCAATCATGCACTGCATTCAGAAAAGGCATTGTTTCCAAGAACCAACAAGAAGGTGACCACCCACTATACCCTGCCCGGCTTAGACCCAATTGACAACAATTAGATGTGTACCAATGTGGAATGGGCAGGCTTGAGAGGTGATGGATTCCCCACTGAAAGCAAAGGCTGGAACATCAGTTCTGCTATGCTCTAATGGGGGTTCCTTTGAGGTATAGGCTATGGGAGACAAATGCTGAGATTCATCCCAAATAACAAATTCAGCGATCTCTTATGTTCTCTTACATATTTCAGTGAATTTAGGGACTGGTAAAGATGGAGTCCATTACATTGCATTTGTGTTGTCACATTTTAGGAAGAACTTTGATTACTTGGACAGAGTAAAAAAGAGAGCAGTCAGGATGGAAAAGGACCTGGAGACGTTGTCTCAAAGGAGGTTCATTTGAAGGTTATGGGCATATTTAGGGTGCAGGAAAAAAACTCAGAGAGGATGTAATAACTGTCTTCAAGTGTTCGAAGGGCTGGCTTGTGGAATAATAGTAATTTTGGCAAGATAGTAAAAGCTGGTATTTTTTAATAAAGGGCATTTGCTTTAAGGTGTGTAACGCCCTTTACAAATGTTGTCCTTACAACTCTGGGAGCTAATGCAGTTAATAATCTCCATTTTACATATGAGGAAACCGAGGCAAACAGAGTTTCACTGACTTGCCTAGGATCACGCAGCCAAGAAGTGTCTGGAGCCATATTGGAACTCAGGTCTTCCCGTCTCCAGGTCCAGAGCTCTACCCATTTTGCCTAGCTGGTACAGGTAGACTGAGGGAACCGCAGTTATTGACTCCTGCTTCATTCTCACCGCATATGCTGTTGTGCCACTGCTACTTAGTGGAGGGACAACCAGGATCCTACAATGTCAGTGAACACTGCAACAAGGATAATTTCCCAGGTAGAGCAGTCTGTCAAAAAGCCTACATATTGGGACATCAACACACTTCTCATACTGGAAGGCAATCAACCTGTTTTACTGAGCCCCAGAGGGCAAATCCAGGAATAATTCCAGTAAGTCACAAAGAGACTAATTTAGACTCTATGTCAGGAAAATTTTGACAACAATTAGATGTGTACCAAAGTGGAATGGGCAGGCTTGAGAGGTGATGGATTCCCCACTGAAAGCAAAGGCTGGAACATCAGTTCTGCTATGCTCTAATGGGGGTTCCTTTGAGGTATAGGCTATGGGAGACAAACGCTGAGATTCATCCCAAATAACAAATTCAGCGATCTCTTATGTTCTCTTACATATTTCAGTGAATTTAGGGACTGGTAAAGATGGAGTCCATTGTTAGATATTCCTTTGGAAAACTCCCCACCAATAATACTTTTATCAAGGCTTCCTTCAATTCAGGTATAGATGACTTTGATAAAAATTTCATATGAATGGGAAAATATGATTATAAGGAAGGTATATTGTCTGATACTTTTTTCCCAGTATTGACAAGGTCAAAGACTTTTTCATATCATTTGTACCTTTCTCAAATACGAGAAAGTGTTAGGAAACAGGTCGCCCATTTTACAGATGAAGAATTTAACTTTTAGGGAAGTTGACCTGCCAAGGATTACATGACTTGTGAGTCAGAGGCTAGATTTGAACATGTCTTCCTACTAGCAATTTATCCAGTGCTGGGAGGAGAGGGGAGAAAAAGTTTTGAACTCAGACTCACCCTTTCTTAAAACAAGTGCAAACTGGGTCTCCGACAGCATCAGCTTGCTACACACCACACGCATACACACACACACACACACACACACACACACACACACACACAATAAGGTGATGCTGAAGCTGAGGCCATAAACAGGAAGGTTAGCTTTCCTCTATTGTCAGTCCAATTTGCCTCATATTTTTAGAACTTAATTGTGAATGAAAGCTACCCCATCAGGGTTCTACCATATGGGCAAATTACAGCCACCTTTTTACATCTCCCAACTGTGTATAAATTGCAAGTCCTTGCACTGAACACCATACTTTGGGCACTGAATATTCAATACAGTTAAATGTGTTTTAAGTGAACCACCCAAGGACCCAGGAAAATTTGCTTAATAATGACAATACTTTGCAATTCTATAGGGCCTTTCAGGCCAGGATCTCAAGTGGAATGCTCTTTAACTACACTGTACAGGAAACCTTGGGAATATTGGAAAGTGCTCACTTAAGGCCTATTGGAAAGGCTCCTTAGTATAGATTTCACAGTATGGCCCTGGGGAACAATGAGAAGCAGAATTCTGTTGTGTCAGGGGTATCATATGCACAGACTGGATGCCAACTGGATGTTTGCTTGGTTATTTTGAGAAAGGTTTAAATTGCAGAGCAACATGGGAAAAAAATCATTCAGTGATTACTTATGAGAGTTACATTCAGGATATAAAGCCACTGCCTCCATTTTGTTTGGGTAGAAACTTAGATGCTGGGGAGAGCAAATGATGGCTGCCACAATGAACCTCGAAGGGAGATAATAAATTAAATTTAAAAGTGGCTGGCATGTGCACGGCGCTTTGTTTGCAAGCATATTTACAAACATCTTATTTGATAAGAAGAAAAGATGAGCTAGTGAGGAGGTGAAGGCAGAGAAGGTGAAGTGGGGGAGGGGAGGTCCGGAGAAGGGGGTGCAGCTCAAATGCTCCTTAGAGTGTCAGGAACAATGATGGGAGGTCTCCAGCAGGTGCCATATTTATGAGAGGACATGGACAGAATGGGCAGATTTGGTCTGGAGATGGAAGGCACCTCAAAGGGAATGTAGTTTAATGCCTTTGTTTTATAGATCAGGCAACGGGGCCCCAAAATGTGAAGTGACATCATATGAGTCAACTAGCAATTAGCGGAGGTGGGCTTCCAACCCAAGTCCTATGACTCCGAATCCTTTGACCTTTCCACTTTACTGTGATGTTGCTTGGATTTTGTTTTTTTTCCTTCAGTCTTCAAGAGTACCATGACATCAGGAAGATGATGCCACAACT
>CM053770.1:9754066-9789399 GCA_028658325.1 Potorous gilbertii
ATCCTCTTTGTTAAGAGAAAGACAATGATCAAAGAAAGGGAAAAATATGAGAGGATAAGTTTAACAGAGCACAACTAAAATTCATTCTCATGAATATAAATGGGATGAATTCACCCACAAAATGAAAGAGGATAAGCAGAATGGATTAGAAAGCAGAATACAAGGTCTGAATGTTTTTGTTATCTTTTCTGAGATCATGGTTAAAAACCTGCTTTTCTTTTTTTGAGATTGTCTGAACAAACTGATTTTGCTCCAACTCCTTATGATAACTTTGTGTATCCTTATACTTCAATCATATTTCTAAAACAAACATTTCAGATTCTGCTTTGTAATTCATTTTGCTATCATCTTCTAGTTTATGAGTGAGTTCATGTCATTCATATTCATGGCTGTAATTAATAATTGTATATTTTCTTCCATACAACTATCTTATACACTACTTACCGCTATCATACACTACTTACACACTCTTCTCTCTTTGCTCCCTTTACTTGTCTTAACAACAACAACAAAATGGTCATTAAAAATGAATGTATTTAGCATTTGTGACATAATTTAAATAATCTATATCTGCGTCTCTGCCCCTCTTTATCTGTACCATGATCATAGATTTCCTTCCTTCTTGTACACTCTGAATTTTGGCTATGGAATGTCTGGAGTTTTCATTTCAGGGTTTCTTTCAGAAGGTAACTGACAGGCCTTTTCAATTTCTACTTTGCTCTCCAGTTCTAATAAATTTGGGTCGTTTTCATTTATAATTTTTTGAACTACAACATCTAGATATTTTTGTTTGTTTCTTTCTTTGTTTTGGTCATGGTCCTCAGCTAGTCAGTTGATTATTAAATTCCCTTTCATTGACTTATTTTCTGTTACTTGTGTTTTAACAAGATCTTATATTTTTGTCTTTTTTTTTCAATCTGTTCAACTTTTTTTCTCTTAAAAATTCTTGTCATTTCATGGAATGAAATTTTTGTTTTATCTATTATAATTTTTAGTGAATCTCTTCCCTGGGTAAAGTTTAGTATATCCTCTCCTAAGCTTTTTTTTCTACTTCCCGAAGTTTCCTCTGGTATTCTTATTTCATCTACAGTATTTTTTTTTTATTTACTTTGTTTTGGGAACTCCTACAGACTTTTTGATCAAGTATTTTTGTACTCGTAAAAAATAACTGATTATAGGTGTTGTGGAATTATTTATCTGTATCTGAGTCTTGGATATCCCTGGATCCATAATATTTATTTATCATTGGCATATTTTCCACTTACTCGTATTTCTAATCTTGCTTTCTCAATTTGGACTTTGTATTAGGGCTAGGCTTTTGTTGATCTTATATCCTTGGATAGAATTTTATTTGACCTGTATTATTTGAGATATTATTGCTGGCTTTCACTTCTATGGGTATCTGTGCTTATTGCTGGTTGGTTTAAAGCCTTCCTATGTCCCCTTGGTACAGAGACCCAAATTTTTCAAGGCCCTTGGGGCAGCTTAGGTCAGTGTACCACAGATTTTCAGAATCCTTGGGATGACATGGATTGAGTAAAATCTTCCTTTTTTAGACCCTGTTCTCACATCTAGGGTCAGAGTTCTGTGGATGTCAGATTGACCTTAGGATTCTTCCTTGGAGCACTCCTATCTTCTTGCTCCATGGTACTCCAACTGTTGTTGGGCTATTTCTCATCCATCTGAGAAGATTTCTAAGTTTTGCAAACCCCACTTTTCTGGATGGACCTTATCTTCAGTGCCTAGAGGTATAGACTGTCTCCTTAGGAAATCTTATATTTGATGAAGGATGCAGTTTCTCTTTGGTTTTCTTGGTCATTATCGGATTTGTTGTTCTCTCTTGATTTCTGCTGGAGTATTTATGTGAGACCTGAACTGTTCTGCTCCAAAGACTCTCTCCTCCATCTCAACTGCATGTCTAATGCTTTTCCTTCTTCCTGACTCCTCATACTTGAACATGCAGTCTTAGAACTGTTATGGCCATGGGAGCAGGGAAGGATGGACCACCATATTGATTTTGCTAAGGGTGGATAGTATATTGAGGCCACTTAGATCAGAGGATGTTCATCTGTTCTTCTCTCATTCTTGACAACCCCCACTACTGGCAAGGAATGTTTCATTCTTGCTTTTGCATCCTTAGCACTTAGCCCACTTCTGGGCACAGAATGGGGAATTAATACATTTATTTGACGGATTCAATCAGGGTTTACTTAGTTCCCATTATGCACCAGGAACCAGGAATTCAAAAACAAAATTTAGGCAATCCCTGCCCTCAGGAAATTCATATTCTTCTTCTACCCAGTGGGGCCCCACAGAACATGTACTCTTCTTACAGACAGTCCTTCAAATCCTTGGAAACAGTTATCGTAAGCCTGTAAGACTTGTCTTCCCCAGAGGCCCACCTCCGTTGTACTCAATAGATACTCTAAAGCATAGCAAATCCTGGACAGAAAATAGGTGAATAGTACTGAGCAGTCTGAATCAGAGTTTAGTATGTAGGGATTCCCTCTGGGCTCTAGGCTTCCTTGGGTTGATTTTGCTGCCACTGGGGCCCACAAATATATAGCAGCTCAGACAGGAAATTTCCATGTGACTTCAAATATTATGAATAGGTTAGGAATAGAATTTTCAAAAATTTTCATCTAAAATGCTATTTTTATACCATATAGAACACCTAATAATTAAAAGGGTACAGTAAATATAGTATTTTGCTCATTATATCAATATAGTAATAGATTGTTGTTACTTTGAAAGTGTAAAAAATAATTCATTAACAAGTAAGAAGGTAGCATGTGACTGGTATTCATTGAATTAGATCATGCAGTTTTATTATAAATGATAGGGACATCACTCAGATTTTCATTCTAAAGTTTGGACTAAAAGCAAAGGATGATGCTTTTAGCTGGTTTATTTTATTTTATTTTTTTTGACCAAACATATTTAATTTGCCACATGGGGTTGCTTGATTTTATTTTTGTAAAAAGAAGTTTAAAATGACTTCAGTCCAAAAAAAGGTATTTAATGAAAAGGGGAATCTGCTCAGTGAGCTCCATGATTGTAAGAAGGAGCTTTCAATGCTTCAAAGGTTACAAAGCACTTTACAGTTATTAGCTCATTGGATTCTTCCAATAGCCTTATTGTGAGGGAAAAGGGGTGAACTGAGTCCCCTAGGAGGACAGAGCTAAAAGTCTGAATCAAAATTTGAAATCAGGGCTTCCTAACTCCAAGTCCAATGGTCTTTACCCTCAGCCAGAAACCTGGCTCCATGTCTTGTGGAGGCAATTCTGTTATTGAGACTGATTTTTATCTTCCCATGAAGGATGTGTCTGTTGGTATCTCGTTAAGAGAACTGAGGCCATTACCTAGAACAAGAGTGGGGAACCTGTGGTCTCAAGACCACTTGTGGTTTTCTAAGTCCTTGGGTCCAGCCTTTTCACTGAGCCCAAGTTTTGCAGAACAAATTCTTTTCCTATTGGAATTTGTTCTGTGAAGTTTAGATTCAGTCAAAGGGCTACACTTGAAGACCTAAAGGCCACATGTGACTTTGAAGCTATAGGTTCCCTACTTCCTTAAGCCTCCTCTAAAAGACTGGGGACCCAAAAATGCTCCCACTCAACCAAATGGTTTCATTCTCTATGGCAGTTATTTCTTGGGTCAGGTTATTACACTACTTTCTCTCCACAGCTAAATGAATAGATGAAAAAAACACTTATTGATCCATTTAAGTGCTAAGTGCTAAATATTCATGCCTCAAATACAAAGATGAGGCAGTTCCTGACCTCAGGGAGTTTACTTAGTTATGTATGTAACTCTAAATGCATTCTTACAGTACACATAGGAGAGTAGTAGCTAGGGAGGAGTACATCACTTAGGGAGTTCCAAAGATGGTGAGTGGAGTCATAGGAGAGTCCAGTAATATGCCATTTCCAGAGGATGGCAGCTTTAATTTGATTATAGTAGTCAAAACCATAGGTAGAAAATGGCATGAGGTCTGTACAATTTCAGGGCAGAAAGTGACCATGGTAAAAAGGGCTGTTTCAACAGAGGTTGGAGTTGAGTAACTTAGCTCTGCCTAGGCAGGGTCTCCAAGGTGTCCCTGGAGATGGATCCAGGTGTGGAGGCTGAAACAGTACAAGCAGGGAGGAAAATGAGTGGAGCTGAGACCAAGAACTTGGCATCTCGGAATTCAGGCTCCTGTCACTCCTTCCTTCTTTATTCAAGAGGTTGGGTCACGGGACTTCTAGATCTAGGGACAAGAGGCTAGAGACACCCAGGAATTCTTTTCCTCTCTCTAGAGGGCTAGATGATCACACACTCCAGAAACTCTTAAACTCCTCCAGAAAACTGGGACTCAGGAACTCTCTCCAGCCCAGTCACTGGTCACAATTGCCCTAGACACAGCATCCATATCTGAGTATGAGAAGTCACACCTCTACCTCTCTAAGGCTGAAAATAGGACTTGACTTTAAATACTCTAATTTGGGCTTTATATATAAGTACCTTGCAGCCAATACAGGTTTAGAAGGGGTGGAGATGGATTGGAATGGTTAGGGGTAGGATAGAGCATGTAGTTTCTCTGTTAACTCTAGCTTGCTCCAACACCACCACCAAAAAAAATAAGAAAAAAAGAAGGGAAAGAGCAAACACACAACCATTAGCCAAGGTCTGATGGCCCCTTTCTATAGGTCCTACACAAAAGGGCAGCTCTCATCCATCAGATCAAACCAACCAATTCACTCCTAATCAATTCATGATAGGCCAAACCAACAATCATTTCATCTCAAATAGCAAAACTCAGTCTCTTAGGGTAAATGTTATACTGATTTTCAAAAATATTTTTTTAAAAAAGAGGTAACAAAACAGACTTTGAACTATAGGCCAGTGAACTTGATTTTTATTCTAGAATGAAACATTCAAGAGATAGTTTAGTTGGTGAATATGGTGAGAAGAAAGCCATGATCATGTAGAACCCCCATAACTTCCAGAATGCCACACCATTCTAGATAGATACTATTCCTTTCTCTTGACAGAACTGCTGCACTCCTAAGTGAGGGAGTACCAGGAACATCATTTACCTGCATTTTACAAACAGATTTCATGAAATATCTTGCATTTTTTTCTGTGAAAATAATGGAGAGATAAGAGACTAGATAATAACACAGTCTGATGGATTCAGAAAAGGTTGAGTAGTCAGATTTAAATATTGGTCCTTTGTGGAGGAAGTGGAGACAAAGAGCAGTTTCTGTGAAATGAGTCTTAGCTCTGGAGATGGAAGAAACTTCATTATTCACCTAGTTCAATCCTTACATTTTACAGAGAAAGAAACTGAGGCCTTCAGGAGGTTAGGTGACTTTCATGGTCACCCAGGTGGTAAGAGTCATGGCCAAGATAGCGCCATGGTTCTCTGACTCTAGAGCTGCCATTCTTTTTATGGCATCACAGAGGTGAAGGTAGTGTGGGGGGAAAGGGAAGAGAGGAGGCATTGAGGAGCTACTACGTGCCAGGCATCGCGGTAAATGCTTTTATAAGCATTATCTCCTTTAATCGTCACACCAACCTTGAGAGACCAGGGCAGGTACTGTTACCATCATCCCCATTTTGTAGTTCAGAAAATGGAGGAAAACAGAGATTAAGTGCCTTGTGCATGATAACACAGCCACTAAGTGTCTCAGGCTGAAGTTGAACTCAGGTCTACTTGGCTCCAGGTCATTGTGCTGCCTTTGGGCATTGAATATTGAGTCAGTATTTTCTTTTAGCTACTAGAAAAGCTTATGTGACTTCTGACTAAATTGAAGTCTATCAAAAAGTATAACGTGTATATGTATGTCTATGCATACATGTATATACATATACACAATACTCAACATATGTATGTTTACACATATACATATAACAGATAACATATGTATATGTAAACTTATTACATATAATATGGACATACATATCATATATACTTACATATAAATACATATATACATGTGCTATATGTGCTATTATCTTTAAATGTTTATACATGGAAGAATATGAAAATATAGTGGAAAAGAGAGAAAAGCAATTTTTTAACATGCAGAAGAAAGCAAAAAGAAGTTGAGAAGGAAACACAGGCAAAGAAGACAATCTGAAAAGAATGTGCTGAGATTATTGTATACAGTTAATGCACTGTTGGTGGAGTTGTGAACTGATTCGTCCATTCTGAAGAACAATCTGAACTATGCCCAAGAGACTATAAAACTGTGCATACCCTTTGATCCATCAATACCACTACTAGCTTTGTATCCCAATGAGATCAAAGGAAATATTTGTACAAAAATATTTATAGCAGGCCTTTTTTGTGGTGGCAAAGAATTAGAAATTGAGTGAATGTTATAAGAAATGATGAGCAGAATGTTTGCAGGAAAATGTGAGAGGACATGAATTCATGCAAAGTGAAGTGAGCAGAACCTGGATAACAGTGTTCACAGTAGCAGTGGCATTGTCACGATGGTCCGCTGTGAATGACTTAGCAGTGATCCAAGACAGTCCTGAAGGACTCATGATGAAAAATGCTCTCTATCTCCAGAGAAAGAGCTGATAGAGTCTGAATGCAAATAGACCATGGTTGGGCTTTTTTTGCATGTTGCATCTTTTGCAACATGGCTGATTTGGAAATGTGTTTTGCATGACTCTGTCTTTTCATATATATATATATATATATATACATATATATATATATGTATATATATATATACATATATATATATAAAATATAACATATTATATATATGTTCTATATATATTTAATATATTCTCTCTATATATACACATAATTGCTTGCCTTTCAAGGGGGGGAAGGGAAAGAGGCAATTTGGAACTCTTTAATTTAAATTTAAATTTAATTTAATTTAAAAAAATTAATGTTAAAATTATTTTTACATTCAAGTGGAAAAGTATAAAATTTTGATTAAAAAAGAAATTGTTATATGCATTTTAAAAAGCAGGTGACATGAAATAATTTCATGATTTCACATATAACCTTTTTTCTATTTATATGTGGAAAAAATCCTTTTTTTGGTGTTAATTACATTCAGAATAAAAAATAAATAAAAAGGTATAGCCATCCAAAGTAGAACACAGTTGCATTGTACTTACTCAGACTGCACTTGGCATACATGGTTCAATTCTAGGCACTACATTTAAAGAGGGAAAATGATAAGCTCAGTGATGTCCATGGGAGTCTGACCTAGATACACTGATGTATGAGAACAGATTTTAGGAAATAGAGATGTTTACCCTAGAGAAAGTAAGGTTTAAGGGATACAGACCAGCTAACCTCAGATATTTAAAGGGTTTCCATATGGCAAAGAGAGTTAATTATTTTGTCCCATAGGGTGTAACTAGTTCAGATGGGTGAAAGTTAAAGAGAGGTAGTTTATGGTTCAATGTAAAGCAAAAATTCCCCCAAATTAGAGCTGTCTTAAATCAGGGATAGGAAACCTGTGGTCTTGAGGCTGCATGTGATCCTCTAGGTCCTCAGGTGTGGCCTTTGACAGTCAAAGTCACTAGTTTATTGCATACACTCATGCCTACATTCAGCCTACAAAATAAAGGACTTTTCTTTTATCTGCAAAAAAAAAGACAAAGGACCTCACTTGAGGACCTAGAGGGTCACATGCATCCTCGAGGCTGCAAGTTCGCTACCCCTGTGACCTAAAGCATCATAGGCTTTCTCTTGGGGGTAACTGAGCTCCCAGTCTCTCACAGTGTTCTAGAAGAGGCTGTATGACAACTGGTTGAGAACCCTAGTGTTTTTTGCTTCCAGTAAAGTTGAACCTGATGACCTCCAAAATTCCTTCCCAATCTGTGATTCTCTGGAAAATTCCCTTTGAGATTTATTTGTGCCAGAGTACAGTCGTCCTGTTGCTGTTTTGCCCTCTTCCTCTCTTTCTCCTCCTCCTCCATCTCCAGCAAACTTTGGAGTGAGATTACAGGACAAAGGAAATGCTGCAATACCCGGTGGGTTCTAGTTTTCTTTAAACCTCAATGGTTTTTGGTGGTTCCTGTAGGCTTTGGAGTATCACATGCCCTTCAATCCCAGGAATAAAGGTATTGCCAAAGAAAAATGTCTTCTATTTACATATAAATATCCTCATTCAGCATGACTGAGGACTTTTTTCATTTACAATGGATTGATAACAACCACAATATTCAAGTTCGAAGATAGCGACACTCCATTAAACTGACAGAGCATGTCTCGGGATCAGAAAACAATCTTTCATAAATTCCACCTGGTCCAAATGGATAATCCCTGCTAAAGCAACTTTGAATTGCTGCCACATTCCTCTCTCTGATTTGGCAATCCCACACAAATAATTCATGAGGCTCTCCATAAGAAGGGAGACAGGGTTGTCCCCTGCCCAGAGTCAGCAAGGGAATGTAGGTTAATTTTTATTTAACTCATCCTGCTTTGGAATTGTGATCAATAGTTCGAATTCATAAAATGAATTCTTCCTCCATTTCCAATGGATGCTGACTTTCCTTAACTTTAAACATTGTCATGTCCAATAGGACATTGTCTTAGGTACAGATGGATGGCTCTCTGCTTTAACCCTTGCATGTTCTCAAGAAGGCAGGCAGAAAGACAGGAGATCTTCTCAGTTCTGCTGCTCTTTCCTCTAACTGAGACTATTCTGTCATTTTTGGAAATTTTTTTAAATTTTTGGAAAATTATCATCATGCCAATAATCTTAATTTTGCCGTGTTGGTACTTGTTTCATTCCATTTCCAAGGCATAGCTGGCATGATTAGTAAGTTCTTTAGTTCCTAATTTACCATGTTTCTGAGAGATCAGGGAGCAAAATGTAAGGAATTCCATGAGGGCAGGGGAGTATTTACATTTTTTCTTTATATTTATTCCCAGCAGTGATTTTGCTGCCTGGTCTATTGAAGTTGGTTGATGTGTCTTTGTTGATTGATTAGAGCTCAAAGAAATTTTCAGATTATTTGGTGCAAGCACCATATTTTATGAACAGAAAACTCTTGCCCAAGGAAGTTCTAACACTCAAACAAGTCACATAGATAGCTAATGGTCAAGTTAGATATTGAACCCACATGACATGACTTCAAATCTAACTCACGATACATTGTCTCCTCTGTTTAGGGCTTTCTTGTCTTCTAAAACCTCCAAATCTTTATTATCTCCCACCACCTCCCCACTTAGGAAAGGTATAAAGTACTCTCCAAAAGAGCAAGAGGAAATAGCTCTACTGTTGATTTTCCCAAAGTTTACAATACTCTAAATAATGCATGCGATGAATGATTTATTTTTTAAGGAGATGCCATAAATCTTTGCTACTGGGATAGTTTTTCCATAATAGGAATATTAAGCAACATGATTTGAATGTGTTTGGAAGAGGGTTTATTCTGACTTCTTTGATCAAATTCATTTTATCAGAGAAAGGATAAATAAAAAAATTGGACCTGCATAGTCATCTGTGGCTATTCTTTTGTTATTTAATGATTCCTGTACTCAAGGGCTCACATAGAGGTCTGAAGAAGTGATGCAAGGACATTCTCAAGGTCTCTCTGCAGAATTTTGGGATTGATTGTGAGACATGGGAGACACTGCCAAAGGCCTACAACCGAATCACAGAAAGTGCTGTGTTCTGTGAGTGAAACAAAATTGCAATAGTTCAAAAGAAATGAGATGTGCAAATTTAGAGCCATCTCCATTCCAAATGTTCATATGGACTATTTGTGCCAACCTACGTAAAGCCTTCTGAGCTCACATGGGTCTGATCGGCCAGTCAGACACACCGTATCTTGATTCCAACATAGTGATGGAATTTCAGTCCTCTTCAAGAACAAAGGACAACAACAGCCAACTCATATGCAGCTCTTAATATCTTAATTATTTTTAGCTACATGTGTGGTTTCATCATTAAAGGGAAGCTGTCCTCCCCAACAAAGGTCAGAAATTAATCTCAGATTATTCACTGGGCACATTGAGAGGTTAAGTGATATGCCAGTATTTATATAATAGTAACATTTGTATAAAAGTCTGAACTTAAATCCAAGTCTTCTTCACTCCTAATGTGATCTCTGTCCCCATTCTGCTCCACCCGCATTGTTTTATATCCCACAAGTACACTGGGCAGAATGGCCATGGAGGATATCTATGAGAGAAGATTGACCAGAATTGCCTAGAACCTTGAGAGGAGAAATCATTGTCTCAGGGTCACGTAGACAGGATGTGTCAGGGGTGATATTTGAACATGCCATGGCAGCCCTATTCAAGAAGTATTAATGACTTCAGTTTATCTCTAGGACAAATGTTAATAGCTGATATTTATATAACAGTGCTTTGAGGTTTGCAAAGTGCTTCACAATTCTTATCTCATTTTATTCTTACTACAACCCTGAGTGGTAGGTGATGTTATTACCTCATTTTACAGTTGAGTAAACTGAGGGAGGCAAAGATTAACTGATTTGTCCAGGATCACTCAGCTAGTAATTATCTGAGGTGGGTGGGCTTTCTAGATCTAAAATCTCTTGGGAAAGTCAGAAATCAATCTAAATCAGAATTTAGAGTCAGTCATTCTCGACTCCAGGTCCAGCACTCCATCCACTGAACCATCCAACATCCTCAATAAAATAAAACTCATCTGTTTTATTAATGTTTACTTAAATCTCTTTGCAACTGGCTCCAGCCTATCTTTACAGAATGATTACCTGTTATCATCCACTCCACCCCCATGCACCAGCCAAACTAAACTACCCAATCTTCCTCCACGACAACATTCCATGGATGATAAAATTTACAAAGGAGATGAGGCAATCATTTAGATAAGGGGAGAACCAGGAGAGAAGAGTCACCAAAAGCTGGGGAGAAGAGTCCAGAAGGAGGGGGTGGTTGACATTGTGAATGCTCCAGAGAGGTAGGTCTAGAAGGATGCAGATGGACAAAAGGACATTGGAATTAGTAAGAAAGAAACTAGAAGTGACCTGGGAAAGCATACTTGTACTGGAGTGCAGGAGAATGAAGTCAGATTGCAAGGGTTGAGAAGGGAGTGGATGGTAAGAGAGTGAAGATAGAGAATATATTCATTTTTTTCTAGGAGTTTAGTTGTCACAGGAAGAAGAGATATAGGAAAGCAGTTTGAATTCCATCTCTGTCTCTTATTACCTTGAAGACTTTGGGCAAGTCACTCAATTCCGTATGTGTGTATATATACACGTATGTATGTAGGTAGATATACATATGTATGTATGTGATATGCATATATAATACAAGGTGAGAAGGTTGACTAGATGTTTGTGAAGCTCCCTCTACCTCTAGAAGCTCCTTGAAGCATAAATCTAGAATTAAAAGGATTTTAATAGTGACCTAACCCAGAATCATTCATTTAGATGTAAGGAAACTGAAACCAACACAGGCTAAGAGATTTACCCAAGAGATGAAAGGATCTTAGGCCCAGAAATTCCCTCCACCAAGGCCAGATGGCAGCTTCTT
Organism: Potorous gilbertii; assembly: GCA_028658325.1. Lineage (NCBI taxonomy): Eukaryota > Metazoa > Chordata > Mammalia > Diprotodontia > Potoroidae > Potorous > Potorous gilbertii. The sequence goes on from CM053770.1 coordinate 9,765,555, forward strand.
TACACTTGAAAGTCTTAGAGGGCAGTGAGAGGCTTATGACTTGCCTAGAGTCACACAGTCTGTATGAAATTGAGGTGAAACTTGAATCTAGGCCTTTCTGGCTTGGAGGTCTGCTTTGTACCTACTACACCATATGGCCTATGGCTCTATAGCCGCAAAGATAGTGGTACTAGCTAGCATTTTTCTAATGTTTAAAGATTTGCAAAGCATTTTGTAAACACCTTATAAACACATTTGTGCATCTTAAATTAATAGTTTGAGGCAACAGGGTGGTGCAGTGGGTAGAGCACAGGACTTATCTGTGTCACTTAACCACTCTGGGTCTCAGTTTCCTCATCTGTAAAATGAGGGTGATAATAGCACGTAGCTCCCAGAGTTGTAAGGTTAAATGAAATAATCTTTGTAAAAGTGCAGGGAAAATCTTTCAGAGCTACATCAGTGCGACTATTGCCTAGTTCTTTGAGATTCCTGAAGCACTCTACATACTCAATGCTTGTCATCAACAGTGTGTGTCATAAAATATATACACTATACTACTCACACATGTATGTGCATATGCATGTATATATGAGTGTGTATATACACAAGGTATATATACACAAATGTGTATATACACAAGGTGTATATACACAAATGTGTATATACACAAGGTGTATATACACAAATGTGTATATACACAAGGCTTTACACTTTGGAAAGCAGCTTCTGTATTTCGGAATCCTTCTGATGTTTCACAATGGAGGGAGTCACTTAGCCTGGGACAGCTCCCTCCCAACTCAGGTCATTTCCCAGGGCAGGGCCGGGGCCTCGAAAGGGTTAACTGGCCCCACTGGGCTGACCTTTTTATTCTGAGGGCTCCAGGCCAGGCCAGGCCGGCTCCCCCAGCTCCAGGCCCAGGCCTTCCTCGGGTTAATTTTACACTCCACTCCCATTGTCTTAACAAAGTCTGCTCGGGACAAACGGCTCTTCTTTCCCAGTAAGCCCATTTGGGGATTAGGGTAATCTTCGCTCCTGATTAAAAGTGCTCCGTCCTGTCGCTTTGTGTCGCACCTTTCCCAGCAGCTGAGTCTCAGTCCTGGGGTTTGCTTGCTAGCCCTGAGTCCGGGCCGGGCTGGGTGCGGGGCTTCCTGGGCCCCCGATGGCAGGGCGGTTCCTTTGTTGCACTGGAGACTTCCCCGAGGAGAGGGCAGCGTCCCTGCCCCTGCTTGCTCCTCTCAGCCCCGCACAGCTGGTTTTCCGCCCGGCGGGGGCTTTGTAAATAGCTGGCCGCGGTCCCTTCAGAAGTGGGGCTGCCTCTCCTTGGGAGCAGGGCCGACTTTCCCCTTTCTCTGCAGCTCTAGAGCTGGGCACAGCTGGCGCGGCGGTGGCGCTTCATAAATGCGGCCCCAGGAAGGATGGCTCCGAAGCCCCCACCAACCGGGCCGAGGCCCTGGGTTTCTTTCTAGGGCCCGGGAAAAGGCAGCAGCGGGGCTGAGCATCCTCGGCATCCTCCGTAGCAGCCCCGGGCTAGAGGCCGGGCCCCAAGGTCTGCACTATTTAGATAAGTGATTAGTTCCGTCCCTGCTGCCCAACACCTCGCTGCCTTCACCTACAATGAGCTCTAAACCGGGGAGCAGGGGAGGCCTTTTTCCTGGCCCCGAGAGAATCAGGCAGTGTGGAGGAGGGGTCCGGGGGCCCACAGCCCTGCCGAATCACTAGGGGAGAAGAGAAAAGAACTTAAGAGGATTATAACAAGAAAGGAAGCATTTGGAGTCCTGGGAGGTGATGCCACTCAGCACCTCGGAACTGCTAAGAAAGGAGTCCCCCTCCCCCCGGACCCTGCCCCTGGCGCATTGGCCCCTGCGGAGGAGGGGGAAGGGGACTTGAGCCTGTCCCTTTTGGTCTGGGTTCTCTTCCTTCCGCAGAACTAAGGGTCTTCTTCAGCCACGGGCCCGGGGGGAGCCTTACACCTAAGCAGGGCACTGGCTTTTCACTGGGATTTGGGCTTGGGGGTGTCAGGGATAAGGAGGAGGGTTGGAAAATCTCATGGCCTGGGACAAAAAGGAGAGGAGGTGTATGCCCCAGCCAGGGAGGGGAGTGGGGACGAGTGAGAGGCGTTCAGGGGGCCCTGCCACAAAGGAAGCCTCTCTCTCTGGACCAGGGCTCAGGCCACAGGCGTCTGTGAGTATATCCAAGGGGGTCGGCATCACTCTCGGTGGGCTGCTCGCTTTTTTAGGCACACTTTTAGAAATACAAGGTAGAAGGATATTGTGGCAGCTTCCCCAGCACCATACACTGTTGGATATAAAACTCACAGTGGGAAGAGAAATCGGGCTAGATCTTGACTCTACCACTCCTCACCTGTAGGACCTTGAAAAAATCATCTCACTTTATAAGACCCTGGATTTGAAATCAGAAAGAGCTGAGTTCAAATTCTGCCTAAGATACTTAGTAGCTTCCTTGGTTCTGCCTCTTTCACTACATTAATTTGTGTAGCCTTCCCAAGCTTGTGGGAGTTCTTCAGATTAATTCGTTGTTTTTTATGGCATAGTAACATTTCCTTACGTTCAGGTACTATAATTTCTTTAACCACCCCCCTCCCCCCAATCAACAGGCATCTAATTTGTTTCCAGTTCTTTGCTGCTACCAAAATGGCTACTAACTATGGGAGAGTGGCTGCGAGGAATGAGATCTTTCTGAAGTCTGCTCTCATCTTTGATCATATTCTTCCCTTTGCTGGGCATGAAGGGCTGGGGTAGATCATTTTAAACTTTACTTAAATAAAAAGAGGCAGTTGGGGGTAGCTGATCTGTGCCTTTATTTAAGGCATTGTATCAATATCGCCAGCAGCAAAAGGAAATTGTACTACATCAAATAAATCAATACAGACCAAAGGAAAAATGGCCAAAGGAAGGTCTTCAGAAACATTTGGAAAGGAAATAGACAAAAATTCGTCATCGTTTTTGAATACCTTGAATGGGAAGGCTTCTAAAGTGCTTGAAAACCAATGCTTTTCTTGAGTATTTTCCTTACAACCTCATTTGTATTCTGTTCTTGTGACTGGAAATTGTGGAAAATTGAGCTAAACCAAATAATAATAATGTTATGTAGCATTTGAGGGTTTGCAAAGCACTTTGCAAATGTTTTCTCATTTGATCCTCTGAATAGCTCTCATAGGTGGGTGTCATTTTTATTGCCATTTGATCGATGAGGAAACTGAGACAGGAAGAAGTAAAGTGACTTACCCAGTGTCACATAGATAGTAAGTATCTTGGGTCATATTTGAACTCAGGTTTTCCTGGCTCTCAGTCCAGTGTTCAGTGCACTGAGGCTGCCTCTCAGAGACATGCTAGTACTTTCTGAACACTTTTTTTTTTTGCTAGTTTATTTAGCAATGAATCAGGCAGGTCATTTGCATTGGAATTTTGTATGCTGTTCTTATAACATACCTCATCTCTCACATCTGCACTTTTGCACAAGATCCCTCATTTCTGGGATCTGCTTCTCTTCACCAATGCCTCTTAGTATGCTAGGTCCCTTCAAAGCTCAGCTCAGGTACCATTTCTTCCTTGGCTTGATTTCCTCAGCTGCTAGGACATCCTCTGCTAAACCATGGCCAAAGGGACTATACATTCAAAGCCCAACTGGATGAGCTCTGGAGAATAGGACCAGTCAGGTTGGTCTATATATTTTTTTTAGTAAACTTTATCCCATGTCTTGTTGGGGCTCCTAAGCTAGATATGTTCTCTGGCACTCATTGACTTGCCTACCCCTTGCCAAGCCCAGGTAGGACTGCTGAAATGAGCTTACTGTGCAATGGGAACCCCATTTTGATACATTGGTTTGGAATGGCCCTGGGTTCTTCACTGTGCCAGAAGAGGGAAAGACACAACAGGCTATTCTTAGTTGAAAAGATATCAAGTATAAGACTGATGATGGGCTGTGTGTTTGATGCCTGAAGACCAGCCAAACCAAGCCCTGACAGGTTGGTTACAGGGGGAATGACTTTTTTGGCCACTGCAACTGTCTGCCAACCAAGGTGCAGATGGGTTGCTATCTTCATCTATAGAAAGAGAACTTAAACTGATAAAGTTGCAAATCTTTGAAGTATTGAAATGAGGTGTTCTGGGAAGCATTAATTAGACTTATAATTATGTCTGAAATACCATATTCTGAATTAGCAAAGTCTTAAATGAATGAGCTTTCACTGCATTCTCACTTTATGACCTTGGAGTAGAGAAGCTAAGTTTAGGATGTGAGATCCTAGAGGCAGCTAGTTTTGCTCTTCACCACTCCTGACACACAGCTGATTGGATTAGGTAAGTGCCTGGCTCACAATCACTGAGCTAGTCAACAAGAATGGTAGAAATACACCCAGGGTTTCTAATGTCCTTGAGTTGTTCCGTGCTCAATACAGCAAGCACTCTGTGAAAAGCAATTGCTTTAGTAATATTTTTTGTATTGAATTTGTTGGCTTTTTTTTTTAATGCAACATTCTTTTCTTTCTGTAAGAGGGCGCTAAATGAGACTTTAGTCTGGAGGAGGCTGAAGAGAAAGACATTAATAGGTAAAGGCAAACGCTTCAGATGGAATATAGGCATGCCTCCCCTAGAAAGAATGGGAGGTCTAAATGCCTTGATTGTATATGAAGAGGCCAAGCAGACTGCAGCATTCATATCTTTGTATTTAGCTGCTCATTTACATAAATTTCTAAAGGAAGTATGAGATAGGAAAACTAACCACGCTAAGGTTTCATGATATAACTTAGGAAGGGAAAGGACTTTGGGGTAAAGAAAAACTTGTTGAAAAGATCTGGGTCACTGCGCTAGGTGAGGAAAGCAGTCTTTCCATCCCTACCCCACACCCAAGACCTCCCCCTAGTGGCTGAGGGTGGAAGAAGGCTACCTATTAAGGAGCAAACTCAGAACACTAGCAAATTAATCTGTCTAGCTGAGATGCCACACCCTGAGAATGGTTACCTTCTGGTCCAGACAACCACTTCAGAGCACCACAACCAAGAATCCTGCTGGCCCAGTCCAACAGCAATTTATCTATCCCAATGAAAACATTGCACTTGGGTAGAGGCAAGCTCAAATGAGCTGTCAATTCCACAGAGCCACTCTGCCCGGCAAAAAGCCACACTTTGGAAGAGCTGGTCTCTCTGACCAGCACTGAGAACTTTGTGAGAACCGTTTGGAGAAAGGAAAGATATTGAGGCTTTTTAGATTTGTGTGTCCCCTACAAATTTCCTCACTGCCATTTTACTTGGGTCTGTTGGTGAAGGGAAACACATGTCAAGGGGATTCTGCAGCGGTGTTTCGGAAGATAGTCACTTACATACATCTAGAACCCAGAAGCAGTAGCAGTGACCCTTTTGAGGACCTAAGCCATTAATGGCATGTGAGCCTTGACAGGGAGATGTTACATTTATTTTATAGGTATGTTTAATTGTTTTTATATTTTTGGGTGCAGATCTAAGCAATATATCTCATAAGAGGCTCTCATAAGATCATAGATTTAGAACTGGAAGGGACTTCAAAAGCCATCTACTTAAACCCATCATTTTTACAGAAATCTGAGACCCTTAAGGCTAAGCAACCTGCCAAGTTTATACAGGCACTAAGCTTCTGAGGTAAGATTTGAACACAGGTCCTCTGATTCTAAACCCAACACTCTGTGTGGCTCCTGCTCCCTCAAGTGAGAGAAGTTTAAGTTTAGGACAAACAGTACCAGAAAAAGACTGTCTTCCACAGCTGAACAGATTTTATTTATGAGCCATAATAATCTATTCATTGGTTTATGGAAACCAGATTCTCCAGGGGAATCACAAGTCCCCGCAATGTTGGAGCTTCTGATTTAGTTGACAGATAGTAAAATCCCATGTAGCTAAATGAATACCTTTTGGTACCAGAGCTAGAAGGGACAGCAAATTTTAGGAATTCTAGCTCAGGCTTGGAGCCAAGAAATACTCAGATTTTCTTTTAAAATCTTAATCAGTAAATCCATCAACATACATCTATTAAAGGCATATTATGTATGAGACACTAAGGATTATACTAAGTTCTAGGGAAACAAAAAGAGGCTAAAGACAGTCTAACGAGGGAGACGATAAGCAAAGCCACATAGACAAACAAGTTATACTCAACATAAATTCCAAATAATTGACAGAGCAATGAATTAATAGGGGTTGAGAAGGGCTTCCTGCAGAAGATGGGATTTCAATTGGGTCTTAAAGGAAGCCAGGAAAGTCAGTAGGCAGAGATGAGGAAGGAGAAAATGAGAAAATGCTTGGAGCCTAGAGATGGAGTGTCTTGTTTGAGGAACAGAAAGGAGTCCATAAAATCTTACTGTTATTTTATACTAATTAGTATGCCTTATTTATGAACAATGGCCATTAAAAAGTCTAAAAATCTTTTTCTAGTGAACAATGAGCCTCCTTTAGCTTTCAAGTTGGACTTTCAGGGAAATCCAGAGTAAGGACTGTGGTCATTTCCTTAGAGATATTAGTTAAACAAACACACACAACTTGGAAACATATCTGTGGATCTCATTAAAAAGTCGCATTTATTATGAAAAATTAAAGGCATGTGACTTGGTGTATCCTAGGTTAGCCTTGGAGTTAGGAAACCTTGGGCACAAATCCTGATTGTGTCCAAAACTACCCATGGGAGTAATGAATACACGCAGCTATTATAGTCCCCCATGAAATTTATCTTCTCCAGGATAAAGATTCTCCCTTCATTCAACTGATTTTCATGTGGCAGAGACTTAAAGTCCTTTTGGATCTCAACTCCCTTCCTCTGGACACTTCTAAACATATGAATGCCCCTTCTAAATCATCACGCCAAGAACTGAATGGATCTCCTTAGGTATACTGAGACCTGGGCAGAGTCCAGAGGGCCGATCCCTTCCTTTTTCCCAGAAGTAATGCTTTCCTTAGCTGAAGATTGCTTTAGCATTCTGTGGTATCATAATCACATGACCCAGCAATTCACTCAAGCTCCAGGATTACTTTAAGAGGAAATACTGTGTAGTTCTGTGTAGAACTGTGTACCTCCCCGATCTTGTATTTGTGGCAATTATTTGGACCTAAGCTTAAGCCTTTACATTTATCCCCATTAAATTTCACCTTGTTATATTTGGCATCCAGAGTTCTAATTTACTCAGTATTAGGTATGAACAATGAAATACAATTTGACTCAGATCTGTTCCTGCTGCCTAGCATATGGCCCAGCAAAGTTCATTTACCAAATGAAGATAACATCTTGGGTTTCCCTTGTATACAGGACAGTTCATCTTATTCAGAGAAAACCTTTGTCTCTAGGTTATAATGAACAGACTTCTCACAGACACCTGCCATTGGACACGAGTGGTTCTGGGCTAGACAGCCTGTGTGTTTCAGCACATATTCTGAAAATGTTACTCTAAGCACATGTTTAGCACCTTTGCCATCTTCATCTATGTCAAGGATCAGCAGCAATCAACATAAAGGTTATCACAATCAATTATTTCTTGATTTTATATTAGATAGAGAGGTCTTCAAGATATTTCAAGGGAGGAATGAAATTCGATGGAGATCAGTGTAAAATCCTATGCTTCTGTTCAGAAAACTAACTCTTGAAGTAAGGAATGAGGGAGGGATGGCTTGTCCATTCTAGTGAGAAAGTTATTAAGGTTGAAGTAGACTCCAAGGTTAATACTAGTCAACATTAGCATTGCAGGTGATAACTGAGACTTCACCATGAGATACATAGTGCATTATATGTGCACGTGTGCATGCATGTGTTTGTGTGTGTACATGTGTGTGGTGATTTCCCTCATACTTTGCCCTAGTCAGACCACATCTGCAGCATATAGACTGAGTTCTGTGCAGCACATTTTAGAAAGAGCTTTGCCAAGCGGAAACTCAGGGAGACTCAAATAGGATAATGACAGGTCTTGAGATCCTGCAATGGTTAGCCTAGACATGAGAAGCCTAAGGAGCATGGAGGCATCTTCAGGTGTTTGAAGATCTGTCCATTTAAGAAGAGATCATCCTTGCTCTGGGCAGCTGGCTGGTACAGTGGGTAGAATGTGGGGACTGAAGTTAGGAAGACTCATCTTCTTGAGTTCAAATCTGGTCCCAGATGCTTACTCAGCTCTATGACCCTGGGCAAGTCACTTCACCTTGTTTGCTTTGGTTTTTCATCTGTAAAATGAGATGGAGAAGGCAATGGCAAACAATCTCAGAGTCTTTGCTAAGAAAGCCCCCAAAATAGGGTCACAAAGAGCCAGAAATGACTGAACAGCGACAAACCTTGCTCTACTTGGTCTCAGAGGACAGAGATAGAAGTAATGGGTGGAAAATGCAGGGGCAGCTATGGGCTGGATGTAAGAAAAACTTCTCAAGAATTGTGATTATCTAGAAGTCTAATGGGCTGCCTCAGGAGGTGGTGAATTCTCCTCACTGGAGATCTTCAAGTGAAGGATAGATAGACAGACAGATGGAGATGATACATAAGAAATAATAGAGAGGTAGATGGATTTAATAGATAGAAGATGACAGAGATCAATAGATGAAAGATGAGAGAAAGAAAGGAAGCTAGACAGGTCAACAGACAATCATTTGTTGAGGGTTGGGGAGGAGTTTGGACATCAAATCCTTCTTCAGAAAGGGCTAGACTAGAGGGCTACTAAGGTCTGAGATCCTGGGAGCATCTCTAGAGTAGATCTGTTCTGTATTTGGTAGCCAAATAAGGAAAGGACAATGCTCTATCTTCTGAAATTAAACAGCTAGATGGTTCAGTGGATAGAGTTAGGAACTGGAGTCACATCAGGAAGACCTGAGTTCAAATTCCCTATTGGATATCAGCTGTGTCACTTAATTATTCTATGCCTCAATTTCCTCATCTGTAAAAATGAGAATGATAACAGCAGACACACAAATACTCCACCCTTAGGGTTGTTGTAAGCATAAATATTTGTACAGCACTTTTCAAACAGTAAATGCTATGATGATGATGATGGTGATGATGATGATGATGATGAAGAGGAAGGAAGGTTGCTCATATCTACTTTGGAGGTCAGTCCTTGTATATACTTGAGAGGATCACTGATTGTTCTAGGAGTACCCTCACCCTCGATCAAGGCTATCTTAGGTCTAGAGTTGGATGGGGACACAAAGACCACCACATCCAACCAACCTCCTCTTTTTACAGATGAGGAAACTGAGGCCCAAGGAAGATAGATGACTTCTTCAAGGTCACAAAGATAATAAACATGAGGGCTAGGGTTTGAATCCAATGCTTTTGAGTCAGGGATAGCTAACACCTTATGAACCAAAGGAATTCTTAACTTGGACTCTGTGTATTCGCTCGATTTTTAAAAATAGTTTGATAACGCTATTTCAATATAATTAGTTTCCTTTGTAATCTTGTGTACTTTATTTTATGTATTTAAAACACAGGATTCTGAGGTAAGCAATCACTGCTTTCATGGGTCTGCCAAAGAGAAAGCTGTAGCTGTGGGAAGTCCTAGAGAGATTCTTCTTTTTCCAACAGAGCCTTTTGGCCTTTGAGCCATTGGACAGGGAGTCTATTTCCATTTCTCGGGTTTTTTTCCCTCTCTTTTTAAGTAAAAATTGAGAATAAGGTGCTTGCTATGCAGTGGAAAACATTTTAGTCTGGCACTTATCCCTGGGGTGTTGTGTGTTGTGTGTTGTGTCCCATTTATGGAGGCGATCTTGGCAGGGACAAGAACACTTTACTCTAAGTAGTGTTCTCTTCCAGAGAGAGAGGGATGCATTGAAGCAATTTTGACTTTTTATTCCAATTCCCGGCTGCAGAATCTGGCTCGGTCCACATTTGCAAAGAGAGAGAGACTGTAAGAAGAAACATATGTTCTGACTACACTATGGAGAATCAGGTGCTTGGAACCCTCATTTGAGGTCTTTTAATTTTTCTCAGGCTTTCCCTCTACTTGGCAAATATTGTCATAACTGAAAACTTGGGCAGAGTGGAGAAGGTAACTGTGAAGTGCATTTCAGCATTGTGGAAGGAGGGTATGAAATAAATGAAAACAAATTCCTCAGCCAAATGGCTTTGGAATTGACATTCATGTTTTTGTTTGGGGCTAAAGGAAGACTATTTGATTCCACACACTATTATCACTTTATTATGTGTTCTTCTGAGGACTCATCCTCCTTTTCATTTGTTGATGTGATCTTAGAAAACACTTTATTAAAATACAGAAATAGCTTTAATTAAGAATAAACAAAGACCTTCTGCATCATGGAAGATTGCAGACATTATGTGCTGCTTTCCATATTCTGGAAATGAATAGAGAGAGCTGTCCTTGAAGCCAAGAAGACCCAGGTTCAAATCCAGCCTCTGACACATCCTGGCTGTATGAGAAGTCAGTGGAGAAGACACGTGTTCTAGGTAACCTCTCCATGTTCTAGGTAACACTCTAAGGCTAGAAGGAAGAGAAGATGCCAATCTACATTAGAAAGTGTTCCTGGTGCTAATGAAATCACAGGACCAATCCCTTTCCATTGATACTCACGATCTCATTTGATACTCATGACAACCCTATTCTCATCGCCATCCTCAATTCCTTTTCACGGGAAGTGGAGCTGAAGCCCAGGGAGGTGAGGAGCCTTTACTAGGGTTCCAAAGCTGGTCAACATCAAGGGAAGAGTCAAACCTAGACTGTCCAACATCAAGGCCAGCATTCCTTTGATTGTTCCACATTGCTTCTTAATCAGAATCCAAGGACTTCAGAGTCATCAGAGACCTCAGAGACCATCTATTCCAACCCTAACCCAAACAAGAAGCTATCTACCACATTTCCCACAAGTCTTTGCTTGAAGACCTCTGCTGAGTAGGATTCCCCCATCTCCCAAAGAAGCTCATTCCCCACTTAGGCAACTCTAATTATTCTTCCTAATGCCAAACCTATAGCTAGATTCATTAGTTCAGAATGGGTTTAAAGGGCCTCAGGGCCAATCTAGTCCAGTCCTATTAGGAGGAAAAGGAAGGCAAGTCCCAAGCGTGACTTGTCCAGTGCCACACAGTAAACAATGGAGTTCTCTGACTTCCGATCCCGAGTTTTCTCTATTGTACCCTTTCCCCCCTCCACCTTAAGTCCATTTACAGAACATATATCAGTCATAATTGCTATTCTTTTTGGAGTTTAGTGATAACTTGTATGTTGAAAGAAAGACTAAAGAAAAGGAAACCAGATTGAATGGTGACTAAGGAAAGAGACTGCCATGGAAATACTGACAGTCAGACCATAAAAATAGGGTTAGTCATTTGTCTCCAATTAGCTCTTTCCTTCTTTGCCTTGTCTGGACTTGAAGCACACTTGAAATGAGATTAGAAAACATAGGCTTCTATTCTTCTCTTATATTTCATCATGGAAAGAGATGAAGCAATAGAATGGTGAAAATGGAAAACTGGATTCCAGGGCCCCTCTAGCAGCTATATTGCAGAGGATGGAAGCAGGGCTGTCATTAAGGCATACAGGCTCCCATGCCCTATGCATGTGTGTCCTTGTGTGGCTCAGTCACACCTCTTTACTCCCTGGTGTCAGTTATGGATGGTCCTCCATTCCTGGGGATATGTGAAAGGTTCATATGTTTTCTCTAGTTGCAGACTGCTTCTCATAAGGTAGGAAAGAACCCAGAACTTTACATTGGAAGCCTTCAGAGGTGTGTGTGAGATGGCCTAAAGCCTTGGACTCAGCTGCCAAGAGAAAGAATAGGATCCACCCATTTTATCTACTTATGGCCAACTCTGGCAATCTCAGCCTAAGGATGATTGCATAAACCAGTACTGCAAGCAGAGTGTTTTGTATTCCAGCAATATCCTATATAACAATATTTAATTGTCAGCAAATAGAACATGGCACATTTCTGGATTCTGGGTTTAAAGAAGTTATGACCTGAAAAGGACTTTGCAAACTTTAAAGTCCATATACATTCTAGCTATTATTCAGGGTCCGGTGAAGGGTCTAGCTCTTGCTTTGAATGTGTGAATTTAAGAATGGAAAGAGAAAACACAAAAGGAAGAGGAGACCCGATTGGATCAGCAACAGGGGCCTCACAGTTTATAGGATCCTTGATTTCCAGCTGGAAGGGAACTCAGAGACCATCTAGCCTCTGGTTTTACAAAGGAGGAATCTATGGCTAGTGAAGCTCAGTACATTTCTGCAGGTCACAAAGGTAGAAAGAATAAGAATTGAGACCCAGGTCCCTTGGCCTGCAGAGCCAAAGATTAGGAAGATCTGGATCAGAGCTGGAAGGGATGTGGAGAACACTTCATCCAGCCTTCTCAGTTTACAGATGAGAAAAGAAGAAACTTTCCCATGGTCATACAAGTTAGTAGGTAGCTGAGGGTTTGAACACAGAGCCCCGACTCTAAACCAAGAGTTCTTTCCACTGCACCAGGCTGTTTTTGGTGAAGTCAAGTTGACAGAGTTAAGGCAGGGACTGTCCTAAGCTCTCCTCCAAACCCTTTCAAATCCATTTCGATAATGACTTGAAACAAATTCTAGAGTGGCAGAACTCACAAAAAGATGGAGGAAAACTAATTTTCAGATTAAGAAACTTAGAAGGTCATCAGGAAAGGAGTGTTGCACCAGGAAGAGAAATGAGTGCAGGCCATAGGCCAGGACTCAGGAAACCAGGAGCAGACCTTAGGTGACTGAAGCAGTGACAGCAGTGATGGTCTCTAGACCTCTCAGTCTACAGATGACAAAGACAACTTAGTACTTGTCTACTTAGGTCAGCAGGAAGGGTTTGTTTCACCTGGGTGACAATGAAGCACAGTACAGCATGGACCTAGCCCCAGCAAACTAGGAGCAGACCTTGAGGGCCACTAAATTATCATCAGCAGTAGCTACTTTCTGGAGTTTTTAGCCCACAGATGGTATGAGGGTCAAATAATTGATCAAAAAGAGATTATAGGGGTCTCTTTGCTAGCACTGAAAACAGACTTTGTTGCTTTGCCCATATGTGGATCTGGGTCCCAGGGTGAGGATGAGCTCTATGGCATACAAGACCTTGTGGCCACAGTGGAGGGGGAGCCCTCCTCACAGTTCCAGGATAGAAAAGGGTGTTTGTGGTCATTCACAGACCAGAGCACAGGCCAAGAGGGAAATAAACACCTCTCCTTAGATTGTACCACCTTGGAAGAACTGAAACTTACAGGTTCCCAGATGTATCTCTGAAAATAACTGCACAAAACTTGGAACAGCATGCCCTCCACTCTGGAAGCAGAGCCCTACTATAACAGAATTCAAAGTCAAGTTATAGATGGAGGAAATGAGCAAACAATGAGGGAAAAAACCCTCCGACAATAGAAAGTTACTATGGTGACTAGGAAGATCAGAACACATACTAAGAAGAAGATCACAGTCAAAGCCCCTACATCCAAAGCCTCCAAGAGAAATATGAATTGATCTCAGGACATGGAAAAGCTCAAAAAGGAATTTGAAAATCAAGTAAAAATGGTAGAGGAAAAATTGGGAAGAGAAATGAAAGTGATGCAAGAAAAGCATGAAAAATGAGTCAAAAATTTGACAAAACAAGCATAAAAAAATACTGAAGAAAATAATACCTTAAAAACAGACTAGGCCAAATAATAAAAAAGATACAAAACGCCAAAGAGGAGAAGAAAGTCACAAAGAAACAGGATTGGCCAAAGGGAAAAAGAGGTCCAAAACCTCACTGAAGAAAATAATTCCTTAAAAATTAGAATTGAGCAAATGGAAGCTAATGACTTTATGAGAAATCAAGAAGTGAAACAAAACCAAAAGAATGAAAAAAAGACATCAATGTGAAATATCACATTGGAAAAAAAAAACTGACATGAAAAACAGATCCAGGAGAGATATTTTAAAATTATTGGACTACTTGAAAGCCATAATAAAAAAAAAGTCTAGACTTCATCTTTCAAGAATTTATCCAGGAAAACTGCCTGGATATTCTAGAATCAGAGGGTAAAATAAAAACTGAAAGAATCCACCAATCCCAAAATGAAAATTCCCAGGAACGTTCTAGCCAAATTCCAGGACTCCAAAGTCAAGGAGAAAATATTATAAACATGTAGAAAGAAACAATTCAAATATCATGCAGCTACAGACAGGATAATGTAAGATTTAGCAGCTTGTACATTAAAGAATCAGAGGGCCTGGAATATGATATTTTGGAGAACAAAATAGTGAGGATTACAACCAAGAATCACTTAACAAGTAAAACTGAGTGTAGTCCTTTAGGAGCAAAAATGGACATTCAACGAGACAAAGGACTTTCAAGCATTCTTGATGAAAATACCAGAGCTGAATAGAAAATTTGACTTTCAAATATAAGCCTCAAGAGAATCATAAAAAGGTAAGCAGGAAAGGGAAATCATAAGGGGACTTAATAAGATGACACTTGTAACTCATAAGACTCACTGTAGCTCATTATTAGGGCAAGTAGAAGGAGTATATATAGAGAAAAGGCACAGGTGTGAGTTGAATATGAAGGAATGATATCTAAAACAATAAAATTATGAGGTGTGAGAGGAATGTACTGGAAGAAAGGGAAAGGAAAAGGTCAAATAGGGTAAACTATCTCACATAAAAGAGGCAAGGAAGACATTTTACAGTGGTGTAAAAGAGGGGGAAGAGGTGGGGGAGTGAGTGAACCTTACTGTCATCAGAACTGTTTCAAAGAAAGAATAATCTACACACTCAAATGAGTATAGAAATCTATCTTACTCTACAAGAAAGTAGGAGAGGAAGGAGATAAGAGAAGGGGAGATGATAAGGAGGGCAGATTGGGGAGAGAAGAGTCAGAAGCAAAATACTTTTGAGGATGGGCAAGATGAAAGGAGAGAGAGAGAGAATAAATAAGGTATTGTGAGTATAATGGAGGGGAATAAAATTAGCAATAGTAACTGTACGAAAAAATGAAGCAAGTTTCTCTAATAGCCTCACGTCTCAAACATATAGACAACTGAGTCAAACTGATGAAAACGAGAGCCATTTCCCAATTGATTAATGATGAGATATGAAGTTTTCAGATGAAATAATCAAAGCTATCTATAGCTATACAGAAAGAATGAGAAATGCAAATTAAAATAATTCCAAGTTACTACTTAATACCTATCAGATTGGCTAATAAGACAGAAAAGGAAAATGACAAATGTTAGCGGGAATGTGAGGAAAATGAGACATTAATGCATTGTTGGTGGAGTCGTGAACTAATTCAACCATATTGCATAGTAATTTGGAACTATGCCCAAAGGGCTATAAAACCATGAATGCCTTTTGACCTAGCAATACCACTGCTAGTTTTGCTTCCCAAAAGAGATAAAAAGAAACAAAAAGTAAAAGGCTATAGATAGATAGATATAGATAGATAGACAGACACAGATAGATAGGTAGATAGATGAAATGGGGCTAAGTAACCCACAGGTAGGGCTACTTAGATAGATACTGTAAGGATCAAACAAGATAATGAAAAGGAAAGTGTTTTCTAATTGGAAAATACAATATCAGCATAATTACTGGGGGGGAGTGCCTTTGAATTTGGTGTATATTCGCCAAATGGTCTTTAAATCACTCTGAGATGGTTTAAAAAAACATAGGAACTGAGAAAGGGGAGGAGAGAGGGAGACAGGGTTAAACAGTGGGATCTCCTTTAGACAGAATTGCACCATCTTATTTGGAAGGGCCCTCAGAGGTCGAGCTACAACTAAGCAGGGAAGAGTGGGATTTTTCCCCAGAGCATTGAAATTTTGAGGGTACTTTAAGGGCGTTTCAGATGTTGAAACAACTTTGCTGAGTATCTAGTTAGCAATTACAAGAATAAAGACAATCTATGATTTCAGAGTTATGAGAAATTGCCTAATGAGGACTCCCTCTACTGCTGCAGACCGACATCTTCTGTGAAGTTTAAAACCTTAGAAAGCTGCACTGGATGCTGAGAAGCCACATGAATTGTCTAGGGTCACCCAGCCACTATGTGCTAGAACCAGGTCTTCCTGCCTCTGAGACCAGTCCTCTAGCCACTGCACTATTCTGCCCCTCTTGTGAAAATCATCAATTAAAGTAGAAAGCTATGGGGTCCAGGGAATAGAGTGCGTATCCTGGAGTCAAATCTGGCCTCAGATACTTACTATCTGTGTGGCCCTGGGTGTCACTTAACCTTGCTTGCCTCAATTTCCTCATCTGTAAAAGGAGCTAGAAAAGGAAATGACAAACTATTTCAGTATCTTTATCGAGAAAACCCCAAATGGGGTCATAAAGAGTCAGACATCACGGAAAAATGACTGAACAACCATATGACAGGCTAGGTCTCTCTCCCTTGTCCCTCCAACCCCTCAACTTTACTATATTCCAGACCATCCTTCCACACCATCATCCCTCAACTGAATCTGTCATTAAAAAGTAGCTTTGAAAGTGCCTTTCCTTGTTCCTGTCCTGGCCCACTTTGTAAAACATGCCCTGGAGTTGAGTTGATTTGAGTTTTAGCTCTCCTCAGAAGTCATTTTGTCCAAACCATACCTGAGCAAACTTTTTTACAACTCTGGTGGTGGGGGTGGTGTGGGGATGAGGTCTGACCAGTGAAGACCTAGTGCTCAGAGCTTATGGAGATTTGTCCTTCCTGTGGAGACTTGATAGGCTCACATCTGTTTATATGGTGATAAAGCATCTGACTGACTTTGGAGGAGGACTCGAGTGTACATCAAACATGTGAGTTGATTATCTCCTACTTTCTCCTTTGGCAGCTTTTGTGTGAGAACTCCCAAAAGGCAGCAGACCCTCTCTCATACCAGCCTTCCCTCTGCCTGTGATACATGGAAACTCTTTTGTCTGTTGATTTTATTCTTTAAGAATCCCAGGTACAGGAGTACCTGGAGATGGAATTGACCATCACAAGTGACCTTGTGAGCTTCCAAATGTTGGCAGAGCCCTCAGAGGGCCCCTTAGCAGCCAAAGTTGGAAGCAGAGACTACTACTTCTGGGGGTGATATGTTTGACCTGCCCAACCAGTGCTGCTTGGACCTGCCATTGTTGGAGATTATATCCTGCAAGAAGTGAGCCAGCTGAGCAAGAGAAAAATGGCTGTTATGACACCACCCCCAGAAGAAGGCTTGAAAGGGATTCTTCAAAGAGAGAACAGGACTCTCAGGGCCAGGAGATGTGAAGATCCCTTAGTCCCTAAGCTTTTCTAAATTTTAGCCTCAATACTTTTCTACTTCAAATTTGGGCCCATTTCCCTCAGGAAACTTAGGATAGATAGTTCACCTCTGCTCTATGGAATATTTTTATAACTTCTGTCTTTTATATGAAATATCCCTTTACAGAAGCTAATTGACATCAATGGGTTGATTGATATTAAGGGAGCTGTATGGAGGGGTCATGAGAAGATACAACCCTTCAAGGTTATCCCAAGTACCATGAGCGTCAAAGTAGTCTGCCTCCCCCTTGGGACACAACTCACCAGTGTGAGTGAGAGATGGGAGAGTAAACCCAGAGGAAATACTGCCCAGCAAATACAACGGACCATCTAGCCTTAGCATAAAGCTCTCTAGTGAGGTGGACATTCTATTTTGGGATAACTTTTTTATTGACCTCAAGCCTGCACTCATTCCTAGTTCTGCCTTCAGAAGGAAACTAAGCAGAAGACATGGTATCTACATCCCTTTTCACAGGACAGCCCTTTAACTGCCTTAATCAAATAGCTGTTGAACATTTTGAAGTGTCTACCATGCCCAAGGTGTTTTGCTAGATGATGAGAATTGATAGATATCAATGAAACAGTTCTCTTTCTCAAGAGCCTATGTTCTATCAGGTTGAAAAAGCTTGTAGACATGAAAACACTTAATAACATGAAAGCACACTTAATAAATCTTTGTTTATTTCTATTCTAAATATGATAATTTCCACGGTTGGGGAAGGAACACAACCAGCTAGGGAAACCAGGAAAGGTTTATGTAGTAGGTAACACTTGAGGGGACCTCTGAAGGAAGACAGGAAATCTAAGAGGCAAAAGGCAATAGGAGAATGCATTATGGGCATGGAGGACACATAGCCCATGCAAAAGCATAGACAGGAGATGGAACATCAGATGTGAGGAACAATAAGTAGGACCTTTGAAGTGGGAAGGGGAATTAAGTCTGGAATGATAGACTGGGGCTAGGGTGATATGGACTTAAAAGGATAAATAATGTTGTTGTTGTTTTTTACATTAGAGGCAGTAGGGAGCCATTGAATATCCTTAATCAGGAAAGGAAAACAGATGTGGATTTTAGAAATATCCATTTAGCAGCTGTCTGGAAAATGTGTAAGGTTGGGAAGCAATTCATTTTTTCAATCAGCTCCACTTCTCTTAAAATAACCAAAGATACAATGCCATCATGCCTTTAGTACATGGAAACACCTCTATTGGAGCTATCTGTCAATAAACTAGTTGGTCAAAGCCATTGAACCATATATACGGTTTGGAAGAGGCAAAATACTTCCAACCATTGTATGAAATCAACTAATGTTACACGGGAAAGCATTAGGAGTGGTTGAAGAATTGGTCACTCCTGTCGGGCTTTTTCAAAAACAACAAGTTAGTCTAAGATTAGAAATACCGAGGGCAGATGAGTCTAAAGAGAGCAGCTTCAGTTAAGTGAATTTTTTTAAGGAGGGAGGAGAGAACATCCATCTTCCCCTGCATTCCTTTGATAACAGAATGACTTTGTGAACATCAAACGGTTGGTACAGTCTGGACTTCCCATGGGTGACCTATGGGCACCAATGTGCATTTTAATGACTAGCTCTCAAAATACATATGCATATGACACACTTTTAAGTTTAGTCAATATTATTCACATTTTCTCCAGCACTTTTTTTAGGTAGACAATAAATAAAACAATAAATCAAACTGATTTGTAGCATTTGCTGAATTCCACAGTGTAAATGCTCACACTGAAAATTTAACGATTGACTCATGGGAACAGTGTGAGCTGCCTCCAGCACACCCCTTCTTAGCAGTGGCCCTGGAACATGGAGGATGACAAGAGTCTGTACTGGGAGTCGGGACAAACCAGATACACTGGGTAATGGTATTTTCAGGACTCCAAAGGCGCACAGAAGAAAGCTATGCCATACTTAAGGGAAATTTCAAGAAGCCTCCAAGAAAACTCCATTCATCAGGAGCTAAGTTAGTATATTTTCCTATGTGAGTTTTTTAAGCTGGAATGTATTTTCCCATAGACTCTGTATTGTGGGAGAGTATGCACTGGATTTGTAGTGGGGGGATGTTTTAGGTTAATTATTCTTACTATATCACCTTAGTAAATGCTCCTAACTAGAAGTTAATTAACACTGTTTGGCTATGTGAGGAAAAAATGAGATAATGTTTTAAAGTGTTTTTCAAAAGCCATATATGAAGTTTGGCTGTTAGTAAAGTTTCTATTGCTATCGTTCTTAGAGTCTGTCCTCTTCTAGCTTAAAGTGTCATGTATGTGTGCATTTATGTGTCTCTCTGTCTCTGTCTCCTCTGCCTATCTCTGCCTCTCTTTCTCTGTCTGTCTCTTTCTTTCCCTTTAGATTGTGGACTTAAACTTCCCTAGTCTTTTCACTTGCTAGCCAGTCAAGAGCCCAGAGCAAGGCTCCATTTTCCCCTCCAGGTTCTAGGGTTACCCTGAGGCCATGTCTTTCTATTACTATGAGCTCAATTTTTAGCATTTATTTTAATTATCAATAATCAATTGCTAGTTACAGATACACTCTATTTTCATTAACAACAATTAGCTTTTGCTGTGAAGATACAGCAAAAACAAAAGTAGAAATATTTCCTCCCAACATCTGGGATCACTCTGTCCTTGGGAAGAATGAGCTTAACTTTAAGGTAGTAATAGCTAACATTTACTTTAGCACTTCTTATGTGCCAGACCTATGCTAAGTGCTTTAAAATGATTATCTCCTTTGACCACCACCCCTTTGAAGCATGTGCAATAATTAACCCCACCTTACAGATAAAGACATTAGGGTAAACCAAGGTTAAATGACCTGCCCAGGATCACGCAGCCAGTAAGGGTATGAGACTGGATTTGAACTTAGGTATTGATCTGACTCCAGGCCCAACACTCTATCCCCTGTGTCACCAAGCCACTCCAAACCATTCACTCCAGCAAGTTCCCCTTCAGATGTGATGTAGCTAATAGCCAATAGAGTTATCCCCTTGTTTACAGGACCTGGTCTCTTGGCTATGGGGTTCATCCACTGCTGAGAAGGCCTCTAATTCCTCCTAAGGATAATCCTGAAGAACTTGACTTGGCTGGTCTCAAACTCTGGCAGTTTCTACACCTTTGGTGCTTTTCCCAACATCTCAAAACTCATGAGGTCTCAGCCCACTACACTCCTTCTCCAGTGCTCCTTTGCCTAAGACAGGAAAATATAGATACAACAGGGGCAAAACAATGGTAGGGTCATTCATTTGTGGGGCTTGGCTCTTTCTTGGGACTTTAGCTCTCTCTCCACCCAGAGGCTTACAGCTTACAGAGAAATGGAAAGAGAGAGAGAGAGAGAGACAGAGAGAGAGAGAGAGACAGAGAGACAGAGACAGAGACAGACAGAGAGACAGAGACAGAGAGAGAGGAGGGAGAGAGAGGGAGGGAGAAAAGGAGGGAGGGAAAGAGAGAGACGGAAGGATAAAGGGAGGGAGAGAATGGGAGAGAGAGGGAAATGGAGAGGGAGACAGACAGACAGACACCACACACAGACTCATTTTGGCCAGTTAATGCCTTTTGCACAATTACAATGCACTGACAATCAAAAGTCCATTTTCTTCACAATGCTAATGAAGCTCTTCTTGACTTTCTCCCCCAAGGTATAAGAGCCTGTTGTAATAAATAAGATCATGAGCGAAGTGTTGAATGTAAATAAAGATGACTCATTTTTATGTCATAAAGTATACTGTATTCTGAACGAGATTTTTGCATCCAAAGTCACTTTTAATAAAGTAAGGAAATGAAAACAAAAAAAGGAATCCATCGAAGCAATCAGGAATGCATGTATGTATGGCCAGAAGTGGAGCTCTAGGCCCCTTGTCATCGGGTGCTTCCAGAAGGCCAACAAAAGCACAAGCTCTTAGAACCGAGCCATCTAGCATTGAACAGCTCCATTTTATATGCTTACCTAATCATAACATGAAAGTCCCCAGACAGCAAAAACTTTAGTAGTACAGGTAGTACTAGTAGAGGGAGTAATAGTAGTAGTGGTGGTGGTACTACTACTAGTAGTAGCAGTGATAGTAGTATTTACACCCTTAGTGTCCAGCTCAATGCCTTACTCAGAATGAGTTGGAGAGGATCAAAGTTGTTGACTTTATATACATTGATTCTTCTAACTCTATGAAATGATGGGATGGATTTTCTTTGCTTTTTTTTCCTCAACTCAAAATGTGTTACCATGGGAATTTGATAACTATGTTGAAGAAGGAAGGTGTTAACTCCCAGGGCCCTGAACTGCAAAATGTTCTTAGAGATGATTCACAGAGAAAGAGAAAAGATTGCCCTAGGTAAGGAAAACAGAAACCTCAAGCTAAGAGCTCCCTGAATTTGCTTTCTTCCACCATGACTGAGCTAAGTTAGAGTTGGTAGGGAGCAGAGTGCTCCTATCCAATCTCTACCCACTGTGTCATTTTAAGCTGCCTTTCTATTCCTGGACCCTCATGCAGAGTAATAGGTAGAGGATATTTTTGGAATGTGTGAAAGCAAAGATTAGGAATGAGCTTATTGGAAATGTTAGAAGAGAATTGTGAATAACGATTGTTGATCTTTAAAACTGGCAACGTGCTTTAGTTACATGATCTCATTTGTGTTGGATAAGTGGGGGACCATGGCCATAGAGTATTTCCTCCTTGCTCAGACTGTGCCACAGACCCACACCCTTATGGGTCATTTGATTTTGCTTCACTGCTTTTCTTTGTTATGAGGGATGTTCATCAGAAGAAGAGTGAGGAGGAATGTATATCTGGAAATGGCTGTGCTGTAAAAATTAAAGGTATCAACAAAACTTATTTTTAAGAGGGAAAATAAATAAGTCACAAAACTGTGAGGTAGGCATTATAATCACCATTTTACCAATAAGGAAACTGAGCCCCAGTGTGCTGAAGATGGGTTTTGTCCTTGGCTTTAGCTCCCAAGTGTGGTAGCCAGGATTTCTACCCAGATCTCTGTCATCAGCAGGATCTACATTCTTTCTAGTTCACCCTTTCTAGTTTCCTTTTCACAATAATAATAGATTTAAAGGTAAACACATCTTTTTCACAAAATCTCTGAGACTTTGATAGGTTGTTTTTGACTGGTCTCACATTTTGAGAAAGCTGGCAATAGATAATTCTAACAGTATTTATTTTCTTCATTTCGGACTAATTTTAATACATTTCTGGATATTCTCACTTTCAACTAATGAATTACAAATAACACACCAACCTTGAAAGGAAAATATTCATCACATCTGGATGAATACAATGTGTATTTTGTGCTGTTTGAGCTATATGGCCGGATGATCACTTTAGGCATTTGGCTTGATTTATCTCATGGAGCCAAGAGTATATTGAAATCCGCAGTTAATGGTATAAAAGTTGACATTCCTGGACTGGGTGTTGTTCACCCTCCAATGGAAGATTGCTATCCATGTTCCCATTGGAAACATCAACATGTAAGAGAGACCAAGATTTGTTTCACAGAAGGATGATTTGAAAAGCCTGAGAATAGTGGACTCGATTCTTTTCTCTGAAAAGCCAAGGATGAGATATATTAGGAGATAAGATATGGTTTTTATGGTTTTGATAATGCTTCATCTGCTTTTAAGAGGACATAAAGTAACCAGTGAAATGATGGATTCAGGTATTGATCCATTTGTTGATGGGGCTTAGACACCAGTGAATTAATTAGGGTCTTGAGCTACCTTCATTATTTCGTTATTATGTGGCTTACTACTGTTTTTAAAACTTTTGAAAAGGGACTCTTGGTGACAATAGATAAAGAACAATAGGTTGTGATTTGTCCATGGATTTAAAATACATTGTTTTATTTACTCTAATTTATTATTTAGCAGCTATGGCTGAATGTTTTCCTTCTGTGATGCACTATTTCCTATTCATTTATGTCATCGGTATATTTATAAATTTTGAGGTTTATTAGACAGTAATTAAAAAGACCATAAATATGGATTTTTGCTGATCTTTAAAGCAGGAAACATTTCCAAAAGGCCTATTTAAAACCAAGAGCATTTAATGCACTGTGACTTTAATGTTACATCTTGTAATATTCTCACCTTACAATCGTACAATAATATCATCCATTCAAAGAAAAGAGAGCTCATGAGTGATCATTTCTCAGTTGGGGGAGAAGCAGAAATTTAATGACTCAGTCAAGGTTGCCTGATTAGAAAAGATACCTGGTTTTTAAAATTCCATTTCATTTTGCCAGTATATAAAATACTTTCAGTGGAAGGAAAGTGGAATCAAAGAATGCTTTGGGGATCAGCATAATACAGAGTATGGCTTTGGAAAAAGAGGTCCTAGATTCTCAGCCCCATTCTGACATCAACTCCCTAGGAAACTTCTCTGAGGCTCAGTTTCCTCAAATGTAAAATGGGAGCATTGAGTGCCCTTGTCTCTGAGGTCCTTTTAGGTTATAAATCAGTAACACAGTAACCTAGGAATGGAAGGGATGTACGAGTTTACTCAGTTGCAATTTGCTGCCATGTATATCAGGTTCAGCAGATTACCTGGTGGTGGGACCACGACTTGAATTCAAGATGGCCCTTATGCTTTATCCGAGTAATTCTGGGGGCCTTCTCTAGATCGTGTTACATTATATCAGTTAGT
>CM053770.1:9789899-9830642 GCA_028658325.1 Potorous gilbertii
TACATAACATCACCATAGTGAAAATATGCTCAATAGAAAAGTATATGGTGAACCTATACAGAATTGTATGCTTTCATGGGGAGGGAGGGGGGTGGGGGGGGAAGGTGTGGGGGGATAAAATCTTAATTTTAAGGAAGTGATTGTAGAACATTTATAAATAAATAAAATAAAAATTAAAAAAAAAAACAAATATCCAAAGGGTTGCATGAAATGCCATAGAACAGTCTGGCAAGCAGAAGAATTACTCCCCTTCCCATTGTTCTAGACATGACATTCTCTTTATAAGAGTTTATATGAATACTCATATTTAAAAAAACAAAACAAAAACTATTGCACCTCTGTACCTAGGAAGGTGCTGACATTAGTGGAAATTTCTTTTTTAGTTAAAACTATGAGAATCAATGAGTAGATTGGAACTATATTCTCTATGATTATAAGAGTCCTTTCTTTGGAATGCCTGTTTGCTTATATCTGTCATCATTTTACACATAAGTATCGGCCTTCTAGAACTCTCTATATCTTTAGGCACCAGGAAAGCACAAGTGGAATGGGTTAAAGAGCCTGGCCTTGTTATCTGTGTAATAATAGCTGGCACTCTTGCAATGCTTTCTTTTTTTTACATTTAATTTTTATTTTATTTTTCCTCAATTATATGTTAACAAAAATTTTTGACATTCATTTAAAAAAATTGTTTGACTTCTAAAGTCTCTCCCTCCTTCCTTTCCCTCTCCCCTCCTTGAGAAGGTAAGCAATCTGATATAAATTATACCCTGAAAAGCTTTATTATTTTCAAAGTGTTCTATCTGTGTGATGAGTGATAGAGTCCAGTCCTTGCAATGTTCATAGATATTGCCTTCTTGGTTTTGGACCACCATATATAATTTCAGGGACCTGTTTCCAGCCACGTGTGCCTGAGGGGCTCATACCAGGTGATGACCCAAAGCATTTTCTTTGGCTGCAGATTGAACTAATGACTTAGGAGTTGATGAGACAGAACTAAGTGATATAAAAGGCTAGATTTGATACTGACTCAGGTGTTTTCATACTGTTATTGGCATTTCCTGGAACCATGGTTGCATCTAGGACTTTGTATCTCAAAAATAAATTCTTTTCCTCTATCATATTCTAATGACAAAACAATTCATTTAGCCAAAGCTATAACTAGCAAATCTGAAGGAAAGAAGACCCTGGTACATCATCTCACGTGGGAGTAAAAAGAGGCAGCTGGATATATTGGCCTTCATGGGAGAATTCCCTGGGAAACATCCAGTTATAGTTGGGGTTGAAGTAGGGTGGAGTAGGGTGGATCATGGAAAAGCTCACTTGGGCAATGCCAGCCTTGAGAGGCATCATGGCATCCTATTCTTCCTATTTTAACTAATCAGTATGGCTAACAAGATGATAAGCTCAATCATGTTGAAGACTGTAGAAGACGTTCAAGTGCTTTTGTTGTACCCAGGAACAAAAGCTCAGTTATCTTCCCCTAGTTCTTTCATATGATTTTTTAAAATAAAATTTTGCTCTTTATTTTGAACTTAATCATCAACAAACAATTCAATTTACAAAGAACAAGAAAGAAACTTATCTAAGAAATATTAAACTTAAGTACATATTTGTTTTCTTTTCTTTATAACCTGTCCCCTCCTCTACAATCCAACCATAGTTACTGTTTCTCTATCATAATGTTCTTTACCCCTTCTCAGCACTTTTGCAATTGCTGCTCTCCATATTTGAATGCTCTTCTGCCTTAACCATGCCTCTAAGACCCCCAAACCTGCTTTTCTTCAAGACTTAGCTCAAACACTGCCTTGTGCAAGAAGCTTTTTCTAGTAACTCCCAAGTGCTAGCACTGTACCTCCTAAGACTGTCTTGTATCAATCTATTCTCTCTGTATTTCATATATTTCTATGTATGTACATGGTTGTTTCCCCACCAGCATGAACACGTGTTCCTTTAGGTTAGGAATTATTGTCATTTTTTTTTGTATCCCTAGCATTCAGCCCATACCTGGTGCATAGTTCTCAATAAATGATTGTGGATGGTTTGATTCAAACACACAAACAATAATTAAACAAAGCAATAAAGCAATTGCTTTGCTTGTTGATATCCCCCTTTGGAACCTCACCAACATGAGTCTGACAGAGGATGAAAACCACTCGGACCCTCATCAGCCTCTAACCTTCAGCTGTTCTTCCGTGTCAAGTTTGGAATTGTTCACGATGTGCCATAATGAACCACTCCAATGGCCTTCCAAAAAACTCCACTTTAGACTGGACTGTCTGCACTAAGCAGACAACTTAGGTAATTGGCAGTACTGCCCTTTGTTTGGTACTTCATTTGGACTCGCATGCTGTTGACCTGATCTAGTTCACCCAACTCTCCCAAACATTCCATTTATCCCACAGGATACCTTAGGTCCTTGTCACATTTCATTCAGGATTTAAAACTCCTTTGAACCCCACTAGGGAAGGGGAAAAAACATTAATAACAATGTGAGGAGAAGAGTCTGAGGTTTGTAGTCAAAGCACTGCTGTTCAGTCCCATCTCAGCCACTTAACAAACTGTGTAGCCTTGAACTAATCATCGAACAAGGATCTCTTATCCCCAGCCTCCTCCACTGTGAAATAGAGGGTGGGACTAGATGTGCTAGATGATCTTAAAGGCCCCTTTGAACTTCAAATCTGATCCCATGAAGTTTTCGTCTTAGCCTAACTGCCACTAGCACCTTCTTTGCTCAGTGAAAAGTCTTTGGGGGAAGAAAAAAATCAGAATTCAGAACTGTATTTTGTTTATAGTGTTTATAATATTTATCTGGCATTATGCTACTTTGCAATGTATTGAATACCAAAAGTTAAAGGCAATGAACACATTTTGTAAATGATCCAAGGAGTTGGAGAAAATATTACTCTATTAACTTTCTGAATAAGAGAGAGCCCAGATTTATATTGTTTTGCCCTTACTGTACATGCCAGGTTTTTATTGTGTAAATATGACAGAGGTCTATCGATCTTTCCCCTTAAGTGCTTAATCAAACTCTATTAATACAGCTAACCATAAACTAGCTAACTGAAAGTCACGACTTGGAAATGTTTGCATCTATAGATTCAGCTTAAATGAAATACTTCATCATGAGGTCATTTTTTTTCTGGGCCCATCAGGAGATCATCCTAGATAATGTATGTGTGTGTGTGTGTGTGTGTGTGTGTGTGTGTGTGATTATTAACTCTCATGTTGGTTATGCCTAAGGCTGTGTAATGTCTGCTGATTTATTAGAAAGCACATTCCACAGTAAACTGATAATTGGATGCTGTTGAAAGAATGAGTTTCATTGATCTACTCAATGACCACAGATATTACTGGAGTAAACTTCTTAACAGTGTTGGGGCGTATTTGGGTCATGATCAATGTTCGGGATTCTTCCCTTGTAGTTTTTTGTTTTATTTAGTCCTCTGAGCATTGATTTCAACCTGCAGCAAATTTAATATGCTTAATTTATCTTGACCAAGTTCCATTACTTTTCAGGAGATGCAAACTTTTCTTTGTTTATTATAGATTAAAAATCTTCTCTGACAATATTTAAAAATAATCTATTTGTACTTGTAGTATCCCTGTGCACTAGTGGTGCTGGCATTGGAAAATAAGTAAAATGAAAAATCAAAGTGCTGCCCTGGAATAATTCAATCAAGTTTATTTTCACTCACTGTCAGCATATAATCACTTCATAAAGGACTTGGGGTTTTTCAGAGAATAAAGGGTAAGAGAGAAAAGAAAGCCTAAAACTTTGGGGTTGTGAATGTTTGTGAGCAAGAAGACTGAGGCAAGTGATATACTAAGAGATTATTGGGAGCTAATTTTAATCTCTGTCTGTGCTCCTCCCCCAACCAAATATGTTTTTGTCACTGAGTTTTCACTTTCTTAGTTGTATCATACTCCCTCCTTTGATATGTTGCCTCCTCAGATATACATAGGCTCTTGATATCACTGACATAGGTGCATATTAAAATATATAGCTCTGAGTCCCCTTTGACATAACTATTTTTTTTTTTACCAAATCCAGACAAATAACACAAATATACAAGGTAAAAAGATATTTGATGGAAAAACATAGCAAATGACAACAAACAATTGAATCAGGTGTTAGGTGCTCAGAGCTTCCATTTCCAATGCTCTGCCTCTCCATACTTCTCCCAAGTCACCTATCTCAACTCCCATGTGACACTGGGCTCAGCATAGATTACAACCATGTCTGATGATCCTTTGCTTTTTACCCTGTCCCACCTAAATGGAAAGTGGAAGGAGGGACTCATGGAACTTTTACTCATCAATCTCTGTCTCTGAATGTAGAGTCCACCAACCAAAGGTGCCATCTGCCACCCTGAGGTTATTTGGGCAGCATCTCACATTTGGTATGGTTGATGTTTCGCCAATTTTATTCCCAGATGTTACTGTGGGTATTCTGGTCATATAGACCTTAGCTTAAAAAGGTCAAGGTCTCCCACTGCATCTGGAGCCATCTCCAGTCATCCTAATCTATGTCTTGCCACTGGATGCAGATGACTCTGGAGGAGAAAGCTAGGCTAGTGACTTTTCCCAGCCCTCTCTCACTTAAATCCAATTAATTTGCAAGTCACTTTCTTGATGCTATTTGAGAATGAAAGACAAGCAGAATCTTGAGTAGTATACCCCTTTGGGGACCCAATTGGTCAGTTCCAGTTGGGCAGAACAACTCTTTCCTTCCTTCCTTCCTTCCTTCCTTCCCCCCTTCCTCCCTCTTTCTTTTCCTTTCCTCTCCTCTCCTCTCCTCTCCCTTATGCTTTCCTTTCCCCCTTACTCTCCCTCTGTCCACATAGGGCATCATACATTTACCTGTGGGTACTCTGCCCAAAGGAATGTAAATTTTGATCACTGAAACCTCACAATATATCTTGGGGTTTACCAGTTAGATTTCTTTCTTGAAGACCATGCCTTAAACCCAAATCTCTCTCTGGCCCTCATTGATTGCCAACAATAGACTCTGGTCCAAGACTCATGTAATCATTGTTTGGGCCCTGATGACTAAGAGTGAATGTAAATCATAATTGTTTCTGTTTTGGCCATTAACCCCGAGGGTCTTCCCTTCCCAGATTAATTATTTTTTTTTACTAAGTAAAAGAGGTCATTCTTTACCTCATTTCTTACCTAGTTTTAATCATTGAATGAGTGTTGCCTCAGCCAAGTTGAAACCTAAAAAAGACTTTAGTTTTAAAAGGTCAAGGTCTCCCACTGTATTTGGAACCATCTCCAGTTGTGCTGATCTATATCTTGCCATTGGATCCTGATGGCTTCCAGAGGAGAAAGCAAGGTTGGTGACTTTACACAGCTGTCCCTCACTTAAATCCAATTCACATGCAAGTCATGGCATCACCTTCCTGGTGTGATGGTCCTCTTTAAGAATGAAGGACAAGCAGTAAGGGATTTCTAACTGCCCTGTCAAGTCCACATCCCAAGAAGAAGTGCATAAGACTGAAAGTTTATACCACAGAAAGAGGGGGTGGGGTCATGGAATTTGGAGGGTTAATGGATAAAGGATAAATGTGATTGTGTTGGATAAAAGCTCCATGATTGACTTTGAAGAGAGATTGGCACGAGATTATATTTCCTCAGCTTGCTTGGTCGGTTATATAGCTCACTTAGTGATGGCTGGAATGTTTCATTCATTTCATTTTTTTTTATATATAGATCACTAGATTTGTATTTTCTTAACCATCAAAAATCTCACTGAGAATGCTATGAACTTCTATTGAGCTGTAGACATCAACATCAGCACAATGCATATGGTATGGGATAGAGCAATGACCTTGGAGTGAAGATCTGGGTTTAAGCCCTACTTCAGATACTTATTAATTGTGACTTTGGACAAGTTATTTAGGCTTTCTGGGACTCAGTTTCCCCTCCTTAAAATGACGGGATGGTATTAATTGACCTTTAAACTTCCTTCAAGTACTAAATCTATATGAAGCATCTATCAATCATCTAATCTGGACTGACAGAGCAAGAAATCTCTCGTAATTGGAGTAGGTAATGTTGATAAGCATCCACCCAAGATGCATTCTGAATCCAAGTTTATAGTGCAGTGGGAGGTCATTCAACTCAGTTCCCTGTGCTCATGGGAGTCTGTGAATGTTCCAATCTTCTCAGGCCTTGATTATTGCTAACTTTCACAAATTTGATAGCATGGTAATTGTATTTAGCTAAATGATGTCTTTTGTTCTGGCGAGTTGGGGTGTAGATAGTGGTGTATGTTGAGATTAACACCTAAATGAATAATTATATGGGCTTTGAAATTACAGGGTAGGAATTGGAGTGAAAAAAGCAAATAATATAAAATGATATGCAATACATGAATTTGTTTATAGGGAATCCTAGGAGCATGTGTGATGAGAGGCTTGTGATAGTTTAAAATTCTACTGCTAACATTCTCCATCCCCTTTGTCTTTCCAGTCTTTTTACACTAATAGTCTCTGATCCCAAAACACTGGCTTTCTTTTGTGTTCTTGAATAGGACACTCGTTCTCCCTACTCTTAAGGGCTATCCTCTATGTCTGGATTGCTTTCCCTACTCATCTCTGCGCTTTCTGCAAATCCCAGCTGCATCATTTTCTAGAGGAAGTCTTTCCTGATCCCCCTTAATGCTAATGCCTGCCTTCTATTGACCTCCTAGTTCATCTTCTATGTACTTGTTTGTAATTAGTTGTTTACATATCATCTCCCCCATTTGATTGTGAACCCCTAAAGACCAGAGACTTTCTTTTGCTTTTTTTTATTTCCCCAGAAGGTAACACAGTGTCTGGCATATAGTAGGTCTTTAATAAATATTTACTGACTGACTTTGAGTGTCTGTTTTATCCTTGATTTAGAGCTAAAAGGGACAATTCAGGGAGTCAGAGACCCCCTTTGTTTTATTTACTTTTGCCCGCACTAATTTTTGTTCTTTTTTCATTTGTTTGTCCACTCTTTACTAAGTAATGTGGGCAGTAGATAGAGTGCCATGCCTGGAGTCAGGAAGACCCATCTTCTTTAGTTCAAATCTAGCGTCAGACACTTACTGACTGTGTGGCCCTGGGCAGGTCCCTTAACTCTGTTTGCCTCAATTTCCTCCTCTGTAAGGTATGCTGGAGAAGGAAAAGGCAAAGTATGCCAATATCCCTGCCAAGAAAACCCCCAATGGCATCACAAAACTTCAGTCATGATTGAAATGACTGGACAACAACAATGCTTTACTAACATCATCAAAAATGAGAATTGCCATATACACACAGCAGAAAATGAGGAGTAGACGTGCAGTCACAACTCTCCATTCCCTGCAGCACACATATTGAGAAAGAATGTCATAAATTCAACATTTGCATCAAAGATGTAGTCCTTTTCTCCATATTTTTCTCATCTCTTTTGTGCCTTTAAAAATATTACCACAATATTTCTCTTTTTTTTTATCCTTGTCACTAGTTCTCCTCTCCTTCCGAAATCTCCAACTCCTAATTAATAAAAGAGACAACTTCCCCCTTTCATGACTAAGCATGATGAAGCTCACCAAGGCCATGATTGGCCAACACCAAATCTGCATATTTCAGCCTGCCACTCAAATGCCCCACGTCTGTGCCAGGCAATAGGTAACATATTTGGAATCATGAATGGTCATTACTTTGTCAAGAGTTCTTAAGTCTTTCAAAATTCTTTTTCTTGACAATGTTGTAGTTACTGTATAAATTTTCCTGTATCTTCATTCTTCATTGATCCATGCAACCCTTCCAAGATTTCTCAGAATCCATTATTTTATCATCTCCATTAAGCTCCTCAATTGATGGCTACCCCCTTAGTCTCCAGTTTTTTCCTATGACAAAAAGACTGCTACAAATATTTTTTCTTTCTTTCCTTCTTTCTTTGGTCTTTTGGAGGTGTAGGCCTATTAGAGGTAACACTAGGTTATACAGTATGCGCAGATTGGCAACTTCTCTGTAAAATAAAGGTAATAGCAATGTCTATCTCCTGACTTGTTGTTTGAATGAAATATGCTAGTATTTATAAAGCACCTTGCAGACTTTGCTAAATGAATGTTAGTTATTATTTTGGGTCCCAGACACAAATGGCTTTCCAGAATATCTGTACCAATTCACAAATCCCCCAGGATGGCATGAGTGTGCCGACCCCTCCATATCCCCTCCTGCATTCGTTATTTTCCTTTTTTCCTTGTCATCTTTATCCATTTGATTTAACACTCTTATTTCGTAGAATGAAAAACTGAGTCCCAGAGAAGTTAAGTAGATTTTAAGGTGACATAGTAAGGGACAGAGGAGGCCTGCACTTAAGGTCTCCTAACTCAAGACAGAGTTGTGGGCCTGGAGTCAGGAATGCCTCAGATAGTTACTAACTATATGACTATAACTATAGGACCCTGAAAGAGTCATTTAGCCTCTCTCTGCCTCAGTTTCCTCAGCTGTGAGATGGGGATCATACTAACACTTAACCTTTGTTGTGAGACTCAAATGATATCATAGTTACCCCCTTGTTACAATGTAGCATGTGGCAGGTGGCTTAGGAAATGTTAAAATCCTCCCCTGTCTCCATCGTGTACTGTCTGGAACTTTGTTTCCCTTTCTTCTTCCTACACCATCCCCTATACCCCCCACCATTAATGAGAGACTGTGTAACAAAGTAAAATGTAACTAACTGGCGGGTGTCAAGATACAGATCTCTTGAATATACTTCTCTCTACTCTCCTGCTCCAAAGTCCATCTAAGGAATTCAGATTAGTTGAGATAAGCACAATGCAAGTATGGGACTGCTTCTCTTCTGCTCTTGTCCAGTGCTCACCTTGTATGGAGATGATGTATGATGTGGTGAAAAAGAGCACAGGCTTAGAAATCAAATTGGGTCCCAGTTCCAGCTCCAATGCTTGCTAGCTATGTGATCATAGGCTTTCCCACTCAGCCTTAGTTTCATTATTTATAAAATGAGAGAATGAATCTTCTACTACCTGCTTCACAAAGTCTACTTTGAGGAAAGACCTCATGAATATTGAAGCATTATAAGAATGTATGACTGTTACTTTGTGAAACCCATAGATAGGGGCTTCTCTACGGGAACTGGGATGATCCAGCAATGTGGTCCTTACAAGGCAGTGATCCACATGACAGAAATCCAGACAAACGTGACTATCTGGAAAATCTCTGGGAAAAAGGCAAAATGAAAGGCAAGAGACTAACCATGATAACCTTACATAAATGAGCACTGAGATCAGAACTGAGATTCATTTGATGGCCAGTTAGGATTCTAGAAGGCAGATGGTAAAACCTTCTTTCCTCTTCTCCATAGCATCAATGGACTGTGCATTTTGGGTGATACATGTGCTATCAGACATGACTGACTTATCTATTTGGTTTACCTGTTTTTCTTTGTTTCAAAGGGAGAAAAATGATTGGAAAATGAAAACTGTTTTTAAAAAAGGCACTGATAAAGCATTTAAAAACAAGGGTAGGGGGAATGAACATAAAGGAAATAGTCTTCTCTGTGAAGAATTTAGAAAGGGGAAGAAGGGGGAGAAGGTGGCTTTGCTCATGAGACAGAAAGACAGTCCAACCCAAGTCATAAATGTTTAGGTTGTTCTGGAGGCCTGGACCACTCCCTTCTTCCCTTCTGGTTCTTAGAATATGAAGGCTTCTTCAAACTTCAACACAGACTTTCCTAATGCCTCTAAATTCTAGTGACTTCCTTCTGTTGATTTTCTCCAGTTTATCACATTAATCCTATGTGATTTGTTTGTGCACAGCTCTTTTCTTGTTGTCTCCTCCATTAACTGTGAGATCCTTGAGGGGAGGAACCATCTCTTTCTTTGCATGTGACAAGTACATTGCCTGTCCATAGAGAAGGTACTTAATAGAAGCTTGGTGATTTGATATATGCAGGCTCCTAGAGCAGCCTTTCTTGGTAATTCAATTCTTTTCATTTGCTCTCTCTTTCTCCACCATAATTATTATTCATTCATTTATTCATTCACTTATTTATTTATTTGTTTATTTATTGATAGCCCAGTAGAGTGTCAACTCTCTGAAGGCAAATTCTACAAGGGGGAGAAGGAGTTTATATTCTCAGCACTTATTGTAAGGTCTTGAACACAGTTGGCAGCCATAATGACTTGCTTGTTTGAATGGGAGGTTATCAGGATGTGTTGCTGTTTTGGTCCCTGGGAAGTTCCCAGATTGCCCTAGTCCTAGTGTTTATTACCCGGTTCCTGAAGTTGTCTAGTGCCCAGCCTCAATTCCATTAAATGCCAGGCTGAGGGGTGATCAGTTAATTTCACAGCTGTTCTAAATAGTCATATCACATATCAGTCAAGGTGATGTCTGCCTCCAAGTCCTTTGGAAAGTACCCAAGGACAGAGGCCAGAAAATACCGTCAAGCCTGACTGGGAAAACTACTAATGAAGGAGGTCAGGGAACTTTCCTTTGAAAAGGCCAAGAAAATAAGGAAATAATGGGGCTGGGTCTCTCTCTTTTCCTTTTCAGAATGCTTTTAGTACCAGGATCTATTCAGCCAAGGGGATTTAGGAATACGGTAACAATGAGTGCTTCTGTGTTTTACATTCGGCATTTATTAAAGTGGGTACCTACCGAGCTTTTCTATGAGATTAGAATCACCAGGAATCAGAGGGGAGAATGAGAGGAGGTTATTGGGTTTGTATAGATATTTCTATTCAGAAAATGGACAATTATCAAAGTTATACTAGGAGGTAGTCAATGGTAAAATTTTTTGCCTAAGAAATTGAATGGAGATAAAAAGTAGCAGAGAAATATTTAGTAGATGGATCCTAGGAATATGCAAAGAGCTTTCAGAGAGAATATGCAAAGAGAAATATTAAGAAACACATAGAGTTCAAGGCATTGCTAAAGTGATGGAGACTTGGAAATGACATTACATACTAATGTCAGATTAGTTTGTCATCTGATTAAAGAGACTTAACTAGTTGGGGTAGTGCATTTGTTTGTTTTTAAATTGCTGGTTCAGGAATTCCTATTTTTGGATGGACATTATACTCTCTGGGTCAAATCTTGGCATACTCCAGGGAATCCTCAATAAGATTCCCAATCACTTAAAAGACATCCACCTAACTGATTATATAAGAAAAAGTGGACAGAGAATGTACTTTGTTTGGATTCTGACATGTAGATGGATAGGTAGACAAGAGGATGGGATGCCATTGAAGATGGAAAATGTGGTAGGTTCTGAACTAAATAGCAAGAATAGAATGGCCGTTGAGGAACTGCCCAACCCTTCGAATGAATGATCCTAGGTTGCTCACTGGTTTAAAAGTCTTTCTTTTAGACACTAATGTTCTTCCAGTAATGCCATGTGACTGCGACTCATGGAACACTATGATCTAAAGAAATTGTAATTGTCCTCTCAAAGGGTGATGCAAAAGTATATAGAGAAGGTAGGTAAGCTACAGAATACCATGAGGTCTGCCTGGAGAGTTAGAAGTTACATGAAAGAAATTATCCAGATGAAGCCTGTGTGGAAGAGTAGGTGGTGGCCATATCATAAGAATGATGGATGCCGGATGGGCAGCCTGATGCAATTTGAGAGGTTCAAGGACCCTTCAAGGATGAAAGCACAGGAAAGGGTCATTTGGAATTAATTCGAAAACTCAAGAAATCTTTAAGTCAAATTGGCAAAAATTTATTGTAATGCTAATATAGTAGGCCGAGCTCCATAGGAAACTTTGCAACCTAACAGGAATGATGCTAATTATATGGCAAAAGTAATGGATTATGTGGCAAGTATGCCAATTAGATGATAACATACAACCTTGATCACAGGTGTTATTTGCTACTGGAAACAATGAGGGGGGTATGTCCTTAAGGGATGTATTATTGGTCTGTAACAAGATAGCTTCAGAAGTTGACATCTTTAGCTTGACCTCTGGATTGTATACAGTAACTGTGGACGTCAGTACATGATAGTTCTGCTGGTACAAGATAGTCTTGTTCATGCAAGGGGAATTGTACAGAGATCATCTTGTTCTTGTAACAGGGAGAGATAATTCACCTCACTGTGGCCCACTCATGAGTTATTGCTAGGCATAGTGTTCTTAGGCTAAGGAGAAAACTGTGAGGGATAGTGTTTTGAGGCTAGGGAGAAATGTGATCTAGAAAGTGGGGTCCAAGCACAAGCACTCCATGAAGCTCACACATTGTACTAACAGTCACAACACTTAAAGGGAGGGTTTCACAATGGGAGAGAGTCAAGTTCAGTCTTGATGACTTGGGTTCAAGATCTGCCTCTTTCATATACAGGCTACCTGAGTCTATTTACTTAATTCTCAGTATCTCAAGCAACTCTCTAAGATGACCTAAGTTGTAGAGAAGTTGTTGATTTGCACTGGGAAAAAATTTCACAAAGAGAAATTCCCCACATTGTCAGGAAAGCACCTGACAAAGGCTCTTGTGTTATCCTGATGAAAAACTTAGGCTAGATGTTAGTACAGTTCAGTGGATGAGAAACTGGGATGTTGAAGGGCTGGACACATAAAAAAAATGTCATAGATAGTTTGATGTCCATGTGGAGAGATGTCTCCAATGAGGTGACCCAGAAATTTGTCCTGGATCCAATGCTATTAAACAATTTTAGTCATGGTTTAGGTAAAAAGATGATATAAGGCTCGAGGAAGGGCAGATAATCCATTGACTATTGAACTTAGCCAGGAACTAGAACATTAGGCCAAATTCAATGATGTGAATTTCAATACATAGAAATTCAACACCTTACACATCAATTAGACTGTTTTCCAAGTACAAGGGGTAGTATCATGCCTAGAGAAAGATTTCTAGAGGATTCTGAGTTCAATAAGAATCAACCATGATAGGACAACTAAAGGGATGCTAGACTGCACTGAGGTACATAATGTCTAGAACAAGGGGCAAAAGATCATAGAACAAACTAGAATTGGGAGTCCCAGAAAGAAAGACACAGAAGAATCAATGCTTACTCTCACATGTAGCCAATGTGTGCTAGCTCACAGCAATGTGGATTTGGAGATAAAAAAGAGCAGACTTATCCAATTTCTTCATTTTACAGATGAGCAAACTGAGGCCTGAGGAGGTTAAATAACTTGCTCAAAGTCACACAGGTAGTAAGTAAAATAAATTTTCTACCCTAAAATAAAATACTCTTTTTCCCTGCTCACAAAACAGAATCATAGGAACAAGGTAGGTGAGCACCTATCATATTGTCGGTGATAAATGATTGTTGAATTGAATTGAATTGAATTGAACAGCCCTTTTAAACTCTCCTCCCTTTCTCAGACAAACTCTTTGAAAAAAGCTGTCTACAGTCATTGATTCCATTTCCTTTCCTCCTCCTTCCTCCTCACTTCTTCACAATCTGACTATGCACTTTATTCCTTAACTGAATCTGTTCTGTCTGAAGTTATCGATGATCTCTTAACTGCCAATATTGAGAGCCTTTTCTTAATCTTACTCTTCAACTGCTAAACTTGACAATTAATCATCCCTTCTTCCTGCATTTTTTTTTCTGTTTTCAAGACACTACTTTTTTCTGGTTCTTCTCCTATCTATCTGATCCCTCTTATATTTTTTCTGTTGATTTATCATCCATTCTACTAACTAAGGACATTCTCTAATGCTGTGTCCTTGGTCTTTTCTCTTCTCATTCTCTCTTGTTGACCTTATAAACTCTCATGAGTTAAACTAGCTCCATGCTGAAGATTCTCAAATCTATTTATCTTACCCTAGTGTTTTTTCCTCTGAGCTCCAGTTCCATTTCATAAACTACTTATGGGACATTTGAAGTAAATTTTCCATAGGCATCTGAAACTCAACATGTGAAAAAAATTATCTTTGATTTTAAACCTTACCTTCTTCCCCATTTCTCCATTGTTCTAGAGGGTACCACCATCTTTTCAGGAATCTGGGTCCACAACCTCAGTTTTCTCCTTGACTCCTTACTTCCACTCATTTTACATATCCAATTAGTTGGCAGCTTTATTGTCTCCACATTTCCTTTATACATCTCTTCCCCTCTACTTGTGTAGTCATTAACCCAGTTTAGGCTAGAATCGTTTCTTTTCTGACTAACTAGAATAGTCTTCTAAGTGGTCTCTACCTCAGGTCTTTGCCCTCTCCAATTCATTCTCCACAAGGCTTCCAAAGTTATTTTCCTAAAGTGTAGGTCTGATTATGTTGTACAACCCCCCCTACTCAATAAATTCACTATATATTCAAATGTAATATTCATATATAAAGCTTACTGTTTGCCATTTAAAATTCTTTCTGATCTGGTCCTAACAATCTCTCTAGTCTTTTTACACATTACTTTTCTCTATGTATTCTACAGTTCAGCTATACTGGCCTATTTGCTATTCCTTCACACGCATTATTCTATCTCTCCACACTTTGCATGGCATTTTCTGATACTAAGAACACATTGCTTCCTCATGCCCACTTCTTGGAATCCCTAGCTTCCTTGAAGACTCAGTTCAAGCACTATCTGACAACTTTGTGCAGCTCTGCCTCATTTAAATCCAATTTACACATGAAGCAAAAGACATCACCCATACCATTTCACTACTATGCCTCAAAGTCCTGTGGTGACAGGCAAGTGATGAAGCAGCAGATGCGGATACACCAGGAGCTGTAGTCACGACCCTGCACACAGGTGGCCCAGGCTATCGGGTTGTTTCTCACTGGAAGCAGCAGTGGAACTAGGCAGCCCCCTGGGTGTGTGAGCAGCCTTTTAAGGATCATACTGCTCAGCTCCTGGTGTGAGGAAGCGGGCTAGAAAAGGTGCCCTAAACATTGCCTGCTTATCCAACCCTGGTCTGATAACTGTGGCAGGCCATAATCCCACTATGTGGTTGAAACACAAAAAAGTACAAAAACATCTGCAAAGATGATTCCACTCACCATTGGCATATGGAACATGTGCACATAGAACTGAAAGAAGAACTGCTCTTATTGCAAGAGAACTCAACAGGTATCATATCCAAATAGAAGCCCTGAATGAAGTTTGGCAAATGAAGGTCAGCTTGCTGAAGTTGGAGCTGGATACACCTTTTTCTGGAGTGGGCTCAATGAAGGGGAGCTCCATGAAGCTGGCGTGGGTTTTGCCATCAAAACTAATCTAATCAGCAAGCTGGTATGCCTGCCAAAAGGAGTGAATGACAGGTTCATGACAATGAGATTGTCACTCACAGGAAAACACCATGTCACCATTGCCTATGCTCCCACCATGACAAACTCTGATGAAGTCAAAGAAAAATTTTATGAAGACCTAGAGACCCTTACTGCCAACGTGCCAAAAGAGGACAAACTTATAATACTGGGTGACTTTAATGCTAGAGTAGGCTCAGACTACCAGATTTGGCAGAGAGTCCCAGGGAAGAATGGAGTTGGAAACAGCAATAGTAATGGTCATTTACTGCTGAAGACTTGTGCATCATATGACCTTCTCATCACCCACACTGTCTTCCATTTACCTAAATGCAATTAAACTTCACAGATGCATCCTCACAGCAAACATTGGCATCTAATAGATTATGTGATTGTAAGGAGAAGACACAGACAAGATTTGAGAGTGACAAAGGCAATGTGTGGTGCAGAGTGCTGGACTGATCACAGACTTATCCTTTCCAAGATAAATATTCGCATTCATGAAAAGCGCCACCCCCAAGGCAAAATACCAGAAGAATTAATGTCAACAAATTAGAGTTCTTCTCAGAGAGTGAACAGTTTGCTATTGACTTGGAGGGAAAGATGATCCAGCACACAGTTGGCAACAGTGGAGCAGAAAAAGAGTGGGCAGCTCTCAGAGATTTGGTGTATGGCACTGCATTTGCTCATCTGGGTCAGAACACTCACAAACACCAAGACTGGTTTGATCAAAATGATGGGGAAATTCAGAAACTGCTAAATGAAAAATGAGAACTCCACAGGATTTACTAGCAGGATAGTTCATCCACCTCTAAGAAGGCAGCATTTAATTCTGTCAAAAGAAAAGTACAAACAAAGCTTAGAGAGATGCAGGATTCCTGGCTCAGTAAGAAGCCAAGTGAAATTCAGTTTCATGCTGATAGTAACAATCCAAAGTGCTTTTGTTGTTTCCTGAAAGCTATTTATGGACTAAAAATCTATGGTGCGTCACAACTACTCAGTGCTGATGGAGTCACATTGATTAGTGATAAGGACCTGATCCTAGAGAGATGGGCTGAACACTTCCATAGTGCTCTCCACAGACCATCATCAATCAATGGTGACGTTCATTGACCGTTTACCTCAGGTTGAAGTCAATCTCTCCTTAGCTGAACTTCCAACTGAAGAAGAGGTTTTGAGGGCCATTAGGCTCTTTTCATGTGGCAAAGCACTTGGTGCTGATTCTATTCCAGCTGAGATTTACAAAGTAGGGGGACCGTTGCTCATACAAAAGCTGGCTGAAATTTTCCAGGTTATATGGTAAGAAGAGATTATCCCCCCAGGGTTCAAGGATGCCTCCATTGTCCATCTCTATAAGGGTAAAAGGAATAGATTGTCCTACAACTATCACAGGGGGATCTCTGT
This sequence comes from Potorous gilbertii, assembly GCA_028658325.1. NCBI lineage: Eukaryota > Metazoa > Chordata > Mammalia > Diprotodontia > Potoroidae > Potorous > Potorous gilbertii. Next base: position 9,806,507 of record CM053770.1, read on the forward strand.
CTTAGTCATTGCTGGCAAAATTTCTTGCTAGAGTCCTCCTTAATAGGCTGACCCTTCACCTGGAAGATGGGCATATACCTGAGAGCCAGTGTGGCTTCAGAAAGGGCCAAGGAACAATCAATATGGTGTTTGCTGCCTGACAACTCCAGGAGAAATGCCAGGAGCAGAACAGAGTTCTGTACACAACATCTATAGATCTCACCAAGGCCTTTGACATTGTTAATCATGAGGACCTATGGAAAATTATGTCCAAATTTGGTTGCCTGGAGAAGTTCATCAATATTGTATGTCAATTTCATGATGGCATTTTTGCCAGAGTTCTGGATAATAGACAAAGCTCTCGTGACTTCCCAGTCACCACTGGAGTGAAACAGGGCTGTGTGCTTGCTCCCATGCTTTTTACTATGATGTTTTCAGCCACTTTGAGAAATACTTTCAATGAGCATGAACACAGCATTAAGGTCAGCTACTGTACTGATGGTAAGTTCTTCAATTTGAAAAGGTTACAAGCCAAGACCAAAGTGGAGGGAGTGTTGATGCATGATTTTATGTTTGCAGATGATTGTGTGCTCATTGCAGCCTATGAGGAAAACCACAGGTGCTCCATCAGTCACCACCACACCATCTGTACGTGGAACCATCAGTTAAAACAAATGGAGAAGTTTTGAATGCTGTGGATAAATTCACTTACCTTGGTAGTGTACTTTCCAGGGATGTACACATTGACAATGAAGTTGGTATATGCATTGCCAGAGCCAGCTTAGTGTTTGGGAGGCTTCAAAGAAAGGATTGGGAGAGAAGAGGTATTAGACTGACTATCAAATTGAAGGTCTACAGAGCCGTTGTGCTGACCTCATTGTTACATGCTTGTGAAACGTGGACAGTCTACCAGCACCATGCCAGGAAACTGAATCGCTTCCACTCAAACTGTCTTAAGAAGATTCTGAGGATCACCTGGCAGGATAAGTTACCAGACACAAGTCCTTGCTCGAGCTGAACTGCCAAATATTCAAACTATACTTCAGAGAGTGCAACTCCAATGGGCTGGCCACATTGTTCTAATGCAAAATGTAGGCTTGCCAAAAAGACTATTTTATGGACAATTTGCATGGGGCAAGTGATCACGTGAGGGCCAGAAGAAATGATACAAGGACACTCTCAAGGTCTCTCTCAAGAACTTTAGATTTGACTGGGCAACATGAGAGACACTGACACAGGACCGCTCAGCATGGCAAGCCCACATAAGAAAAGGTGCTGTGCTCTTTGAGCAAAGCAGAATTGAAATAGCACAAAGTAAATGCAGGATGCACAAATTTGAATATCCACCCCAAATGTTCATACAGACTATCTGTGCCCAACCTGTGGTAGAGCAGTCCAAGCTCATATTGGTCTGATCAGCCACAGTTGGACACACTGAAATTTCACTTTACAATGGTGATATCATTTTGATCCTGTTTGAAGATGAAGGAAAACAACCATTTGCCATTTAACATTCTTTCTAATCTGGTCCCATCTATCCCTCTAGTCTTTTTACACATTACTTTTCTCTATGTGTTCTACAGTTCAGCCATATCGATCTATTTGCTGTTCCTTCCCATACAATATTCTATGTCTCCACACTTCGCATGGCATTTTCTGGTAATAAGAACACATTGCTTCTTGGAATCAAGAATTCAAGCTCACTTCTTGGAATCCCTGACTTCCTTGAAGACTCAGCTTAAGCACCATCTTCTTGTGGAGCCTTACTATCCTGTTTCTAAGACTCCCTCTCTCAAAACTTCTGTGTATTAAATTTGCATATACTTGTACCAAATTTACATATAATATATAAATAAGTGGGAATCTTTCCATTAGAGTGTGAGTCCCTTGAGGGCAAAGATTGACTTGAGTTTTTGAATTTTTAGAGCTTAGCATAATGACTTACATAGAATCAATGAACAAATTTTCTTTGATTTATTGTTTTGGGTCTTTTTTCAATTCTGGAGGAACTATGAAAGAAGCAAGGACAGAAAGATGCTGAAACATTAAGTGTCAAGAGAAGATCAGGGTAGGCAAGAGGGCATTTGGATCAAAGCTACTTTGTGAAAAAATTCAGAAGTTTCTTATTCTAAAGAAGAGTTTTCTAGACTGTAGAGTGCAAACCCATTGGGGCATATAAGAGCTTGGATGAGGCATGAAGCAATGGCCCAAATGATTGGATATCTTGAGTACAGCTCCCGAATAAATGACAACAATTTTTTTCAATGAAGACAAAGTTTAAATAAAAGTCACCCGAAGAAGATGAACACCAAATTCCCTCCAACTGGCAATAGATGCCATGTGATGATTATTTAATACGTTCTACTCAAATGAGGCCAAATTGAATTGGCATTTGTCAGGCACTTGAAATGGGCTCCATCTGCAATCATAACCCTCTGGCATGACGCGGATGATTTCAGTTATTGTGTCAAATGCTATCTTTATACGCAAAGTGTGTTAACTTCAAGTTAAATAATAGTTGTATGGAAGTTAAAAGTGCTATTAGATTATTCTATTTCTCAGCATTGTTCATTTTGGTCAAGTGCAATATATTTAAATAAAAGAGAAGGTAAGAAGATGATTTTCATAGGCTGTTTTCTGAAAAGGAACACAGCAATTTTTGTTTTTGTAAGTGGGACACTGTAAAGTTTCAAAGCCACTGTTCTCAAATATTATAGTCATCATGTAGAGAAGCAATTTTTCCACTTTCCTTCCCCTCTTTGAATGTCTTCTTCAATCTCTGGGTGTAGGGAGGAAATGCCAGGTCTAACAAATTTGCTGAGGGTGCTGGATGCCTTATTGATTAAAAAAGAAAAGGACACGCAACTACATATACACACACACAAACACACATACCTCCTGGTAAAGTATAAAGAAATGTGTCCTATAGAGTTGGGAAGAATTTTCAGTGACATTTAAAGCAGATCTAAAGCATTCATTTAAATGCCTCTCTTCTCCCTTAAGAAAACTGGTCAGGAAGGGGAAGCCCCTCCCCCAAGGCACATCAGAGACAGAACCAAAAGGAGAATCCTACTGTGTTCAATTTGAGCAGTATTTCATTCCCCATGCTTTTCTTACTCAGAATAATTTGATGTATTGACCTTGATAATGCATTAATAAAGGGGTGATTATATTTAGGAAAAATAGCCATATTAATTAATTATTTCTGATATCTCGGTCAGATGTGCCTGAAGAAAAGATCTAATCATTCAACCCTAGCAGCTCATCTTGTGGTGGCCACCTGAGCTCTGGGTAATGGTTTTAGAGGGCTCCCTGTAGTCAAAGGGCTCTGCCTGATCCATTAAGTCTATTTCAATGATTTTAATGCATTTTATCAATATCTTTTGTTTTCACACTACTGAGAAGTACTCTTGTCTTCTTTTCCCCACCCCCATTCAGGGTCATTCTTTTAAATATAAATAATTTTTTTAAAAGAAAGAGAACCAACTTCAATACTTACCAGTATTTTGGGGAAAGTTTGAAGTGGTTTATATGAAGTGGTCTACACCCATGGTCTCCCATCTCTGGAAAGAACATGAGTTGTCAAGTCAAAAAGCATTTAAATATCTAATATATGTCAAGTAATGTGCTAAGCAGTAAAGATACAAAAAAGGCAAAAATATATAGTCTATGATATTAAGGAGTTCACAGTCCGGTGGAGGACATAATATGAAAATAGAAAAGATACATGTGGAATAAATTGGGGGTAATTTCAGATCAAAGTTAGTAAGACTAAGGAGGCGTGGGAAAGGTTTCTCACAGAAAGTAGGATTTTATCTGAGACTTAAGGGAAGGCGCAGAAGCCAGGTAGTAGAGATGGGAGGGAGAGAGTTCCAGATCTAGATGATAGGCAGTGAAAATGCCAGGGAGAGGGTAGAGGACAGAATAGAGTGTGTGTGGAGTGGTGGTAGTGGTTGGGACTTGAGGCAAAGACTTGAGCAATCAACAGGCTATTGTAATAATCTTCAGCAAAGAGAGCCAGCACCAGGATGGTGGAAGTGCCATGGCGGGGCGGGAATGGGGTATAAATGGGAGATGCCATGAAGGCAGAAATGACAGAACTCAGTAACTGTCTGAATATGAGGAAGTGGTGAGAGAGAATGAGGATGACTCCTAAGTTGGAACCCTGAGTGACTGGGAGGACAGCAGTGCCCTTGACAAGAACAGGAAAGTTTGCAAGAGAGGAGGGCTTAGGGGGAAAGTGAGTGAGTTTATCTTGGGACATCTTAAGACGTGTACGAAACACTCAGCTCAAGATGTCTTAATAAACGTCTCCTTTTCTCTTTTCTTTGGGAACAAGCTTGGTAATTATACTTTCATTCTGTGAATTTTGGGCTTTTTATTCTAAGCTAAACACTGTGTAAAACGAGAACTTTCCTATGCATTGTACAACGGGAGGGAGTTTGCGTAAAGGGAAAACAGTTGATTCATTGAACCTTCTCTCATTTAACAAAAAATAATGACCCCCAATCAATCAGGCTCAAATACAAACCTTAAACTAAAGGAGAGCATCTATTTGAATTGGAGCGACTCTCGTAAGAATCATGTTCAAATGGTTCTTATCGATGGGTGAGATACTCTTATTTTCTGCAACATTTGACCATACCCCAGGGATCATCTTTCTATTATCAATCAAGCTGAGAAGATTTTCCTTCTAGAAATTAGAGCAAGTATGATGTTCCTGAAGTAACCCCTCTGAGAAGAAATAATTTGGTTTGGTTTGTTGGGTTTGTAGGGAAGGGGGTAGAAAGAAATCTTAATTTGACTTTGGATCTCTCTCCCTCAGCCTATTTTTGTGGAAGAGGATCTTGTGGGTTCCCGAATGTTCATAGAATGTTGGGCATCCAGTTCTGCCATCCACATCCTTTGATAAGTTGAGAGCATTGCCTTCATCGAAGCCAAGGACAGCCTGGACACAGACATAGCGAGTTTAAGCAGAACTTCTAGATCACCTTAAAAAGAAGGAAAAAACTTTTAACAACCAGCAACTTTGCTGCATGTGGTCTCCAAGTTTGAGTTCATTTTTCCTGTAATCTCTGTGTGTGCTTGTGGTTTAGTTCATCAGACTTTTAGGGGAGGGATCTTTGGTACCAACTGTACAATACCTTTTTGTAAAAGCTACTTAAGTCTCACTAACAAGATTATTTTCAAATGATAACTTTGGGAGAAGTATGCCAGTGGGGGCCCACGCTAATGATGTTAAATTATTAGCCCTACCTTTTTAAGGCTATCCTTAGAAGCACGAGTAGAAGAGGTAGACAAGCTCAGAAGACCCATCTCATCGGTATGATTGGAAATGGAGAGAAGATTCTTCAGAGTTTGTATGGGTTGTTTCTATTTTTAGCACCTTTATCCCTAGACTGTCCTCCCTATGACCTTTCTCCATAAATTAGAAAAAAAAGAATAAAACCTTTGTAAAGAAATATGCAGAGACAAGCGAAACAAATCCCCCCATGAGTAGTGCTCAGAAGTGTGTGTCTCCTTCTGCATCTTGCTCTCTGTCAGGAGATGGGCAACAGGCTGCCTCCTTAGTCCTCTGGAATCATGGTTGTTCATTTCATTACTTGAAGATAGACAGCCTTTCAAAGTTGCTTTTCTTTACGGTGTCATCATTACATAAATTGTTCTCCTGATTCTCTTTACTTGACTCTGCATCAGTTGGTCAAGGCTTTGTTGCCAATGTCATTCTTTCCATTTCTGTTGTTGTAATTATAAATTCTGTTTTCCTCCTTCTGCTGACTTCACTTTGCCTGTTTCTCAAATTCTTTCCAAGCTTTTCTGTACTCACCTTTAAATAGAGATGTCCCCAGTAGCATTTGAAATACATTATTTACCAAAAGAGTTGGTTTTCTCTATTGGAAGCACATATCACTTATTGAGTCCTACCTCCTTCCTGAATATACCCAGAAGGGGAATGCTCCCTTACTGAGGAGAGCATCTTTATTCTTCTCTCACTGAAGCTACACAGGGGAACAACCAGTCAAGAGTATTCGTTGTGACTGAGTGGGTGTCCTTTGGCCAAGTTCTCAGCCCTTCCCCAGATTATGTCAGTGATGTGGCTGGGAAGTATTTAGGATTATTTTCTGTTGTTGTTATTGTGTAGCAGAGATAAGTAAGCTAAAAGAAATGTCTGTGTTACTAAAATTCTGAGCCTTAGGGGAGGAAAATTTAGGGTTATCTGTAAGATTGAGTAATCTATCTTTACACTGTTACTTTGAAAAGTTAAATGATAAACTTGAAGAATTATACTTTTCAACCCCAAATTTCAAAGTTGGGGAGGGGCAGTAGGGCAAGATTACAGCTTTAGAGACAGTAAAATAGAAATGACTAGCTTTAGAGCCATAGATCACAAAAGCATGGAAGTATAGAATGAAATGGATCCTTGGGGCTGAACTAGTAATCTACTCCTTCATCTAAAGATGAGGAAACTGAGTCCCAAAGAGGTTAAAGTTATAACTAACTTCCCACTACTGAAATCTTATTTCCATTCCTTTGACATCACCTAGAGATGACTGGACTCTGAAAGGATATTCCAATATAGTGTCAACTTGGACAAGTCTCACCAAACTTGACTCAAATTTCCTCAAAGACCGTCCTCTTCAAGGATGGAGATGTTCATCATGAGGTTGGTCTTGGGGAGGTTTTCAACCACAACTCTCAAAGACTATCTTCAAAAATACCTATGACCATTTCACCACTTGACTCAATAATAAATTCCAATGGGTCCCTACTACTTGCAGAGTCAAATGTAAAGTCCTTAGTTTGTCATTTAAAGGTCTTCACAAACTGTCTTCTTATATTTTCAGCTTGCTTACTTACTCCCTTTATAAACTCTAGGGCAGTGTGGTCATAGTGACCTCCTCACTATTCCTTATGATACCCTGTTGCCAACCTTTGTGTCTTTACGCTCGTTTACCATGCCTGGAAAGCTCTCCTTCACTTCCGCTTCCTAGAATCCCTAGCCTCCTTCAAATCTTGGCCCAAATCAAACCTTCTATATATCACTTTTCCTGGGCCTCTTAGCTGTTCAGGCCATCTCCTTAATGTTATCTTGTATCTTCTCTCAATTTATATTGTGTACACTCGTTTTCTTCTGCATTTAAATATAAAATTCATGAAGGAAGGAACTATTTTTGGTTTTTCTTTGCGTAGCTATGTGTTACATTGGGAAATTAAGGTAAACTGAGGGACAATGGTTCAGGTATGTTCAATTTGTTACTTAGGCTTGCAGTAACCGATAAACCAGATCAGTGTTCTTGTGTACCAGTTAGCAAGATGGCATTAAAATCTTGAGCAGCATTTCTTCTGAGTGGCTGTCACTGATGTAGTCAGAGTTGAGGTTACTTCACTTGAACTGCCCCTTCTGAAACCCCTTTAACTACAGTCTCAGAAGAAAACCTTCTGCTTAGTGAGTATGTCTCATATCTCTAACAGGACTGCCCAGAATGTAAAGGAACGAATGAGCTGCAGTCTCAGCACTGAAGTTAATCACATCACCAAGGTCACAGATTCATTAAAGTATTGAGAAGTATTAAAAGATACCTCTCCTAAATATAATAAACTTTTCCTAGCATCTCCCAATGCTGGTGCACAGATAACAGCAGAGATAGAATTAGAACCAACACTAAGACACTCATACTTGGGGCAACACCATTCAGCACAAGGAGAGGGTTACAGGGCAGATTAGAGTGCGACCCCCAGGTGTATTCACATGGGAAGAGTGGGTAGCCCATCCTCAGCCCAGAGAATATAATCCCTATTTTCTAGGGGCAGGAGAGTAAAAGGTAGCCCTGGGGAGCCTCATCAAGGCAATGAGAAAGGGAAGCTGGTTTAAATGGTGGTGTGGGGGAGCAGAGGAATTTGAGATGAGATGCGATGGTGGGAATGGGTTCAATTCAAGGCACAATAACTTCATCCACCTCTGGAAAGCTCATCCCCTCTCATGTTAATGATGGTGATCTGAGCTCCCGTTACCCTGTGCTCATTATAGCTCTTGATGGAATGCATGATTTATGACAAAAATGTTTTTTTATCTATTTTCTTGATTTTCTATCAGCATTCTAAACCAAATTTAAAAGACCAAAGAAGACATTGAACAAAACCCAGATTTGAAGGAGAGGGGGAGAGGGAGTTATGTAACTTTAAGCCTATCTACTTTAAATTGTGGATTAAACTCCTCCCCCAGACAACATAGCCACATCTGATACAAAGTCATCAGAACAAACGCCTATCTAAAGATAGATTACCTAATCCTATAGCTAACCTTAACTACCCCCTGAACATGGGGGCTGGGAATGTTCTGTCCTGCCACAGAATAGCTGCCTGAAGTTCCTCATTGAGTTTTCTTATGCTTTGTTCCCATGTCTAAGCCTGCCCACTCGTACCCGCCTTAGTGGCATCCCTGAGCTGTCTTTTTAACTCTTGGAAAAATCTCCCTGCACAGCTGTTCTAGGGCAGAAGTTTCATCCCTTGGATGAGCTCAGATTGATAGAGCCTGGAGCAGAGGAAAGAAGGCTGAATTTGGAGTTGGAGACTGTGTTCAAATCCTGGCCCTGCCACTCATTACCTGTAGGCCATCAATCAAGTTATCCCCATTTCTTGACCTCAGTTTCCTCATCTGTAAAATAAAGCTTTGAACTAGATAAATTCCGAAGCTCTTTCTAGCTCTAAATTTATGATCCACAGAAGAATATACTTGAGAAAAGAGACTATAGGTTATTTCTTGTGCTACCCAAAGCCATATTCAATTACACTATGATTTCTCATTGGTTTATTCTCAGGTTTCTATGATACCTCAATTCTATCTACTGATACCACCTGTAGTTTCTGTGACAACCAAAGCTTAGTGGGAGAAATACTGGGTTTGAACCTCTCTAATGTGTATGCATGTACTTCAGAAGGCAAAGACAGTTTGGAGGGGGCAGGCTTGCTTGAGGAGAGAGAAATTTATTCCATTTTTTAATAGCTTTCCTGCAGATAAATTTCATTTGTATTGTTCACCACTAAGTAAGCAACACGTGACAAGACGGAACCCTTCTCTTGAGCAGTTGATCGTGCTAATAGCTTAAATGGTGAAATTGCAAAACACGAAACAGGGTGCAAAGGATTTCAAAGCAAAATGTCAAAGTCATATCTCAATATTAGCTCACAATTCAAGTCGGATTATTTCATGTACACATGTGTGAATGTAAAGCTTGCTTTTCTTTGCTTCTGCTGTTTGGTAGAAGAAAAGTGTCTGGTTAAAGCAGTGCTTTGTGCTGTTATTTTAGACCTGTGTGAACAGTTGGAAAAAGCCATCAGTGCTGAATAACACAAGCAAAGCAGCAACCGAAAGAGAAAACATTAATTCTGCCCTCCTTTTCATGAGCTCCCTACAAATCCACTTTTCTTCACACATCAGCCAGGCTAATGCAGGAGATACAAAGAGCAAAGGAAAACTGGGGGACTACACAGGAAGTCAGGAAGACCTAGCTTTAAGTCCCACTTCCTTCCCCCAGACACTAACCAGCTGGCTCAGTTATTTCATGAGTCTAAGCCTCAGTGGCATCATCTCTAAAATGGAACCAAGGACAGCACATGTTTCCTGTGAGGATGAATTGAGATAGTTAGGCAAATACAGGAGTGCTATGTGCAGGTGAACTGTCTTTTTATTATGATACATTTTTGAATTGTGGGCATAGCATACTATGAAAGGCAGCCCCAGGGGCAATACACCTAGATAAGAAGTGGGCTAGTCTCACTGAGAACCTGTGATAAGATGCAGTTCAGACAGTGTCTAGTATTGACTTCAGAACACTGGTAATGAAGTGGGGTCCTGCCTCACAGAAGTGGGGGACTGGAAGTGCCAAGCAGGGCATGCAATTCTAGTCATTGCCCATGCATGACTGTGCTTTATTTGACTTCAGTTTTGGTTACAAGGAAGGGTTTCTGTGGGGAAGGAGGTGAATTAGGGGGTAGTGGTGGAGATGCTAAACAAAAGGGAAAGAGCAGCATTGGAAAATGTTCAAAGAACCCCAACCCAAAACAAGAAGTCAGAAGGGGATATAAATAAACATTTTGCTATTATTTGGTCAAATTGATGCACATATATATGATCTGTGTAGGTATAGAGATATGTGTAGACATATATGAATGCTAGACTTGGGGTCCAGAAGACCTGAGTTCAAATCCAGATTTAGGCAGTTACTAGCTGTGTGACTTTTGGCAAATTACTTAACCTTTATCTGCCTCAGATTCCTTAAATCTAAAATGGGTCTAAAAATAGCATTTTGCTAACCTCCAAAGCAGTATGTATAAAAGTTTGTCATTGTTGAGTCATAGCCAACTCTTTATGATTTCATTTGAGATTTTCTTAGCAAAAATACTGGAGGGGCTTGCCATTTGCTTCTCCAGTTCATTTGACAGATGAGGAAATTGAGGTAAACAGTGTTAAGTGATTTGCCCAGGGTCACACAGCTACCAAGTTTCTGAGGTCAGATTTCAACCCAGGTCTTCATGACTCTATGCCTAGCATTCTATCCACTGAGCCACTAGTTGCCTACTAGGCATAGGTTAAGTGATTTACCCAAGGTCACACAGCCATTAAGTATCTTAGGGTACATGTGAACATATATATGTGTATATATGTGTGCATATATACACATATATGTGTATATGTGGGCACAAATATGCCACACATGCACACACATACATGTGTGTTTCTATATGTGCACATGGTTATACATACATACGTGCATAGCTGGACCTCTGTTTCTTGGGGTTTGAGAGCTGCTCTTGGTCAGGATTTTTCTCCACTATGGCACATCACCACTTTCTCTGTAATTTTGAGTATTAGAAGAATGCCTCATGAGCTAAGAGGTCACTCCAGTTGCCCAGAATCCCACAATTCTTATGTGGCAGAGACAGGATTTGAACCCAGAGTTTTTTGACCCTGAGGCTAACTGTTTATGCACTGTTACCTCTCATTTAATTTAACACACACTCAATTATGTAATAAAATTCATGGTTTCATAAACAATCCCCCTTTTTGTTTCTTCTTTACTTATTGAAATGTTTTAGATTTTTCTTAATGAGAAAAAAAGATGTCTTGTTCTGATGTTATATGGAAGAAATCTCTTTGTTAACTATTTACCTTATATAGATATCCATTGCTGTGCCAACATGTCATGCTCTTTTAAAAGAAAATATGTAAGGGCTTTTGCTTGCTTACAATTACTAAAGGCAATGCCCTCCTAAGAGAGTTCCAATTTGGAAAAGGCTGCCACATGAGCCAGGAATATAAAGCTATGGTTTAGAGAAGCCAGCTTGACTAGATCACAGATCTGTTTTTTCTTGGGTCTTAGTCTCTGAGCCCAGAAAACCTTGTAGTTTGGGGCCTGTACTGAGTTCATGTTGAAATGACTCCTTCCCCTTGACAGTGAGATTACAATCCAGTCCAATCTAGCCAACAGTTCTCACTCTTCTCAAATGGGGTACAGGGCAAGGGGATTACACAGAAAAAAAATAAAAGTGTGTCTCTGCTTTCAAAGATCCTGTATTTCACTTGGAAATACGCATGTAAGTAAATAAATACAAATTAATTCAAGGTTTAGCCTTCTTTCACTAAAGGGTGAGGACTATGAGTGAGGTTATGCAGAGCTCATCATCTTGAGAGGAAACTGGTGAAATCAATGAAATTGAGCAGGAGCTAACCCCAACCAGAAAAGGGAAAGTTAGTTCAATGACTGACTGATGGATTCCAATCCCTGCTCTATCATTTTCTACCCATGTAACTTTAGGCAAATCCTATACACCTTATGGGGCTCAGTTTCCCCATATGTAAAATGAGAGGGTTTGACTAGGCAACCTCTGAGATGCCTTCCAAGTCTTAACCCATGTTGCTCTTTCCAGTAAGAGCTGGGATTGGAGAACTGAAAAGATTCTCCTGTCCAATTTCTTCCCCTGAGGCCAGCCTTACATGGAGGCCGGGGAGTAACCTAACAGGTTTCAAAAAGCTAAATTATCATAGTAAGAATGTTCATTGGATTCGTAATCAAAATACTGGAGTTCATTTTCTTTTTCTGTTGCTGTCTATCTGAATGGAGGCAAGACATTTATATGCTTTACATTTCAGTGTCCTCATCTCTAAAACAGGTGGGTTTGACAAGATTATTTCTATGATTCTTTCTGTCTCTGAGGCTTATGTCCTAGTCGGTCAGTCACTCAATCAGCTGTGTTAAGTCCTGAGTCTCTAAAGAATACTTTGAACCCTTACCCTCAGCTTCTGAATCATCCTCCCTCTGGCACCTGCACTACTCCAGTGTGATAGACCTAGACGTGAGAGCACTGATGCTGAAACAAAGTCCTATGCTAAGTACTGGGGATACAAATACAAGTAAGAAAGACAATTCCTGCTCTCAAGGTGCTTATATTCTAATGGATAGAAGATGATATTTGAGGGGAAACTAGATATGGTAGACTGCTAGGATACAGCATGGAGTACTGGTTCTGCAAAAGATGAGTGAAAATTCACCTAGAAGAGACAGGGTGGAGTCTAAGGGCATAGTGGAGTGTGAGAAGCATGAGGATGATGGCTGGAGTTTAGATATCATGATGAGAAGAAAACTAAGAGAGGAAGATGGGAAACAAATAGAAAGTCACTTCTTCCAAATGTTTCTCTTGGATCTTTCCAATTAAAGCAAAAGAAAGGTTGAGTCATTCTCTCATTCCAAACTCTAGCTTAACATCCCTCCTTTCACTCAGGCTCTGGACATCTGCCACTCTCTTGTCCAGTCACCACTGTTATAAACAGAGACAGGATGAAAATGACACAATGCATAGACAATGTTCTGGGGTATGGCGAAGGCCAACTGAAAGTCATTGGAAGGGGAGGAGGGGAGAGAGCTTGCCTTCCTCCCTGTATTCATACGTGCAAAGTGGAATAGTAGAAAGGTCCCTGAGCTGTTCCACAGGGTGTCTATAGAAAAGAAAGAATCAAAGGAGCTACAAGAATTCACGGGGGTCCGGGGATGTGGAAACAGATTTGATAGTGGAAGAGTTAATTTCCCCAGTGACCCAACTGATAAAGGATAGTTTTATCTTTTTCAGAAAATTAAGAGCAAATTGTCTGCTTCAATGACTGTAACGGACTCTGCCCAGATAAGTATTTGGGGGTGTTTATTAAGTTGTTGATACAGTATAATAATACGAGTGATTTAATAAAGATGGGGATTTCTGTGAAAGTGAGCTGCCTTCCCATTATGCAGCCAGTTCATTTCAAGCAGTTGAAACAAATTAAAAGATAAAGCATGCTCAGTCACATGACTGAGAGACAAAAATGGATCACTGTGGAAAGGACACATTTCAAATGGAAAAGGAACCTTTCCATTTTGCTCCCCATATATATATGTATATACATATATACATACATATATATATGTGTGTGTATGTATACACACATATATATGCTTATATGCATATGTGTATATTTGTATGTATATGTATATAGGCACACATATGCATATGTGTGTATATCTGTGGCATAAATGAGCAGGTCTGTCATCTACAAGTTCTTTAAAATATTCTTTTATCTTGAAGGCAAATGATTGGAAATTGTGAATGTTTTCTAAGTAATTGTCATAACGAGATGCAATTAACTAATGCATTCCCTTTGCAGGCAAGTAATATTTATGTCCAGTATTATTTACTGCCCAAATAATGGGAATCTTTGATTCACAAATAAAATAAAAGCTGTCTATTCTGCTATTTATCTATCTCCACATATATCAAGGTGATCCTAGCATGCTGCCTCTGGGCCATGAAAAATGTGGTGGCTGTCGCTCAAATTTAGAAAACATAAAACGAAACTGTTTCTTACCCAGTTTTTTTCATTTGCAAAGCATGGGAAGAGCAGAAATAGTTTTCCTTCTCATTAGGACTCTGGGAAGTAAGTAAGCATTTAAAAAAGAGCCTGAATATTGGCAATGCAGAAAATCAAACTGATTCAGAAAGCCATGGAATCTATGAGCTGGAAGGTACATATGTAATTGTCTTTGCTTACTTGATGAGGAAGTTGAATAATGATGTGTTCTCTGTGTTCTCCAGGGACCTTGGGACATGAATATAGTACCAAGGTCAGGACTCAACCACAGGAGGAGGAATGGTGTCAGTTTCTAGGCAAATACTTTCCTATTCCCCGCCCCCTCCACTCCATTATCCAATGTCTTATGATTTCTATAGTTATTAGCACTATCCCTTCCTTAAGATTATTTTATATTTAGTCATAGTCACTTACCTCCTTCATAAAATGTTAGCTCTTACAGAGCAGGAACAAAACCTTTGTAATCAGTAACCATAGTTAAGCAAAACAAATGCATATATTGGCCATATCTGAAAATGCATGTCTTATTTTGAGTCCATCACTTTTATTTCAGGATGTAGTTTAGATGCTTCATCACTATCACTCTGGAGTCACTGAAGGTCATTGCATCGATCAGTTCTTAAGTCTTTCAGAAGTATTTTTCTTTAGAGTGATGTTGTTACTATGGAAGTTGTTCTCCTGGTTCTGCTCATTTCACTTTGTGTCAGTATATATGAGTCTTCTCAGGTTTATCTGAAATTGTCTCTTTAATAATTTAAGTTCTAGTCATATTCTGTTACATTCATTTACCAGAATTTGTTCAGCCATTTTTATTTGGTGGCATTGTCTTAGTTTCCAGTTCTTTGCTACTGTGAAGAGATATTATAAGTATTTACGTGTCTTCCTGATCTTTCTTAAGTCTTAATAGTAGCATTATTGCTGGTCAAAGGTATGCACAATTTAACACATTTTTTGGGTGTAGTTCCAAATTGCTTTTCTGAAAGACTTGAATCAGTATAATTCACAGCTCCACCAATAGTGTATCAATGGGCCTGTTTCCTCACAATTACATCTGCCCTCTGTCATTTTCCTTTTGGGAAGGCCAATTTAGCCCATCTGATGAGTATGACATAAGATCTTTAAGCTGCTTTAATTTTCATTTCTCTAGTTATTGATTTGTAGCATTTTTTATTCATATGCCTATTGAGAGTTTGGATTTCTTATTCTCATAACTACCTATTTATGTCCTTTGAACATTTATCAATTGAAGAACGATTCTTTTGCATATAAATATGAATCAGTAAAATATATATAGATATACACATATATATGCATGCATATATACATGAAATGAGGCCTTTATCAGACAAATTTGGTATGAATATTATTTTAAATTTATTTGTTTGTCAAATCAAAAACCATTTATTAAACCCTTACTACATGCCAGGCACAAAACTGAATTAGTTTTGTTTGTTCAAAAATCTTTTTAAAATTTGAATTTTATGTCATCAAAATTGACCATTTTGCTCTCTGTGATCTTTTCTATCACTTGTTTATTCATGAACTCTTCTCCTTTCCACAAATCAGACAAGTAGCTTCTCCTTTATAACTTTAATTTGTTTATGATCTCAAATTTTATGTCTAAATAATATACTTATTGGAGTTTGTCTTAGTATATGGTGTAAAACATCAGTCTGTCCTTACTTTCTGCCCAACTGCTTTCCCAGAGATTTTTGTTACCCTAATACCCTAATAGCTGAATCTTAAATTATCAAACACTGGGCTATATCGCTTGTTTGCTTCTGTGTACTATGCACTGATCTAATTCATGATCTACCTCCCTTTCTTAGCCAATGCTTAACACTGATGTATTGATGATGACTGTTTTGTCATATAATTGAATATGGGACATTTCTGATGTCATTTTCCCAAATTTATTTTTTCATAATTTCTTTTGAAAATGAATTTTGTTACTATTTTATCCTACCCTACTAAAGTAATTGTTTGATTTTCTTGATTGGCATAGCATTGAATGAATAGTTTAGTTTAGGTGATAATGAATTTTTTTTTATTATATTTAGATAGCCTAATCATGAGCAATTAGTATCTTTTCATTCACTTAGATCATAAATATAAATATTTCAAGAGTAAGTTTATTTTAAAGTTTTGAATCTAGACATTTTAGAGATTGAATATACTGTGCCTGGTCTATTAAGAGATGTCCTAAGAGTTGTACATCAGCATTAACATTAGTATTCTACTTTTTATTCACTGTACTCTAGAAGGCTCCAGATTGGATGGTGATAGATTCTCAGATGCAAACACCCTTTCTTGGCCATCACTTCTCTATATATGTTGTCTTTCCCCTATTAGAAATAAGCTTAGTGAGGGCAAGAATTATCTTACTTGTTGTTTTTGTATTCCTAGCCTTCGACACAGTGCCTGGCCCATGGTTAGGGTGCGATGGTCCTACAGGTTGGGCTGCCTTGACCCCAGATCTTAATCTCAGCTCATACAGGGTGAGTTATGATTTCTGCCAGGCAGTTCCACTTAGAGGCAATTCTTGATTTTAAAATGTACTTAGAAGACCCGGTTTCTAGTTCCTGGAGTGTCACAAAGTGGCTGTTATTCTCTGCTTCCCCCACTTCCTCTGACTTCTTTCATGCAAGATATTCTTGAAAATGTGCTACTTACTTATGCCAACAATATTTCTCTCTATGGTTCTTCAGGTCATCTGTCATTTTGAGTCCTCAGGGATTGTGGTTCCATGTCAGGGGTGTTCTACAGTTGTAGCCATGTGAAATTATGTAGTTTTAAAAGTTGGATATTCATGTCAAGAGTAATTTGGAATTATTGATGGCTCTGTATAGCTTCTAGATCTCATCTTTCTATTTAGTTCAGCCCATTGCTCATCTCTAGTGCCTGTCCAAGATATATGTGCTAATGAACTTGATCAGTGCATAGTTTATCCAATTATACATCACAGTCTGCACAGCAGGATTATTCTTCTATCTAGTTTTTCTTGTGATTGCTGTTCTTCTGGTTAGGCTGAACAAGTGGGCAGTCTTGGATTTCCCTGATGATGTGCTGTGTAATATTCTGGATTTGATTTGATCAACACAATGTCATCCCAAACCAGAATCATTTGTGGGATCTCACTATTTCTGGATGTGTAAATATAATGTAACACATTTATAAGATAATACTGACACAGTAATGAGAATCTAATGAGAACTTGCCTGTGGAAAGTATTTTTGACCATGAGTTTTTCATGATAGAGAGTTTTTCCTCTGAGAAGTCTGATTTTATTGCTGTAAAGTCATTGAAATATTTGCAGTCATTTGTATATTGATCAGGGAATCCAACTCTACTTTTGATAGGATAAATCTCAATTTTTCCTGCTGTTCACTCAATAAATACCTTGCTCATTATAAGTACATGTGCTGGGAGGATGAGTTAATGTGTCAATCTCCACTCAGCAGAATATTGTTCCAAATCCCAGAACTTGATTTTCTAGGTTTCTTTTATTATTAGTAGTAGTATTAAAAGAAAAATAAAAAGGAAAAAAATGGTTCCAGAAAAGAGGATATCAAAGCTAACCCCTTTCCTTGGTGCTGACCTTTCAAGGTGATTGCTACAAATTTTCATCTTAAAAAAAGTCATGTTTAAAAGCTAGTTGGGGAGCCTTAAACACTTAAAAACAGGCTTACCTCTAAAGATCCTGACATATGAGGATCAGTTGAAGGAACGGGGATGTTTAGTTCACAAAAGGGGACAATTTTGGGGTGATATGATATTTAAGTACTTGGAGATCTGTCATATGGAAGGAGTATTAGGTTTGTGTGGGTTGGCCGTAAAGTACAGAACTAAGAGAAATAGGTGGAATTTGTATCAAAGAAAAATTTAGGTTTAATAGAGCCATCTAGAAGTGCAGTAGATCATCTTGGGAGACACAGGTCTCCCCTCACTGATGGAGATCATCAAACTAAGGCTGAATGACCATTACCCAAAATAATTTTTAGGGTTATAAACTTGGAGGGATTAAGCAGAAGTGTCCATGTTCAGGGATGGTCCCTAAGGTCTCTTCCAGCTCTAAAATGTCTGTGATTCTATGGTTATTGACCATTTCCTCCCAAGCATCTTGCCAGTTCAGAATTTCAGTAGACAAGAAAGAGCATCTTTTCACCAAGCTGTAGGAAACTGAGAAGGGTTCTCAAGAAATCATTTGACAAACACAACTCACCAAAATAGCACTCTTACAAAAAAATAGAGTGTCTAGAAAATTGGAAGAAAGAAAAGAAGACTGCAAAGGCAGGCGTGAGAGTCCACCAGTGGTTAGAAAGTTCAAAAAGGCAATAAAGAAAACCAAATACAGATCGTTAGAAATCATTTTTCAGGTAAGATCTATAGAGCGTCTTTCCCTTTAAATCCTCATTTGACACTATCCTTGCACATGTGTTGGCTGTTAATACACCCGGGTCACCTCTGGGAGTAATTCAAAAGATAGTTCTTAAGATACTGGCATTCTCTTTCCAGACCCATGAGTCACATTGGACATGGAGATTGACTTTTGAGGTGGTCCCTTCTGTGATAGTGAGCAGTTGATAGAGGGGACATCATCAAAGTACAGTGATTATTCATCTTATTGATGAGATTATAGAAACATTCTTTTACTTTTAAAGTTGCTTTTCACTAATCGACTCTCTGAAGGGTGAAGGTAGGGAGCTGAAAGAATGAAGGAAGAAAATGGCTGCTCTGAAAATGGCAGCCAGGGTCACAGCTTCTAAACTCTCTAGCATATGTGAAAAGGGATAAGGGAGATACTAAGTCAAATAGTCAAAAAATATTTATTAGACACCTACTGTATGTCTGACATTGTGCCAAATACTGGCCGTAAAATAAAAGGTATGAAGCAGTCCCTACTCTCAAGAAACTTATAATCAAATGAGGGAGACAACATGCAAACGATTATGTGCAAATTTTAAACATATAATATGTATGTATATGTATATGTGTGTGCATGCGTGTGTTGTGGGTTGTTGTCCTTCATTTTCAAAGAGGACCAAAATGACATCACTATGTTAGAGTCAAGTTTTTGTGTGTCTGACTGTGGTTGATTCAATCAATATGAACTCAGAGTGTTCTCCCACAGGTTGGAAACAAGTAGTCCACATGAACATTAAGGGGTAGATTCTCTGAGTTTGTGCATCTTCCTTTTCTCTTGAGATATTTCAATTCTGCTTTGCTTATAGAGCACAACACCTTCTTTGATGTGGGCACACCATGAGATAGATAGATATAGATTTGTGTGTGTGCACATGTGTATATGTATACACACATGTGTGTGCATATATACATACCTATACACATTTATTACATACATGTATATGTGTGTATAAGTATATATGACAGTCAACAGAGGGAAGGACATCATTAAGGGAGATGGGGGGGATCTTGTAAAAGGTGGGATCTTATTTAGGATTTGAAGAAAGTAGATAGCTACCTACTACATCAAAGATTAAATTAAATTCATGCAACATTTCCAATATTGTAATGCAATCCTCAGCATTTATGGTTATTGGATATTTGGTACCTGAAGGGATCTGCTGGGATCATCCAATGAGATGGATGTGGGAGACTTTCCATTGAAGACCAGATCCTCAACTTGCCAGCTTAGTAAACCTGACATGGTCAGTGCACATGGCTGAGCTCAGCAACATCATTTATAAAATGGAGCTTCTGATAGATACTCTCTTTCCCACAGAGTTATTGGGAATATCAAATGAGACCATATCTGGGAAAGTACTTTGTAACCACATCACACTTTAGAGAAAGAGACTACAATAATGTCACTGTTTGTATTTACTGTTCAAATTCCAGAAGCCCCCATTTCATTGCTATATCATCTCTGTAGGACTTCTGGGAAGATATACACAAGACTTGTCTTACTGCAAAGAGCTTTAGGTTATAAGGAAGAGTATAAGGAAGAGACTTTAGGTTCAAATCTGCTCTGCTACTTCTCTGCCACCTTGGCAAGTCTCTTCTCTCTAGGCCTCAGTTTCCTCATCCATAAAGTGAGAGTTTGACCTATTCAGCCCTTCTTAAACTATGGATCATGATGGCTGTAATCCACAGTTTAGGAAATGCTGAGTGGGTCACAAGTGGAAAAAATTTAAGGACTTCTGACCTAGATGATCTTTAGTTAGAATGTAAGCTCCTTCAGAGTAGGGACTTTCATGTTTTGATCTTCACATGCCCTAGTATCTGTGGAAATGGATGATCCATACTGGTCACTTAATAAAAGCTTATTGAATGACTCCCTTCTAAAGGGCAGTTCTGTGAATTGCACCAGCTCAGAAGTTTTGAATGGGTGGCCCTCTTCACTGGTGGAGAGAACAGTAGCTAGAGTGGGAACTTGGAGTCAGGAAGAACTAGATGTGAATCCAGCTTCTGTTGCTTCCCAATTGTGTGACTTTGGATAAATCATCAAGAAAACATTTATTGAGTACTTATTGTATGTTAAACACCGTACTAGACACTGAGGATGATAGTTTGCGTCCTCAAAGAACATATTCTCTCAAGGAAAAATGTCTCTCTATAGGTACATAGAAAATGACTACAAAGTAAATTACTTTGAACTTCTTGGAGCTCAGTTTCCATACCTGTAAAATGGGGAAATAATCAATAGTGTCTACCTCAGGGTAGTCCTGGTAGTACAAATGTTAGTATCATGGTGGTCTGTGGTAGTTCTACAGAAATATTGTCTGCTAATATCATTGTAATAGAAACTCCTTGAGTAGGGAATTGCTTCATTCTTTGTATAAGCATAGTACACATAGTAGGTCATTAATAAATCCTTATTGATTAATTGATTATCCTGGAAATCAGATATCTATTCAAAATATTCACTTTGCTCCTACAGATTCCCCTTCCCCCAAAGCTCAAGAACTTGCCTAGAGGTTAAGAGAATGATCAACACAATACTAAGTGTCCCCAAATGGTATGTGTCTTTTCAGAAGATGAAAATAAAAGGGGAGTATATGGATGGGATAGAACATCCATTTCTTTTTCTTAATTGTTTTCCTTGCCCCTCCAGGTTCTAGGTCATTGAAGATTTCCATAATTGACTCACTGAACTCCAGGAAGCAGCGGGGCTTGCCTCCTAGGACATTCACTGCAAGAGCAGATGGTATAAACAGCCTGACATATGCTTTCTGCATCAACGTTTTAAAATTGCCAGACAGCTGTCTTCTTAGCTATTGTACCTTGTGGCACCACAGGTTGATTAGGACTGACGGTCACAGAAAATAACAGGGATTTCTCTTGCCCTGGCTGGAGACTGAGATACAAGTCCTCAGTTTTAATGTCTAATTTGGTCATTTTTCCCCCAGCCTGTATTTTTATGGAGAATACACTTTCCAATGAAATTTATAAGCTTTTACTTAGGAGGCTCAGTTTTCCTAATCTATACTTCCTATACCCATTTGAAAGTTTATTTTAGATGCAGAAATCTCTTCTTACCCCCTGGAGTTTTAACCACCAATTACACTGCATGGTTTTCCAAATCCTGACATTGGACATTGTATGAACAAAGCTATGGGTGAAAGGTGAAACAGCTGGAAGTTGAAACTCTAATTCTGACCTTATTTTCTGTGACAGAAAAGAACCCTGAAAGAATCAGTGAAACCAAGGCGGGAAGCCCCAGGATGGAGTCTCATGTCTTCCCATGTAGCCTTTCTTAGGTTATAGGATCACTAATTTACAGAAGGGACCTTTGAGTTCATTTATTTCAACCTCCTCCTCTTACAGAGGAGCAAACTGAGACCGACAAAAGCTTGTAATTTGTTCAAGGTCACTCAGTTCATAAGTGATCAAGGCTCACTTCACAGCCTCTATTTTCCCTTCTGGCAAATGGAGATGGAGATGCTTATATTATCTAGGCTTGAGAATTATTGAGAAAAATCAAATGAGATACTGGATATAAAGTAATTTAAAACCCTAAAATGCTATAAAAATATGCATTATTCAAAGAATTTCCTATTTAATATCAAATAAGGCCAGACCAATACAAAAAGTACCTCAAAACTTAAAATGGGGGGAGGGGGAGAAGAAAAGTATAGTCTAAACCATTTGTGATTTTACTTTTCATTCTTTTTTTAATTCCTAGTGAGAAAAATTTTTCTGCCAGTGTAGACTGGGCCCTGCTCTGCCACTCAAAGTCTTGGAGAGTTGTCTGTAAGAGAGGACTGAGACATCTTCTATCCACAATGCTATGCTGCCTATCTTACAAGCCAATCTGTACACTGTATAGAAAAGGAAAGGAAAGTCATCCCAGTGGGGTGAAGATTCAGTACAAGGTTTCACCATCCTTATGTGTGGCTGAGATGGGTTCAAGAAACAAAGGTTGTGGGAGATGAGGAGGTGAATAAATGCGGAAGCAAGGTTATTTTAGTGAGAAATTGATGGAGATATTAATATCCTTCCAAAAAAGAGCATGAGTTGGAGTAGAGATGAAGAGAGTGAACCAGATGCCAAAGCCCTTGAGAAAGAAGGGAGCTGGTGTAGAATTGCCACACATGTCTTATTTATATGAAGAGCCCTGAAGACAATATTTACTCAACAGGTATCTGTTGGTATTTAAACGCTACCCACTCTCCATGTAAAGCCTGTTCTAAGCCCAACCCAAGAAAAATGCAGGGTTGTTCTGTTTTGCTTTTTTTTTTTTTTAACCTCATCGGCTGTCTTCTTTTCCTGTTTTAAACAACAGAGCCGAGAAACTCCAGGCAAAAGAGGCTGTTGTCCTTAGTGAATAACTAAAATGGTGCTTTGGTGGAACTCTCACTGGGCTTGTGGAAATTAACCTCCTGCCAGGGACTGCACATGGAAATATATTGTTTAAGAAGAATTCTTCCCTTTGAGGAGGGCGGGGGATTAATCTGCAGAAATGTTTGGGGCCACGGCTGGGCATGTGTTGAAATTTGTCAGGGAAAAGATAAATGGGCACTACTTGAAAAGTAAGTCACACCGTGGATAATCCCTTGGGAAAGCCAAGGCATTGTTACCCAGCAAAGGCAACGTAGGAGAACAAGAGCCTATCTCGCCTTTTTTACTTGGAAAAGAAGGTGGTAAAGAGGGAAAAACAGGCAAGATGTGAATGTACTACTTTGGGAAAGGTTGTGTGTGTTTTTTTCTTGAATATGTGAGTTAAAAAAAACAGCTCCACCAAGTTATCTATATTTTGGAAGCTCCTCTCTAGAGGATCATTTTGTGAAATTTTGATCTTTTAAAAATTATTTTGTATATATATATGTATATATATATATATATACATATATATATACACACACACACATATATACATATATGTGTATATACACAATGCATGTTACTACATATGACTACAAATGACTATATGCATATATACACATATAGTCATTTCTTTCAAGAGCTCCCTCTTCTTGTGAAAGAGGTTCAATTATATTTAATTAATCATTGTCTAAGCTTTTCCATTGCAGACCAAGTCTGACAGCAACTCCCTTCTTGAACACCACATCCCATTCCTCTTTCCAGAGAGGAGGGGAAGATATTTCATCATCTGATCTCCAGCCTTGAGACTGATCTTGGCTTTCAAATGCTCCATGAATCTCTGATCTCCTCAATGTGGTTATTTCATCCAATGAGAAAGATCGCAATGCACCCACACCTGCTAATTCCATGCAATAGCCTCCTCTGAGTTCACACGGATATTTGGGGAAGCGTTCTTGGTTTCTCTTGATACTGACAGCGTATCAGCTGACAGTTAGGTCAGGTAGTGGAGAGAGTGTGCTGGATTTTGATTTAAACCCTGCCTCAGACACTTGCTAGTTGCAGGAATCTGGGCAAGTTAGTTAAGCTCTTAGTCCCATTCTGCAATCTGTAAAATGAAGCAATTGGATTTGGTTCCAAGTGCTCCTTCCAGCCTTAAGACTACAAGCTTATGAGGACTTGTTCTTAAGGAGCTTACCATTTTATAAGGGTAACAAGACGTGTGCCCACAGGCAGAACAGGAATCACCCCTCAGTCTCACTGGGTAGCTAGGAAACTTTTTTCTGCTCCTGCCTTTCTGTGCTGACACTCTTTATTCCATTAGTGTGCTATACTTACTCCAGGGAATGAGTAAAGCAGTAAAACAATCATTCACAATGTGCCAAGCAAGCGATTTGCTAAGTGCTGGGGACACAAATAAAAATAGCAAAGACAGCCTCTGCCCTCAAGATGCTTTTATTCTAATGGGAGAGACAA
>CM053770.1:9831142-9890345 GCA_028658325.1 Potorous gilbertii
GAAATAACACTAATCCTAAAGTATTTTGTAAATATCACTTATATGTAAGGGACTGTGCCTGGATTGGGGTTATAAACACACACAAAAAAATCCCTGCCTTTAAGAATTCTACATTCTACTGTCCTTGTGAGTGTATTATCTCTTTGGAATGGCTCTCCTCTAATGACACAGGTCACAATCTATCCCCTGCATTTCCACCCTGGATAACTCTTGCCAACATTCTCTCAAGAATTCACCAGAGGGGATTCAGTCAACTTGGTGGAGGCCTTTTAATATCATGAGGAGGGGAGTATTTTAGGGGAGTATTCTGGCCATCACTTACTCTCACCAGTTCAACTCATCCTTTCATTCTGTTATTTAACTCTTTGATGATGTTATTTTGCTCTGTTTTTCTCTGAAGTCCCTTGTTGGATGTGTGTCACAATCTACTCCCACCTGCAGTGGACCTCTCCATGGCTCTCTGTGTCACGCTCATGCTTGTTTCCTTAGAGGCAGTATAGTTCCAGGTCTTACGGTCATACAGCAATGGCAGATAAAAGTTTTGTGTTGAAAAGATGGGCCTTTGTGGTTATGGAGAGCTTGGGATTTGGAAAGAGCCTGCAAATTAGTAAGAATTAGTTAGAACTTGCAAAGCATGCAGGTCCCTTTACAACTTTGGGACCAACTCATTGCCCCTCTCTGCTGCCTGTCCAGGATTCATACTTATGGACAAACTCTACAGAGTATTAGGTTATAGACTGAGATACAGGCTGAAATACTAGAAATATATGTTGTCATCCATTTAATCTTTCTTGTGTAGGTGGACAAACCAGACTCCTCTCAGTGATAGCACATTTCTTTCAGGAGGCTTTGCAGTGTCCTGCATCTTGTTCTAATAAATCTACCCTCTCATGTGAGTCTCCTCCATCACCATGGGGAACAATTTTGGCAAGTATACCCATCCCCATTTTATGTTTTGCCTGATGTTAGCGATTAGAAAGTCAATGAGAAGGAATATTTGTGGTCATATCTTCCAAAGAATCCTGAATGATCTTAATGTGTCGATGGGATAAACTTTGTTGTAAAAGAGTCTGTAAGGTAGTATTTTGTTTTATGAAGTCACAGGTTTTTGCATAATCAATAAAAATAACTGCAGTGGGAGTTTATATTCTTTACATCTTTCAGTTGGTTGTAAGATGGCAAAGACGTGGTTCTTTTTAAGTGTCTTTTGGTCCATTATGAGGTGGTAAGATGTGATCCATTGTTGAATATCGCTTGTGAAAACCTGCTTGTTTCCTACTAAGACCCTCATCAAGGATATCCTCAATTTGCATATAGAGGATCCTCACAAAAGAATAGAAGAGTGGGCAGAGACATGGGTCATTGTTGATGTTCTCTTGGCCATTTTGAGAATTGATAAGGTCTGAGTTTTTCCCCACATCTTTGATACCTTCCTCTATTTTAGATATATTGTAAATTCTTTCTTCCATGTCCTAACCATTTTCTTGCCTTCAGCATGACTTTTTTCTTTAATGCCTCAAAAACCCCATGACTTTTATTCTAAAGTAGACTAACATCACTTAGAATTTTATGAGGAAAATGGTATTGGAATTGCCACCAGGAATGTCTGGGTTTGAATTCTGCTTCTGATACAAACTATGTGCCTTTGAGCATGACATGTATCCTTTCCTGACCTTAGTCTCTTCATCTCTAAAATGTTCATAATTGTACCTATCTTCCTAGGGTACCATGAAGTGCAAATGAGAATTTATCTAGAATAGGTTGCACACTTTAATGTGCCCTGTCCATGGCATTGCCACTCATTCTGTGGCTACTTCATTGGACCTGGGATCTCACTGAGAGGCACAGACTACCCCATCTTGTGTGACTCATCCCAACCAACATATGCCAGTGGTACATTCCCAATCAGTGTAATCTAAGTGGAGTAGGTAATGTACAAACAGGGAATGCTATGAGGTGACAATTACAGGGGGAAGCTTGAGTAAGATGTCAAGGTCTCCTCTCATCTGGTTAGCCAATCAGTCAGGAAGTATTGATTGCATTCATTCTCTTCCCTTTCACTATCTCCTAAGTGTAAGGTTCTGCATTAAACGCTAAGAAGGAAGGATGAACACAGGAGTTACCTGAATGAATTGAAAGAGCAAGAAGTTCCAGCCTTTGTGAAAACAAGGTGTTCTGAGCACAGCGTGTGGTTCGAAAAACTCTTTTTTTATATGTGGTTAACACACCCATGCACACACAGACATACATGCTGCCTGACTCATTTTTTTTGTTTGTTTAAACTAATATATGGTTTCTCTGAGAAAACAACAAAAATAAATTTTCTGAGGTGTCATCTGAAACAAGGAAAGATAGCTTCTGGCTCTTTTTATGGCTTAGTGAGACAAGTGAGACATTTTTATGTCTTTTGGATCTCATTCATTGCATTTGGATATGGGAAAGACTTAGAACTATAACTAGGGCAAGGTAAATGGGGCTTTGACCACAGCTTGGAAATATGCAAGGTATCAACAATTCTAGGAGCACAAAAACAACCAAGTTTAGTAGCTAGTTAGAAAGAATAATTAAAAGTTAAAAGAGGAAGGTACCAGGCGGCATGCCTCCTACTCTTTATTCCTGCTCCTGCCCCAGGTAAAAACTTCTCCCTTAATAGTCTAACACTGTCCTAGGGTATCTTCCACATCTTCTTCTCCCTACCTACCCCATTGCTCTACTCACTCAATTTTTCTCAGAAAGTTGATATGAGAATGTATTTTATGTTGCTTTGTCAGGCTGCTCCACCACCTCCCTCCCCACCCCATACCTAACAAATCACTGATTTTGAATCTGGAAAAATGTAGAGAAAAATAGAATGAAATAACTGAATAAGCATTCATTAAACATTTACTATGTGCCAAGCATATTCCAAAAATGTAATCTCCATTAATTCCCAGGGAATGAGTACCTCCTTCTTCTCTACCAGACTAATTTGAAGAAATTAATATAGAATTTATATTTAATCTTGTAAATGTTAAAGCAAAGAAAGATATTAGTCTGAGGTGTGTAGAAATAGGAAAAATAAGGGGAAATAAACCTTTAGTTGAATTGCATGAACTACTGGGACCTGTCCATTAATTAGTTTTGTAGGTAAATGGTATTTAAGAATAAATTTGAGGGAAGAAATATGGCTTTAGCTACTCTCCTCTCTCTCTCTCTCTCTCTCTCTCTCTCTCTCTCTCTATCTCTCTCTCTCTTTCTCTCTCTCTCTCTGTGTGTGTGTCTCTCTCTCTGTGTCTCTCTCTCTGTCTCTCTCTGTCTTTCTCTCTCCCTCTCTCCCTCCCTCCTTTCTTCCCTCCCTCTCTCTCTTTCTCTCCTTCTTTCCCAAGATGTCTCAATAAATCTTCCTAGCTTCACATTTAGCTTCAGGCTGTATGTGAGATGGGGTTACATTTTTTAAAATCTTTCATTCCAGTTCATTTTGAATTATATTTGTGTGAAAAGGAGGTTTGATCTCTTTTTTAACCTTTGAGAACATAATTCAACAACTGGAAAATTTATTTTCCTCTAACTTTCCAGAGAATATAGAAAAATCTGTTTCACAGAACTATAGGCTTTTGAGAGAAGTCTTTAAAATTCGTCTAAAAATAGGCTTTTCTTTTCTTTTCTTCTATTCAGCTCTTGAAGATTGCGACTCTAAAGCAGGGATTCTTTTTTTTTTTCAAGGAATCAAACAGAAGTTTAATTTTAAAGTGAGGGAAATGGTTTGTAAGCAAGGAATTAGACACATGTGCCCAGACCTGTGTGGGGAGAGTAACGGCAGTGTGGGGAGATCTTAATACCTATACCAGTGGCTATACAGTGAGCTGTAGCCCTGCAAATGAGGGATAACATTAACAAAGAGACCAGTTTGATTCCCAACAGGGCTTCATGATTGGAACATGGGCACTTGTCCAAGCTGGTCTAGTTCTTGTCTGAGCTCAGACCAACACCTGGTGTTGGTTAAAGCAATACAATAATTCTATGAAACAAACGATTTTGCCATGGCTGAGATCATCCAGAAAGTGAATGCAAAGGATTGTTGTTATGCCAACCTCAGGGCATAAGTTTGCTTTCTGGGCCTTAGCTCTGGATGACAGGGTGTGTCCTAATATCTTGACCTTTCCCCCTTTGGCCCAAAGGGAGGGGCTCTCTACGCTTCTGGTCAATAAAGGAGAGGCAGGCATAAGCCAAGATGCCATGAGAGGCCAGCTGGCTCAGGACATGATGTTGAGTTGAATGGATCTTGTCTGGTCATTGTTTGCTTGCAAGCAGAAAAGAGAAGGGGGCCAAGAATGTAGAAGGAGAAAATGCCAACTCATACTTTAATCAAGGTCTTGGTGGTTGGGTACATTAAAAAAGGATAGAGAAAAAAAAAAAACTAGGACAGTATACTTAGCCCTCATCCATAGTCTTGGGACAGCTGTTTCATCTGGTAAAGCAAGGATTCTTAAACTGGGACCTGGGAACTCTTTTTAAACTTACTAACTGCATTTCAGCGTCATTGGTTTTATTTGTAATCTTTAAAACATTAAAATGATTATTTTGAGAAGAGTTCTTAGGTTCCCCTACAGTGCCAAAGGCACCGACCAAAATGGAAGAAGCACTACTTGAAAATGTCTTGCTAAGTCCATGAGTTTGAACAATAAGAATAAATACAGTGAAGGTAAATATTAGGGGAAAGGGAAATGAAGCAAGCGCCTGAGAAACATGGTAGTGATGCCTTTAGGCAAATAACCTTTGCACAGCTACCTCTTCCAAGGATGTATTCAAACTAAACTCCTAGCTAACCAATCTTATCCTACTCCCTCCTCTACTCATGGAATTATCTCCCACAAGTTTATCTGTTCTCCAAAGTCCCAATAGAATTTGGTCTTATTTTTATTTCAATTCAGTGGAAAAGGACGAATTTCAAAGTTCTTAAAATCATAATTCTTTGGTTATTAGGGAGCTAGGCTTTTTTATTTGTGCATCTTTTAAATGTGGTTTGTTCATAACCTTTGTAGGACTTTACTCCAGTACCCGTCATGGTATGGGATGACTTTGGAGTCTCAAAGGCAGAGCACAGTCTCTCCTAGATATTTTACCATGTTGCAAAGGCTTTGGGTCTGCTCCCAATCAGACACTATATCTGCTTTGTGAATACTTGGCTTTGCTAAGAATGAGGAGGCTTGTCACCTGTGTGTCAGTTCACAGGTGATGAGTTTCCTCATTCTATGGCCCCAGAAAGCCATGAAACAAAGGAAAAGCCGAAAATGAAGATTTTTCATTCTGGGCAATCCTCTCTTGCTCATGGGGGACAAAGATGATTCTAGGAATCACTGTTTTTAGAATATCCATAAACATTCATTTAGCTGATGATGCTCTAAATGAGAGATTCTTTTCTAGTCATAAATAAGCGAACCTACTATTGGAGAAAATTCATCCCAGAAATCCTGACATTCCTAATCTGAATGAAATCAAACGAGAAAATGAAATTGAAATGCATTGATTCCAGGATCTCTTTGGAGAGATAAATGAATTGGCAGAATTGATCTTCTCGTGTGTCCCAAGGCAACAAGAAATATCATTTTCTCACCTACCAGGTCATCTCGTTTTTAGTGCTCATTTGCCAAAGGAACACCATGAATGTAATTGGAATTTTTGTATCAACATTTATTGAAGAAGGTGGAGAAGAAAAATGCTATGAAAAATTTGATATTGTTTTCCCAAACTAAATCAAAATAAATATTGTTACTTGATGGCTTCAGTGTGAAAATGGGCAAAAGGAAGATAGCAAAAAAAAAAAACTAGAAAAGATCTAAGAAGTGAGAGACTGCAAAGGTTTATTAACTATAGAGAAACGTTATGCCAATATATCATGAATGTTTTCTTTGAGAAGAGAGGTGGGAGGCACTGGGAATGGCAAACACCAAATAATTTCACAGAAAGCGAAATAGATTATGCTCTAAAAGACAAGAAATGCCTTGTTATGGATGTGAGTCATTTGTGAACCAACTTTCTGCGTGCAATCTGAGCATTGATTTGTTGGAACAAAGAAAAATTCAATAGCAAATCGGAAGAAATAACCAAAATGTGAATATATAGAATGTAATTGGATGACTCCCATCTGAATTATTTGAGCAAGTTGTTGATGTCTAAAAAAAGTGGAGGGAAGAACCGATAAAGGAATGGACAGCAATATGGACTATAGCTATTTCATAGGAAATTGGAATCATTTTCTACAGCAAGATCAAAAGACCAAGAACCTAGAAACACCTCAAAGCAGAAAATATTTAACCTTCTAGAAAAAAGTGAAGAAATACGGTAACTAAAGACAATGGCAGCTGAGAACACAAACGCATTTTAAATTCTTAAGAATAGTAGAAAATTACGGATAATATTGTATCATGAAATGGCAAGAAGGAATGAAGTAAAAAAACAAATTTACAAAAAGTCTGGACAGTGGCAAGTTATCACTAAGGTATGTAAGGGTGAAAATAGAAAGAGAACAATGAAGATAAGAAAAGAAAAAATTCTGTAAATATCTCTATGATAAATTATTTTGAGCATAGTGGATCTTCTTTTATGTTCTTGTATATATCCTATCCTATTGCTGATTTCTTTTTTCTGTTTTTGATGAGACTTGTGATTGCATTGGCTTAGAGGACTCCTCTGAAGGAAATTCCTTCTAGGAATGGAGATCATTCATTTGCTCTACAGATTAAATCTTGCAGCATTTCCTGGGACATTGAGAGGTTCAGTGACTTATTCAGGGTCAAAGAACCAGCATGTATCAGAGGCAGGATTTGAATCTAGGTCTTTCTGATTCAAAGTCCAGCTCTAGTTCCCTGAAGCATCCTACCCCTCCCTATACTTTTCTGTTTCTCTGTTTTAAAATATTTCTTGCTGATCTCCTTTCCTGCAGGTAATCTCCAACCGCTGAATTGCCTATGCCAATGAAATTGCAAGCCTGGTCTAGGATAGAAAAAAAAACCAAGAGAATTTATTAAAGGAATGAGTCCTGTCTCAGTTCCACCAATTGTTTCTAGCTGAGGCCTCATTCTAGCCTGGCTCTTCTCCTGCCCTGTCTCATCCAATCCTTCTCAGATTCCTTTGCTGAATCTTTACTCAGGTCACACTTGCTAAAGGAAGGTCTGTCCTGGGCCCCCTTCTCTTCTTTCTATGTATGATTTCACTTGATGATTTCATCAGCGTCTGAAGTTTTCATGATCATCTCTGTGCTGTTGATTACATTGACATCTTGATATATGTTGATATCTACTTATCCTGTCTTAACTTCACTAGTGAATCCTATCTCCTGCCTTTGAGACATCTCAAACTGAATGTCATGTAGATATCTTATTCTGAACACATCTAAATCTGAGTTCATTCTTTTCTTCTCCCCAACTTTTCCCCTTCTGCACTTCTCTATCACTATTAAGGGCACCATCATCTTCCAGTTATGCAGGCTCAAAACTTAGGTGTTGTCCTTGACTCTTTCCTATCTCTCATCCTCCACATCCACTCTGTTGCCAAATCCTATCAATTTAATATTCAGAATATGTCTCACTTGCTTCTCTTTTCTGATCTCTCACTGCCACCCAACTCCTCCAACACCGCAAGTACAAACCTGCATCACTTTGTGCCTGCATTAGAACTAGTTGGTCAAGACTTTTGGTTGTTCAAGACTCTTCTATTCTGGTCCATCTTCCACTCAGCTGTTCAATGAATCTTACTAAAGCAGAAGTTTTAACATGTCACCTCACCTCTATTGAGTAAACTTTAATAGCTCCTTATCATCTCTAGGATCAAATATAACATTCTCCATTTGTCATTCAAAGGCTTTCACAATCTGGGCCTCTTCTATGTTTCCAGTTTTTTGTTTTAAGCTTGCTTTCCCCTTCAGCCCCTCTCTGCTATTTCTAGAACAAAACACTACATTTCCATACTCTATGCATTTTCACTGACTTTTCCACATGCCTACAATGATTCCTCTCACCATCTCTGCCTCTTGCCTTCTCTGGATTCCTTTAAAGGACCCCACTTTTGCAAGAAACCATCGATGATCCCAAATGATGTTAGTGCCTTCCCTCTATTAATTATATCCAATTTATTCTGCATATATTTTGTTTGAACATAGTTGTTTGCATGGTGGTTCTCTCCTTAGACTGTGATTTTCTTGCCTTTTTCTTGTCTTTTGTCTTTCTTTGACTCCTATCTCCATCTCCTGGCACACTAGGTATTTAATAACTACTTATCGAATGACTGACTAATTTGATGCTTCCATCAGTCCCTGAATGTGACCTTCTCTATCACCCAGTATAATGGCTCACTTGGTAATATCACAGCTATGGATCCCCAGGTCCCCTAAGTCTCAATTACTGTCCCAAAGAGAAATAGAGGCTGATAATTCTCAGTACTTCCTTGACCCCTGGAATATGCTATGAAGATGCTTTGAACAGAAGGAGCCTGCTACTTCAGTGGGATACAGATGGCTCTCCAGACATGTTGAAGCTTGTTTTGACTTGATTCAGAGTGATTATTACACAAGACTTTCCCACAATGTCTGTTGATGGATACATTTCAGAGCCCTCCCTTTAGGACCCAGCTCAGATTCTAGTTTCTATAAGAGGTCTTTCCAGGGGCTAACGTTCTCCCTTCTGACATTACCTCCCATTTCCTTAAAATACCTAGTTATTTATGTGTCATTTCACCATTAAACTGGGAGCTTCTTGAAGGCAGGGGCTGAGTTTTTGTTTTTCTTTGCATCCCCAGCCCTTAGCAAAGTGCCTGGCACAGAATAAGGATCAAATAAAGGCTCTTTTCAGTTCTAACAATTTAGGAGTGCACGTTCTGATTTTGAGAGATGAATATACAATAATCTGCTCTTTCACCGCCCCACCCCCCCACCTCATGACACACATTAAGACCTCCCTAATGTCCTGGAGCATAATAGGACTTGTCTTGTAAAATTTCCACATTTGAAGAGGTCATCTTACCTGCCATTTTCTCTGTGAAACTTTGAAAGAGGTCAGGAATTCTCATTCTCTCCCAAAGCCTGAGGGTCTTGGCCCTTTTGAGGGCCAGTTTGCATTACTCATTTCACTGGGGACTAAAGCTTTCCCATAAATCCATTTCAGAAAAGTCAGTAAAAGAGTAAATATCTCCTGGTAAAGACTCGATCTAAAAAGTGGGGCTAGCTTTCTCCATCCCCCATGATAAATGGCTGTTTGCTTCTCACTGCCACCTTCTTTGAAAGCATTTGAATGAGAGGAATTTTCTCTTAAAGATTACTTTTTCTCTGACAAACAGTTAAGTACAATGGGATGCGTAGCTATATCTTTTGGCCAATTTGAGGCCTATAAAACTGTGGTTTGTTGTACAATATGGTTTACAAAAATCTGCCTCTTCCTTCTTATACTTTTATCAAGAATGCTCTTTCTGGTGTATGTAGATGATTCTCGTACATTCTTTAAGTAGGCATAGAGATGAAGGTAGGCAGTTATTGATTGATCTGTTCTCACAGTGCAACAACAATGCCTAAGGTTTGGGGGTCCCCCAATTCTTTGGTGTCCTGCTGAAAATAAATCATTCAAGAGCAGCAGTTGTAATGAAGCCATCTGACTGGGAGGAAAAAAAGTTTGATTCCCTTACACAAGTGAGAGATAAGCAATGTGTTGTCTATATATTCCATTGGGTCTAGGCAATGTGAAAACATCTAAAAGAGGCATTTTTAACTTGGGGTTCCATGAATAGACTTCATGGGACTGGTAAAGTTATTTTTTTAAAAAACTGTATCTTGATGACTGCATTTTGGTATAACTGGTTTCTTGTAAAATCCTACGTATTTAAACTATTTTATGAATTTAATAGCAATATTTTGAGCTAGACATAACCCCTTAACCAAAGGGGTCCAGGACACAAAGCAAAAATGGTTAGGAACCCCTTATCTAGATAAAGGTTGTCCACAATGAGGTGGACCCCCTGAGAAGCATTTATTGGAGGACATGAGAAAAAAATCATGCAAGGTATCTAAGCAGAGTTGGTCTTGGGGCTGGTTGCACCATTGCAGAGAGTGTCCACAGGGATGAGACCATACCTTTATAGAAGATCTTTAATTAACCCAATTTCTGAAAATATTTAAAGGAAGGTCCCCTGTTAAATAATAGCCGTATTTCCAAATCAGCAAAACTAGCTTTGATTCAAAGATAAACATCTTATGTTCAATGATAAATGAAAGATATAATCCTCTAATTCAACTCAATTCAATACACATCTAGTACGCTCTTTCTTCATGCCAGGTGATCGAGACACAAAGATAAAAATAAACTAGTCTTTGCCTTGCAGGAGGAGTGTATTACTGGACACAGAAAGGTATCATTGGCAGAGGCGACCTCACCCAGGACTCAGAGTCTGGTTGAAATTCTAGGAAATTCCCTTGAACCCCAAGGCTGAGCTGAAGGGTCTGAAGCAGCTGGTAGTATTTGGATAGAGTTGTGGACCTGGAGTCAGGAAAATCTGAGTTCAGATCTGGCCATGGGCACTTGTTTCCTGTACTTCCCTGGGTAAGTTAAGGCTTGCCTCCATTTTCCTCAGTTTTCTCAATTACAAAATAGTGCTAACAATCACACACAATTCCTAGGGATGTTGTAAGAATCAAATAAGAAAATGTTTGTTAAAAAAATGCTTAGCAGTGCCTGGCAAATAATAGGTACTATATAGATCCTTCTTCCCCCTCCAGTTTTTCATCTTATTTTAAATTCATATGTTTTCCCTGACTATTAATGTATGAGTTTCTTCTGAAGTAAACAACTTTCACTCAACCTTTCCCTCCTTTGTTCATCTGTAAGTGTGTTGTCCATATGTCCTTTCAAGTACAGGTGGAACTCCCTTTCCTATTTCTCTGGTCTTGGCTGCTCACTGAGTAATATTCCAGTCTGGTCTCAGTTTCTTCATCCGTAAGATGGAGGAGCTGAACTTGATGACATATAAAATCCAGTAAAGTGAGAGGGCTCTAAATCTCATACTCTGGTATCCAAAGTCTTCTTCAGCTGGCAGGTTTCCTAGTTAAGTGTACAGCCATTAAGATCTAAGCTGCTTTCTCAAAACACTTAACTTGTCCCTGAAAGGTGAGTTCATCACTCACCAAGTAGTGGGATCTTTTTAACAAGTCCCTGTTAGGCTCTGAAATTCAGTTCCACATTGCCTCTGATTGTCTCAGATGCCTTCCTGCGCAGACCTAATCTAAGTTCTCAAAAGGAAACTTAAGAGGTCAGCCAGTCCAGTTTCTGCCTTCAGGCAGTGCTTGGGATGGATGGTTGCTTGACCTGTTTCTAAGAAGAGACAGTCTATCCCCGACACACATGCCCTCCCACCCCAACCCCCAGCCTTTCTGGTGTCTTACAATACTCAATCATCCTTGTAGTCTGGAGAGTCTTCTTCCTGGCTAATCTGAGTTTTTGAAACTCATTTCCTCTTCCTTTAGCCTCCAGTCCTGTCCTCTGTAGACAGGAGGTAGTGATGGTCAGCCCTTCCATGTAATAACCCTTCTCCTCAATGGCAAGTAAATCCAACCTATCATCCCTCAACTCCCCACTAGATTAAATTGCCTGTTCCTTTCTCACACAGTGACTAGTCAAACCATTTCACCATTTCTATTCCCTTTGACTTTTACTACTTTCTCCTGGTTCCTCTTTTGATATTTTTTTAAATTCTAAATTTAACAGATAATAAAAATATATCTATATATAAAGTAGAATGGAAAAGGAGATGCATGAAATCACAAATATCGATTACATACGGTTTGCTTTCTAAAAGAATATGGAAAAAATTCAGTGCTGTTTTCAAAGTTGTCTTTAGTTATCTTTCATTCATTTTTGAAAAACATCAATAACTCTTTTCGTTCTCCTCTTTTGCTGGCATTACTATTTCTAGCTCTCATTTCCCTCAATGAATTCTTCCTTGATAAAAAAGCAAAACACAATTCCAGTAACAAACATGCACAATCAAGCAAAACAATTCCATATATCTACCATATCCAAAAATATATGTGTCATTCTGCATCCCAAGGGCATTCTTTCTATGTTAGGAATTGGGTAGTATACTTTATCACAAGTCTTCTGGCACCATGGCTGGTCATTGAAATGATGAGAGTTTTTAAATCTTTCAGAACCATTTTTCCTTACAAGGTTACTGTTATCATCAGAATTGTTCTCCTCTACTCATTTAATTCTGTATACAGTCATATATTTTCCCAAGTTTCTCTGAGTCCATCCCTTTCCTCATTTCTTATGATAAAATAATTTTTCATCACATTCAAAGGTCATAATTTCTTCAGTCATTCTTGAGTTGTCAGGTACTACCTTTGTTTCTAGTTCAGTGACACTACAAAAAAAAGCTGGCATATGGTTCTATGACAGATAGATTGGTACACACATACATGCACATATTATTTTTTTGTGTGTTTGTTTGTTTTGTGTTATGGGCCTACTAGTGGCAGCAATGGGTAGACAACATTCAAAAGCTTTTGGCTACAGTTCCAAATAGTTTTTCAAAATGGCTGAACAACTCCATTCACAATGCATTAGTGTGCCTGTCTTCCCCTAGTTTCTCCAGCAATTGTCTATGTTCCTTTATTACCACCTTTACAAATATGTCCAGAATAAAGAAGACCATCAAAATTGTTCCATTTTTCATTGTTCTAATTAGTTAGTGATTGGGGGAATACGTTTGTTTCTCTTCCTTTGAAAATTATTTATCTGTATCATTTGTCCATTTATCTATTTGGGGTTAGTTGTCTTTTTTATGTATTTGGATCAACTCTTTGTATAACTTGGAATATGACTTGTTGCCAAGATTTTCCAACTTAACTGTTTCCTTTTCAATTTTAATGGTTTTGATTAATTTGTGCAAAATATTTTCAATTTGATGGTATCAAAATTGTCTATTTTTTCTTTTTGATCCCTTCTAGTCCTTTCCTGTTTATGAGTTCTATCCTTATTCATAATTGTGAAAGATGTTTTCTGTTTAATTCCTCTGAATCTGTTTCTTTTCTTGAAAAATGAGAATAACAAAAATGGTTATGGGGGAAATCCTTTGTAAACTTTTCAGGGGTATGGATATTCATGGACATATTAGTATTAATAATAAACCCATTAGTCATGCTAAGAACTGACTAGGTTCAGAAATACTCTGGTTCTGGGAGAAATTTGATTTTGTGAGGCAGGTTTATCCAAACCATAGTGCTAGATCTTAGGGAATATAGGGCTACCTTCTCCTTTACATCCCATCATAATGTGTGCAAGGTGAACCCACAAGTATTTGATTGCTTGTTTTACAGGCCTGAAGTGGATGTAGAAGGAGCATTTCTTTGCCTTTTTTCTCCCATCATACTTGGAAATTCTGTAAAAGCATGAGAAGTTAGCATGAATCAGTGAGATAAAATACATGGATTTTAAGCTCCAGCTCCACCACTAATCAGTTGTGCTAACTTTGAAAAGGCAATTGATGAGGCAACATTTATTTGTTGTGATGCAAAATGCCAGGCACTCAGCTAGGTGCTGGAGGTGCAAAGACACAAAATGTCCTCACCTAAAGAAGCTTGCATTGGTGCTCATGGTGGTGGTGGTGGGGGCAACATATACATATGTAAATGCAAATCCCTATTATGATAATGAGCTCATTTTAAACCCAGGGGGAACATAATAGGGCCATGCGGTTTCTCTTCCATTGCTTTAGATAATTTACATTAAAAGAAAAGTCAGATATAGAGTTATAATAACTGAGTCCTAAGAAAAATTCACATTTAGGTAGAGATCTAGCACACACACACACACACACACACACACACACACACGTGTATTTTATAGGTATATATGTATATTCACATTTATTTTCACATTTATATATGTCTGTGTATCTGTTACATATATTTATTATAGTATAAATGTTATGTGGATATGTGTGCATGTGCACTTGTGTGCGTGTATTTATTTATTTCTAGTTAACCTCTGTCCTCTTTGTGGTTGGGACAAATTCAAGTTACAACAATTATTTGGGTAATACAAAAAGCGTATATTCCCATGTCTGCTTTTTTAAAAAAAGGCACTGGGAGGGGAAGTTAGGGAAAAGGCAGATATTCCTTGAAACTTTTCTTAGTTCTTGAAGAGAGTTGTGACTCTTCTGCTTGTTTGTTCTTTCTCATCCTTGGATCCTCCTGGTTTTCAGTCTCTTCCTCTGTCCTTGAGTTCCACAGAGAAAAGGCCCTACAAAAATTCAGGGCATTATTAAAATAAATTCCTTGGCAAAACCTCAGAGAACATGGCATCAAATGAAACACTTACTTGGTACTGATAGATCACTTGGCACCCCTAAAGAGAGAAGTGTTTTTCTTCTACAGTGGTATGCTTTCACTGATTTTTGTGTTCTATGGCAGAAGTGTTAATCTTGGAAGCATACAAAATTCCTCAACATTGCCAGAGGCAGATTAAAATGTAATTGTACATGGTTTTTCCAGTTCATCATAATTCTATACAACATGACCAATGTGAAAATGTGTTTAATAGGAATACATGTGTAGAGCCCACAACAGATTGCATGCTGGGGAGGGAGAAGGAGGAGGTAGGGATAGACAATTTAAACTTCTGAAAGTTGAATTTTGGAAACTAAAAATAAATTAATTAATAAACTAAAAATGTAAATGTAATTGAAAAATGTTTAAGAAAACAAATAAAGATTATATACATACATACATATATACATATATGTGTACATATGTATAATTTGTGGTTTTCTAAGTCAATATACACCAGGGATCATTTTAATTTGAGTTTGACAACAATGTATAGGATCTGGCCCGTTATTATAATGCTTTAAGCAGATTATTGAAATTCTTGAGTTTTGAAGGGTCCAGAGACAAATTTTTCTAATCACTCCATCCATTCCTGGTCTATTATGACTTTGATTTTGTGGTATCTTAATGATTATATGTGGCAATGGAGAGAGGGCAGGTGTTAGAATTGGGAAAATCTGGTTTCAAGTCCTCATTTGGATAGATCCTAGCTCTGACCAGTAGCAAGTCATTTTACTTCTCAAGGTGTCAATCAAATCTTTAAAAAGTTTTATTCATATTCTTTTTTTACATTATTGTCAGTTCCTAATGATGGGCCTCCCACACCCACAAAACTTTCACTTTTACAAAAAAATATAGTTAGAAGTTAGAGCCAAGATGACAGAATAACAGAGAGAAGAAGGTTAGGGAAAATTGTCTTAAACAGTCTGAGTTCACAACTAGCTATCTACACAAGAAAGAGGAAAGAGTGGGGGGAGTGGGAAACACATGAACCTCATTTTCATCTAAACTAGCCAAAACATGAAAGAATACATACACTGTTGTGTACAGAACTACATTTCATTAAATGGGAAGGGGAGGGAAAGTAGAGAAGAGATATGGGGGGGGAGAAGGTGTAGGGTTAAATTAAGGGAAGCATTAGTCTTAAGTATGACAAGAAGTTATAGACAAGTTGTTGAGTTGTTTGAAGGAATTTACACTGTGATGAAATCATGATTTGACCAAAAAAATTATTTCCAATCTCTTGTAAACTCTCAGAAAGTAAAAATGCTATTTGCTATTTGTTCTGAATATTTATGATTTAGACACTGTTTGGAAAATGTTACTGATTGATATTTCCTTCAAGAATTCCAAGAGTCATATAAACTATTTGGCAAAAGTGGTCAAGAAGGAGGTCTTCTAAATTTCTTTTATGACTCAAATATGGTACTGATACTTAAATCAGGAATAGCAAAAACAGAGAAAGAAAACTATAGATCAATTTCCCTAGTGAAGATTGATGCAAAAATTCTAAAAAAAAAATACTAGCAAGGAGATTATAGTAATATAGCACAAAGGTCATAAACTATAACTGGGTGAGATTTATACAAGGAATTCAGGGCTGATTCAATATTAGGAAAACTATCAGTATAATCAACCATATCAATATCAAAACTAACAGAAATCATGCAATTATCTCAATATATGCAGTAAAAAAATTTGACAAGATATAGCACCCATTCCTATTAAGATCATAAGAACAAATGGAGTTTTCCTTAAAATGATAAGTAGTATCTAAAACCATCAACAAGTATTATTTGCAATGGCTATAAGCTATAAGACTTCCTAATAATATGAGGGATAAAGTAAGGATGCCCATTATCACCACAATGACTCAATATTGCACTAGAAATAACTATCACAAAAGAGAAGAAAAATAGGTTGAATGAATTAGAATAGGCAATGAGGAAAGAAAACTATCATTCTTTGTGAATGATATGATGATATACTTAGAGAATTAACTAAAAAGCTAGTTGAAATAATTACCAACTTTAGCAAAGCTGCAGGACATAAAATAAATCCATATTTGTGGATCAGCATTTCTATATGTTACCAACAAAGTTCAGCAGCAAGAGATAGAAAGAGAAATTTCATTTAAAATAACTGTAGACAATATAAAATGCTTGGGAGTCTACCTGCCAAAAGAAATAAAGGAACTAAATTATCATAATTATAAAACACTTTTCATACAAATAAAGTCAGGCTAAACAATTGGAAAAATATTCATTGATAATGGGTAGGTTGAGTCATAATAAAAATGATCTTTCTATCTAAATTAATTTACTTATCCATTGACATACCAATCAAACTGCCAAAAATAATTTTATTGAGCTAGGAAAAATAATAACAAACTAATTTGAAAGAATAAAAGGTCAAGAATATCAAAGGAATTAATTTTTTAAAAGATGGTTTACCCATACCAGATCTCAAACTGTATTATAAAGTGATAATCATCCAAACAATCTGGTTCTGGCTGAGAAATACAGTGATAGATTGATGAAATAGATTAGGTATATAATACACAGTTGTAAATGACCATAATAATCTAATGTTTGACTAATTCAAAGATCTAAACTTTTGGGACAAGAACTCAGTATTTGACAAAAATTGCTGGGACAATTGGAAAATAATATGGAAGAAACTAGGTATAGATAAATAGCTCACACTGTATGCCAAGACAAGGTAAAAAGGGCTATAATATTTGGACATAAAGGGTGGTTAATAAACAAACTAGGAGAACATGGAACAGTTTACCTGTCAGATATATGAATATGGGAAAAATGTGGGGCCAAACAAGAGATAGAAGATCATTACCAGGTACAAGATGGATAATTTTGATTATGTTAAATTGAAAAGATTTTGCACAAACCAAACCAATGCAACCAAGATTAGAAGAGAAGCAGAAAATTGAGGATTTTTTTTTTACAGAATATGTCTCTGGTAAAGGTCTAATTTATCAAATATATAGAGAACTGGGTCAAATTTATAAGAATGGGAGGAGGGAGGTGGAGCCAAGATGGTGAATTAGAAGGACAGACCTGTAGAAGCTCTTGCCCCGCAGCCCATAAAATACCTGTAAAATATGACTCTAAACAATTCTAGAGCAGCAAAACCCACAAAACGACAGAGTGAAAGAGATTTCCAGCCCAAGACAGTCTGTAAGGGTAACAGGAAAGGTCTATCATGCTGGGCTCAGAGGAGAGCATAGCCCAGCCTTGGCCATGCTACATGGCAGGGACAGGACTGAAGCAGGCTTCAGGGTGCAGAGTCACAGGTGGCAGCTGAAGTTCCTAGATTTCTCACTCCACAAATGCCAAAGATAGCTTCAAAGGTCAGTGAGAAAGCTCTTTCACCTGGGTAAGAAGGGAGTAGGGTCTTGCCCTACTCCTGGCCCCAGGTGACCCCAGGTGGTGGCAGCATCCATTTTTGGAGCCCTTGGCCTAAAGACTCTGTAAGCTGCCAATCTGAATCTCAGTCCTGAGTGGTGGTCCTGGGATGAGGAAAAGAACTGGTGTGGTAGAGCTGGTGGAGGCTCTGGAGAGGGAATTCTACTCACAGATCCTGGGCAGAAAAGCTTATAGTTGCTCCCAGAGCAGAGTGCAGGCCAGGAGAGGAGCAAACTCCTCTCCCTTGATTGTGCCACCTTGGAGGAACTGAGAACTTACAGGTCCTTAGAATATACCTTCCTCTTGACAAATGACTCAAAAATCAAATAAGTGACTGGAAAAATGCCCAAAAAGGGGGAAAAAAATAACACTATAGAAGGTCATTTTCTTGGTAAACAGGTATTTTCTTCCACCCTTGCAGATGAAGAAGAACAATGTATACCATCAAAGGAAGGCATAAAAGTCAAGGCTTCTGCATCCAAAACCTCCAAAATAAATATGCGATGGTCTCGGTTCAGGAAAAAGCTCAAAAAGGATTTTGAAAATCAAGTAAGAGAGGTAGAGGAAAAATTGGGAAGAGATATGAGAGCAATGCAAGAAAATCATAAAAAGTGAGTCAACAGCTTGGTTGAGACCCAAAAAATGATGAAGAAAGTAACACCTTTAAAAATAGACTAACTCAAATGGCAAAAGAGATTGAAGAAGTAAGAAGAAGAATGCTTTAAAAAGCAGAATTAGCCAAATGGAAAAGGAGGTCCAAAAGCTCACTGAAGAAAATAGTTCTTTAAAAATTAGAATGGAGCAGATGGAAGCTAATGACTTTATGAGAAACCAAGAAATTCCAAAACAAAGCCAAAAGAATGAATGAAACAGAAGACAATGTGAAATATCTCATTGGAAAAATAACTGACCTGGAAAATAGATCCAGCAGAGACAATTTTAAAATTATGGGATTACCTGAAAGTCATGATCAAAAAAGAACCTAGAAATCCTCTTTCATGAAATTATCAAGGAAAACTGCCTTGATATTCTAGAACCAGAATAAATATTGAAAGAATCTACCAATCACCTCCTGAAAGAGACCCAAAAAGAAAAATTCCTAGAAATATTGTAGCCAGATTCCAGACTTCCCAGGTCAAGGAGAAAATATTGCAAGCAGCTAGAAAGAAACAATTTTGAGTATTGTGGAAATACAATCAGGATAACACAAGATATAACAGCATCTATATTAAGGGATCAAAGGCTTGGAATATGATATTCCAAAAGTCAAAGGAATTAGGATTAAGACCAAGAATCACCTACCCAGGAAAGCTGAGTATAATACTTCAGGGGAAAAAATGGTCATTCAATGAAATAGAGGACTTTCAAGCATTCTTGATGAAAAGACCAGAGCTGAATAGAAAATCTGACTTTCAAGCACAAGATTCAAGAGAAGCATGAAAAGGTAAATAGGAAAAAAAAATCATAAGGGACTTACTAAAATTAAACTGTTTGCATTCCTACATGGAAAGATAATATTTGTAACTCTTGAAACTTTTCTCAGTATTTGAGTAGTTAGAGGGATTATCCATATACACATACACATACATATTTATATATACACACACACAGAGGTCACACACAGGGTGAGTTGAATAGGAAGGGATGATATCTAAAAAATAAAATTAAGGGGTGAGAGAGGAATATATTGGGAGGAGAAAGGGAGAAATGAAATGGGGCAAATTATCTTTCATAAAAGAGGCAAGAAAAAGTTTTT
Organism: Potorous gilbertii; assembly: GCA_028658325.1. Classification (NCBI taxonomy): domain Eukaryota; kingdom Metazoa; phylum Chordata; class Mammalia; order Diprotodontia; family Potoroidae; genus Potorous; species Potorous gilbertii. Next base: position 9,850,671 of record CM053770.1, read on the forward strand.
TGGGGTTTTTTTGGGTTTTTTTGGAAAAGCTTTTTCAATGGAGGGGAAAAGAGGGGAGATGAGAGACAAAAAATGAAGCTTACTCTCATCACATTTAGCTTAAGGAGGGAATAACATGCACACTCACTTTGGTATGAAAATTTATCTTACACTAAAGGAAAATAGGGGAGAAGGGGATAAGTGGAATGGGGGGATGATAGAAGGGAGAACAAATGGGAGGAGAGAGTAATTAGTAAACACTTTAGGGGAGGGACAAGATCAAAAGAGAGAATAGAATAAATAGGGGGCAGGATAGGATGGAGGGAAGTATAGTTAGTCTTTCCCAACATGATTTATTATGGAAGTCTTTTGCATAACTACACATGTATAGTCTATATTGAATTTCTTACCTTTTCAGTAGAGATGGGTAGGGAGGGAGGAAGGGAGAGAAGTTGGAACTCAAGGTTTTAGGAACAAATGTTGAGAATTGTTTTTGCATACAACTAGGAAATAAGAAATATAGGTAATGGGGTATAGAACTCTATCTTGCCCTATAAGAAAAGAGAGAAGATGGGAATAAAGGAAGGGCGGGTTGTGATAGAAGGGATGGCAGATTGGGGGAAGGGGCAATCAGAATGCATGATGTTTTGGGGTGAAGGAAAGGTAGAGATGGGGAGAAAATTTGAAACTCAAAATCTTGTGGAAATGAATGTTAAAAACTAAAAATAAATAAATAAAATTTTAAAAACATTATAAGAACATAGGCCATATCATAATTGACAATTGGTCAAAGTATATGTAGAGCAGATTTTCCAATCAAATCTAACTACAGTCATATAAAAAAATACTCCAGATCACTACTGATTGGAGATATGCCAATTAAAGTAACTCTGAGGTACCATTTCACACCTGGCTAATATGACAAAAAAGGAAAATGATAAATATTGGAGAGGATGTGAGGAAATTGGGATGCTAATGTTGTGGAATTGTGAACTGATTCAACCATTCTGGAGAGCAATTTAGAACTATGCCCAAAGGGCTATAAAACTGTGCATACCCTTTGATCCAGCTATACCACTACTAGGTCTATATCATACAGAGATTTAAAAAAGGGAAAAGGACCTATTTATACAAAGATATTTATATGATCTCTTTTTGTAATAGCAAAGAACTAGAGGTTGAGGGGATTCCCATCAACTGAGGATTGATTGAACAAGTTGAGGCATATCATCGTGATTGAATAGAATTATGCTATAAGAAAGGATGAGCAAGATGCTTTAAGAAAAACATGAAAAGACTTACACGAACTGTTGCAGAGTGAAGTGAGAAGAGCCAAGACATTAGTACAGTAACGGAAATATTGTAATGATGATCAACTGTGAATGACCTACCTATTCTTAGCAATAAAATGATTCAAGACAATTCCAAAGGACTCATGATGAAAAATGCTTTGAACCTCCAGAGAAAGAACTGGTGGAGTCAATATAGATCAAAGCATATTATTATATACTTTATTTTTTGTGTTTTTCATGTATTTTCTTTTGTAACATGACTAACATGGACATTTGTTTTGTATGATTGCATATGTATAGCCTATATGGAATTGGGAGGGGAGGGAAGGCAGGGCCAGAATTTGAAATTTAAAATTTTTAAAATGTTAAAAATGTTTCACACGTAATTGGGAAAAATAAAATATATAAAAAAGACTTCCAAGGGTCAGGCAGAGTGGACTGCTACGGGGAGGCTGAGGCTCATTGAGTTCTGAACTGTAATGGGCTAAGCCCATTTGGTATCCAAGCTTAGTACAGCAAAAGACAAATATACAAGGGCATATTGGTAAATATTTAACATCTGGGTTTTGAAAAAAAAAGTATCAAAGAGACACTTCTAAGTTTAATCAGCATAATTAATCACTCCAATCTTTCTTAAGTCTACACAATCAAGAAAACAATAAATGAAGCACTGATTTGTAGCATTATCACTTTTCTAGGTATAAAACCTCATATTGGGAAGAGGTGAGGAAGGAAACAAGTATTTCCATAGCCCAACTATATGCCAGGCACTGGGATAAGACCTTTTATTATCTCAGGTGATCCTCTCTGCAACCCTGGAAGGTAGCTGCTATTGTTATCCCCATATTACAGTTGGGAAAACTGAGGGTAAGTGACTTGTCCAGGGTCTCACAGTGATTAGGCGTCTGAGACTGGATTTGGATTCAGATCTTCCTCACTGCAGGCTTGTGTTCTATCCACTGAGTCACCAGCTATCATCACTCAGTAATCACTTCTCTCTCAAGCCAGTTGGAGTCAAATCCACCAAATCATTGCCAATATAATGAGCTTCTAGGAGTGGAGGGGCACAGTAATTCCTAAGGAGGGGCAAAACATGTCAGACTAGAAAGAAAGCACATCAAAGCTTCCCATCCCAATCAGATATGGGATCCAACTGGGAGTGGCTTTCCACCTTGGGAGAAATAGGGAGATGCATTCTCTCTCTCTCTCTCTCTCTCTCTCTTGTTTTCAACAGCATGAAATACTGAATACCTGGGTCCTCATGGCTTGAAAAGCAAGGTAATCTCTCCTAGGGTTCTTGAGTACCCTTAACAGGATTCTAGGGGCTGGGCATGGGGGAGGTGTATGCTACAATGTGACTCCAGCCCCAACAAATGGCTGTTTCTCTAGTGTGAAAGTGACCTTTTTCCAAAGTTCCATTTCACCACTAATAGATTAATTTTTGCAAAGGAATGTTTACTTCAGAAGGTATGATAAAAATATACAAGCATCTTAGCTCAGTTTCTATCAAACACAGTCCCAGTTCCAAGTACAAAAGTTCCTTCAGACTCAAATCCCAAACACCTTGGCTTATCAGGGTTTCTTTGCTAATCTGACTGGATGCAACATCTCACCTTGAATTCTGGCTCCAGAGTCAACATGACTCAACTTCTCAGGATAGAAGGGATCACACCTGCACCTGAAACTGGGAAAGACTGACAAAATTGAACAAGACAAATACCCTGGCATGGTGTAAAAATGGAGAGCAGGGAAAGAAAGGAAGCCTTCCTTTCACCTTGCTCCATTCAGTTTATGATACCCACTTTGTGGATGAATAGTGATTTTTTCCCCCTCAAGATGGCAGAAACCCATATGCTGGAAAGATAAAGACTGTCCCAGGGTGGCAGTTTTTAAAGATGCAGCTGGTCAGAGGAGTACTCCCACCCATGGATTAGGGAGAATGCCTGGACTCATATGGCCTCCAGATTAGTTGCTCCGGGCATGCCCAGGATTTATACCTAAAGAGTAGGTGATTTCATCACGGTGGGGACTCACTGCATTAATGCAGACTTATTAGGCAGTTTTTAAGAATTACCCTGAACCTCAAGAAGTACTCTTTGGTCAATCTAGTGATGAGCTTCTCTAAATCTCTTTGAGCTTCAGTTTCCCCATCTGTAAAATGAGGTGATAGAACTAGTTGACCCCAAAGTTCCCTTTCTGTTCTAAATCTGTGCGTCTATAGCCATAAGATGACATTCTACTTGACTGAGGTTTCTAAGCGAAAAAACAGCTTCTCCATTATTTTCTTCTGCCTCTGTGTCTTCCCTAAATTTAAATCCTGAGAGTAAGGAGGCTTAACTTGCATGTGTCTCCCAGAAATCTGTTTATGCCTAGAATTAGTAAATATCAAAATGCTTCTTTACACTGACAGGCAAAAGCTGCAAAAGGGAAATATGTAAACAAAAAAGAACTCATGGTGGGGGGGATGAGCATACACGAAAAAGGATTAATTTGCATAATAAATAGTTCAATATTCAGTAGATTATAAAACAGCAATTATTCTTGAGTCGCTATATTAGGGCTTGCTAACAAAAAGGCATTTAAAATGTAATAGTGTGCCTTTCAGAAAAAAAATCCCTCAAAGACCCTGTTTTGATTTGAATGTGTCTTTTAAAATGTCCCATTGATTCTTTTTTCTCCATCACTCACCTCCACCCCTAAATATTGATTCAGTATTCCTAAAATACGGGCAGCTAAGTGGGGCATTGGATAGAGCTTCAGTCTTGCAATCAGGAAGTCCTGAGTTCAAATCCAGCCTCAGATACTAGCTGTGTGACCCTGTGCAAGTCACTTCACCCTGTTTGCCTCAGTTTCCTCATCTGTAAAATGAGTAGGAGAAGACAATGGCAAACCAGTCCAGGATCTTTGCCAAGAAAATTCTAAACAAGATCCCAGAAGTCAGATACAGTTGAAACAACTGAATGACATCAACATTTCAAAAATACAAATCTGACCACATCTTTCCTCCACTTAGAACTCTTCAGTGGCTCCCTATCGCTTCTAGGAATTCCAAAATTCTCAACTTGGCATTTAAAATGTTCTTCAATTTGGTGCCCATCTTCATTCCAATCTAGCTAACCCTGTAGACTCCCTCCTACCCCAGGTCTTTGCATAGTTTTATAGCCCTTTGGGCATAGTTCCAAATGGCTCTCCAGAATGGTTGGATTACATCACACTTCCACCAGTATTACATGCGTGTCCTTATTAGTTCACAACATTTGTCATTTTCCTTTTCTATCATATTGTCCAATCGGATACATCAGAGTCATTTTAATTTGCATTTCTCTATTCTTTCATGACTATAGACGGTGTTGATTTCTTCTGAAAATTACCTTTTCACATTCTTTCAAGTCCCATCTTATATACAAGATCTCTTCAGTTCTCTCCAGTTGCTAGTACATTCCCTTTCTCAAAATTACTTTTTTATAACTTAGCTGTGCACATGCGTTTTCCAGTAACTTGTAAGCTTCTCCAATGCCTGGCATACAATAAGTCTCAATAAATGCTTGTTAAGATCTCCAGTTATTAATTCTTAAGTTCCTGTAGGAGAAAAGCAAAAAATATATTAGGAGAAAAACAGTAATAAATATTCCATATTCTAATTGCTTTGAATTTGAGTGAACTTACAAGTTGACATGACATCCCATCTTGAAATAGATTAAATTAAAATACCTAATTAAATGTTTGAGCATTTATGTACATATACAAACACCTTAAAATTGCTGTGCAAAATGATTCATTAATTCTTATCTTTAGAAAAAAATGTTGTGGCAATATGTTTTTATCCTGCCTCCTCCTTCTCTCCTTTCCTCCACCCTCTTCTTCCCCCCTCCATCCTAGAAAACCAGGCTGGCTCTAAAAGCCTGAAAGCTGGAGAGGATTGAGAAGGAGCCGAGTCAAACTGTGTCAGGAGTGGGCGGCCCACTCAGGCAGGGGGTAGAAAGCTAAAGTCATTCCGTGTAAAGATACTGCTGCCTAGTTATGCTAATAGGTGGGTGAATTCTTTCTCAAACACCATCTGGGTTTTTAAAAGGACTCAAGTGTTGCAGGTATTGTGTGCCTGTGTGTGGTTCCTATATGTTTACAGTCACTTGTAAGTATTTAGCATCAGAAACTAAATAGGTCTCATTAATTTCATGTATTTTCTTCCTGCAATAATTCACAGCTGAAAAAAGGCTATAAAATGTTTCAATCTTTTTGTATAAGACTGAACTCAGAGGTTGAAATGGACATGTCATTTGGAACTGGATCAAATTAAGAAACCCAATTAATGTTCAAGTATTCCTCAACATAGACAAATTTCTTTTTTTATTGTCATAAGGTAGAAGAATTTAAAACATTTTAGTATAGACTATACAAGCAAATCACCACAAGAAAGTATATAGAAGATGATTTTGAACCTTGAGGGAAAGCTTTATTCAAGGTAATAACATGGTAAATGCTGGTCCAGTCCATCACCCACTGTGCGGATTCAATGTAAAGGATCCTTCTGATAGAAAAAACAAGTTATATGACTTTCTTTGAAAGCTCCCTTTGCCTCTAGAATAATGTGAGGCTTGACATTTAAAGCCTTTTCCAACAGGGCCCCCACCGGCCTCTCCAAGTTCATTTCCTATTATTTTCCTTCACTTACTCTGCTCCAGGAAAACTGGAGTTTGCTGTTTCTCATAGGATGCACTCCATTTCCTACCATGACTGGAATGTTCTCACTCTTCTTCCTTTGCCTCTTGGAATTTCTAGCTCCTTCTACGTCCTAGAAGAGATGGTTCCTATTGCCCTCAGTTCTTGGTGTCTTTTCCTTCATGAAATTTATGTAAGTGAACTTTGTGTTTATTTACAGACATTTTGTAAACCTCACCCCATCCTCAACTGAGAAATTTGATCAGTGCAATGGCCAACTGAAATTCCGGAGACCCAGTGCTGAAGTCTGCTACCCAGATCCTCACAGAGAGGAGGCGAACTCACAATCCAGAATGAGATGAGTTCATAAAGGACATGACCAAGATGGGGATTTGTCTTGCTAAACTGTGTGTGTGTATTGGTTCCTAAAATGCAAACTTCTTAATGGCAGACATGGGTCTATGATGGTGCAGTGGAGAGAGGGCTAAGTCTGCAATCAAGAAGACTGTAGTTCGAGTTTTACCTTTAATGCTTCCTAGCAGTATGACCCTGGGTCTGCTTCAGTTTCCTCCCATAAAATGGGAATGACAATGGCACCTATCTTACAGAGATGCTATGAGAAAATATTTTTAAAGTGCTTAGCAGCATCTACCACATAATGGTACTGCCCTTCTTTGTATCACCAGCAGCTAGCATAGGACCTGTCATATTTTATGCATTTAATTAATACTTAATTCATTATTGGATTGAAAGTCCACATCACTGAATAGCTGTAGTTCTTGAATTTTCATGAAAAATGCTAATAAAATTCACACATTTATTAAAAAAAATAACTTCCTAAGTAGTTACTGTCAGAGCTGAGACACACAATCATCCATGCCTTTCTTGGATGACCCAGAGAAGTTGTTTAGACAGAGGAAACCTTAAAACATCACAAAACAAAAAAGCAAATGGCCAGCATTATAATCACCTAAAAAGCCAGCCATATCATGGTGCTGAAAAGGATTTTTGACATAGAGGGCTGTCATTAACTGAATTATTCCATCACTCTCTATTGATTCAAATTTCATTGCCCAAGAGAATGCCAGAATGGGAACAAGACACAGTGAACTAGGCTACACTGAGGCAAGTGTCACCTACATGAGCAGATCTGAGGGAAATCTATCCACTCCAGCCACCCCCAAAGCACACAAGTGACCAAAATTCTCCCTCCTACTAGTCTAGCAAAGGCCCTCCAATTCAAAACATGAGAGTCACCTCTGGATGGCCAGGTACAATTTCCAGAACGACTGTGTTTAAGATAGAAATGTACAGTTCTAGCCTCAGCCATGCCTTGTGGCATGATGGGGGAAACATCCAGCAAGCAAGTCCAAGTTTTGACTTTTCTCAAAAGTCAGTGGTGACTAAATCTAGTCCTATTTTATGGCACAGAAGGCAGAGGAGGAAGAGAATACATGGGTAGGCTTGGTTCAAGGGGAGATATTTTGAGCTGCTTTAATTACTCAATTTCAGACATCCTTATTATTAGATGGAATAGACGACATGTATTATATGAAGAGGAGTGAATGTTTCCAACTTTTGTTCTGAGCCTTTATGTAACAAAACATTTTGGAAATGATTGGTCTGAGAGCTTATGACCCTTTTAAGTGTTGTCAGATTTGGCAAGCACTCAGATGCTTCGGCGCCTTTGTGCATAAGACTGAAGATACAAAAATGAAATAACCATTCAATAAGCATCTACCATAATAAATACACTTGAGAAAGTTTATCTCTCCATTTTTCTCCACCCCTCCCCATTTTCTGGACTCTCCTGTGCCTTGAATGTTCTATACTAGAAATCCCCAGCCTCCCCATCACTCCTTGCCTGTGACTTCATAGAAACCAACCTACAGAAACACTGCCCATCATTTCAAGACACTTGGTCCTCTTCTGCATCACTGAGACCCTACTGTATGGGAGAGGACCATACAGGCCTGCAAAAGACTGGAGAGGAGGAAGAAGAGCCCAGAGAACCTGGACACCAGGCCAGGAAGACACTTTCTGTATCATTTCTGTCCTTTCTCTTTCCACTAAGGACTAAAAATCATAATGGCCAGGGTCCTGGGTCCAGATGTCCTGTTCCTTCTGGAGATTCAAGACTCTGATCTTTATGGGAACTTTGACTTTTCCCATCCCATGTTCTTGGATACCCCAACTCAAGCCATAAGTCTTCCCTTCTAAGTTGAAATGTGACCATAACTCAGGCCACATGCTAGGCATTTGTGGCTAGTCTAGGACTTCTGCAAATACTTCTATAAGCCCCAAATGGATTGAAATCATGCTCAAGCCACCGAAGATGGATGTTCAAAGAGCATTTGCACCCTTCTCTGTTTCTTCCCCAAATGACTGCTGCATGTGAGAAGCAGAAATCAACAATAATTTTGAAAAAAAAATCACTTTTGTCTCATTTTACTTTCATTTCAATTGTAACAAAGGAATATACTTAGCGAGGAGCCTTTTTTTTTTTTTTGCACTCCTCTGGAACCCAATGTTCCACAGTCTGAGGACAGGAAATAGCCCTGACCAACTTTCTGCACATTTCCCTGCTTCGAAGACTTCTTGTCCAGCTCTCTGTTGGATGACGACGATGTCACCATGTCCCTTCACCATAATTTCCCGGAGCATTTCCCCTGATCCTTCATCACACAAGACACTGGAAGGGGCAGTGACCTTCTGTGCCGCCACTTCCATTTCTTCATTACCAAAATTGACCTTGTTTCTGTTGTTTGAAAGGGCTCAGGCCACTGTCACTCAGCCTTCACGACAGCGGAGCCCTAATAACAGTATAGTCGGCCAAAGGCCCCGGCGGCGGCTGCCAGGCATTGTCCTCTCCTCCCAGAATCCATTTGGGATTTCTGAGCTCAGACAGCAGGCCCTCTTGACTCTCTTTGGTGAGCATTATACTTTGCTATAATTCTCTCCTCATCACTAAGTCATTTAGTTGTAGGAAAGCATTGCATAGAATGGTAGGGACACTGGCCATGTTTCTCCATCTTTTCTGGCAATCTCTTGCATTCCTCATCACTAAAATCGTACCTGAGCCTCTGAACACCTCTCTGCAGAAGAGGAAACCATAAGTTGTTCATTTCTGAGTGAAAGCTATCTTTACTCCCTGTGAGGAAAATGACCTTTTACTCTATCATACACACACAAAAACAGTAAGTCTTCTCCTACTTCCTTATTCTTTAGGGAGTTTTCATTCCAGTAACATTTAACAGAGGAATTCATAGGATAAACCAATCAATCAGGCAGTCGAGAAATATTTATAAAGTGCCTACTATGTTCTGAAAATACAGAAAAAGTAAAAGATAGTCCCTGTCCTTGAGAAGCTCACAGGGTAGAAGTGATGGCAAAGGCCAGATAGTCTGCATGTTTAGATGGTTTTTATTCATATCCGACTCTCTGTGACCCCAGTCGGAGTTTTCTTGGCAGAGATACTGGAGTGGTTGGCCATTCTCTTCTCCAGCTCATTTTTACAGATGAGAAAATTGAGGCAAATAGTATGAAGTGACTTGCCCAGGGTCACACTGCTAGTAAGTGTCTGAGACCAGATTTGAATTCACAAAGATGAATCTCCCTGACTCCAGGCCCAGCGCCATCCCCTGTACCACCTAGATGCCCAGCTAATCTAACTCCTTCATTTTACAGTTGAGAAAACTGAGACCCAGAGAGTTTGTATCTTGTTCATGGTCATGCAGGTAGCAAGCATCGGAGGCAACAGGTGAACCCAGGACCTCTAGGATCAGGAATCTTTTCACCACCACTGGAAGGAAGAAACTATAGCTACATTTACCTAACCACAAAGGACCCTGGACAGAAGTCACATTATCTCCAGAGGAAGTAAATGAAGAGAGAGAGACAGACAGAAACAGAGAGACAGAGAGAGAAAGAGGAGAGAGACAGAGACAGAGAGAGAGGGAGAGACAAAGAGACACAGAGAGACAGACAGACAGAAACGGAAAGATAAAGACAGAAAGACAAAGACAGAGAGACAGACATAGAGAGAAAGACACACAGAGAGAGACACAGAGAGACGGGGAAAGTGGGATACTGGCCCAAATTCAGAAATGTGAGAAGTAGCAGAGTTGGATTTGATTTAAAACTTGATTACAAAATGTACTACTTATCCTATGACTATTCCAAAGGCCTTCCTTCTTTCTTCCTTCTTCCTTCCTTCCTGCCTTTCTTTCTTTCTTTCTCTTTCTTTTTCTTTCCTTCCTTCCTTTTATTGTTTCCTTCCTTCCTTTCATCCTTCCCTCCCAACTAGAAATATGTTAATTAACATTTCTAGTATGCTGAGGCACACATTTTCTGGGGTTTTCTCTCTTGATTTTGCTTCTTTCCTTGCAGCTGGGCAGGGAAACAGGACTTTGGCTCCAGACTGGCTACAAGTGCCACCTCTTCCATGAGACCTTTCCTTACATACCCACCTGCCTCTAAGGGATGTGAGGACCAGAGAAGTAATATGACCTGTCCAAGGTCTTGAAAGTAATGAATGCAGCTCCTCTGTCTCCCCAGCTGGGCTCTTAGCTCTATACCTCTAAAGTCCGAGGCAGCTCAAAGACTCTACCACAGTGAGTCTCATGTTCAAAAGAAATCAAAAGCATAATTTGACATGAACTGATTTGATGGTTTAAATGTTTTTTAAGTCCTTTTAATTTTCCATAACTTTTTGAAGTTTTAATTGCCAGTTTTTATACAATGTTTCTCCAGCTGTCAATTGTGACCTGTATTTATAGGGAACTATTTTTATTTCATATTCTCTTGATAAAAATCTGAAAGCACATTTTTAAATGGTGAAACAAAGCCTAACTTTTCAGACATTGACTGTCATTGTGTTGGAGATTTGGTGGAAAAGGAGTTACTTTCATTTTAAAATAAGAACTGGTTAATTTTTAAAAAATAGATTTTTTCAAAAAGATTTAAAGAGGGTTGGGTCAGCCAGTTTTACTAGCTGTGTCTCCATACAGTTGCCAAATTAATATTCCTAAAATAACACCTCTGACCATGACACTCTTCTGCTCAAGAAACTTCTATGGCTTTCTTTTGCTTTTAGGATAAAATACAGACATCTCAGTCTGGAATTTAAAGCCCTCCATAATTTGACTCCCACTTACTTCTCCATATACTTCATACTACTATTCTCCATGTATTCTATATTCAAACCAAACTGGTCTCTCCCTCATTACAATACAAGCTGCTGATGGGAAGAGACTTTTTTTGACCTTTCTATGTATTCTCAGCACTTAGCATGGGTCCCTGGCACAGAGTTAACACTTAATACTCAATCAACAAGAATTTATTAAGAGCTACTAGCTCTTGGGTGCTGTACAAAGCATTGCAAATACAAAGAAAGGTAAAAAAACAGAATACAAAATCAGTCCTTCCAATGAATTCTTGTTAACTGATGTATTATTCATGCAAATTTCCTTATTGGCATAAGCTGTGTCCTGTCTTTGGTATGCACCCCTCTGCCTCTCAGAATATCTCCCTTTTTCAAGGCTTACCCCATATTCTCCCTCCTCTGGGAAGCTTTCCCTGAATCAAGCAGCTCATTAGCACTCTCTCTTCAAACCTTCTTGCATTTACTCCTCTGTACACATGTTGTGTCTGCCCAGGAAAACATAAACTCCCTGAGGGCTGGGGATGTGATTTAGTTATAGTTGTTGCTGTTTTTTTATGCACATAAAGCACAAACTTGCACATAGTAGGTGCTTAACAAATATTTACGCACCGATCAATTCCTTAAACATATCAAGTATATTTAAATTCATGAGCAATATAAAAATATAGACACTATTGTTTTATAAATATTAATTGAACACTCTGAGTTGAATTTGACATGAGCTAAAATAACAGTTTCTACCCCTAGTTCTTGAATTTCAGAGAGGCATGGTGCACAGCCTGAATGAAAGTGGATGTGAAGCTCTGAATCAGGATGAGAAAGCAGGCCAGTTTCTAATCCATCACCTTTCTAGGGAGGAGTCACACTTCATCTGCAACCCTCTGAGGTCATAAGTGCTCATTTCCTCGGTCACAGTTTCAATGGTTTTTTATATATGTTTTTAGTTTTCATCATTTACTTTTTACAAGATTTTGAGTTCTAAATTTTTCCTCTTCCCTACCCCCAAGAAGGCAAACAATCTGATGTTGGTCATATATGTATAATCATATTACACATATGTCCACATTAGTCATGTTGTAAAGAAGAATCTGATGGCTTTTAATGGTGCTTCTTTTGCCTGATCATGGTTTATCTGTTTATCTAGTTCATCTCTCTTCTTTCTGAATCAGTTTATACAAATCTACCCAAGTGCTCATGAATTGTTTATATTTGTAAATTTCTTATGGTGCAGCACTATTGCACTACATTCATATCCACCTTCTCCAATCAATGGGCTCCCCACTGGTTGTAGTCCTTCCCTAAGACAAAAAGTGCGACTCTGACTATTTTTTTCTGTCTTTGACATTCTTGGGGTGTGTATGCCTTGTAAAGGTAGAACTGCATCAGTGGTCACATGCATTTAGCTGCTTGTTGGTCATAATGCCAATCTATTTCTGAATTACTTCGTAGCTTCACCAACAGGGCATAAATACTCTCTTCCCATTGCTTCTCCAACATTTGCCATTTTCATCTTTGGGCCCTTTTGCCAGTCTTATGGGTGTGAGATGAAACATGAAGGTCACTTTAATTTAATTTTTCTCTTCTTAGTAGTAATTTGGAGCATTCTTTCATCCAGTCAACAAGCATTTATTAAGCACCTATTGTATAATCATCAGGCACTGTGCTAAGCATTGGGGATACAAAGCAAAGCAAAAGACAGTCCCTACTTTCAACAAGCTCAGTCTAATGGGAGAGATAACATGCAAACACCAATATACAACCAAGATAAACTGGAATTAATCTCCAGGAGAAGAAACTCAGATAAGAGGCACTGGAAAAGGCTTCTTGCAGAAAATGGGATTTCAAACAAAACTTAAAGGGAGCCAGGGATATCATTAAATGGAGAAGAAGAGAGAAAACCCCCCAGGGGCACAACAAATGAAAATGCCCCGAGTTGAGGTCTGGAATGCTAGGAATAACAAGAAAGCCAATGTCACTGGATTGAGAAGTATGAGAAGGGGAGTAAGATGTAAGAAGACTGGAAGGGGAGAAGGGGCTCATGTTATGAAGGGCTTTAAATGCAAAACACAGGACTTTACATATGATCTTGTAGGAAGCCCTTTAAGCTTATTGGATGGGGGAGGGAGAGGAGTGACATGACCAGACCTGCACTTTATGAAGCTCAGTTTGACATCTGAGAAGAGAATGGTTTGAAGTGAGGAGATACTTGAGGCAGGGAGACCAACCTATTGTGATTGTACAGGTGTGAAGTGATGACAGAATGGACTGAGTGGTTGCAATGTTAGAGGAGAGAAAGGGGAGTATGGGAGAAATGTTTGGAAGTTAGAAATGATAAAACTTGGCAATAGATGGGATATAGGGAGCAGGGGAAGAGCGAGTAATGAGTCAAGATTGACATTTAGGTTTAAATGTGCACTTGAGTGACTGGGAGGATGGTGGCACCCTCAGTAGCATTCGAGAAATTAAGAAGAGAATGGTTTGGGAGGGAAAACAGAGAGTTCAGTTTGGGACATGTTGAGTTTAAGATGTTTATGCGATATCTTATTAGAGGGATATGGTAGGCAATTGGAATGTGAAACTGGAGGTTAGGAGAGAGGTTAAGGCTGAATGAACAGATCTGAGAATCATCCATATAGAAATGATCATTGAATCCATAGGAGGAGGAGATCATCAAATGAAATAGAAGTTCATTTCATTGTTGATAGCTTGGATGCCCTCCTTTGACAATAATGTGCTCATATTCTTTGATTGCTTCTCTATTTGGCAATGGCTCTTCTTACATATTTATATCAAATATACACACATACATCATAGTTATGATCATTTTATCAGAATTATTTGCTACAAAGGTTTTTCTTAGTTGACAACTTCACTTTTGATTCTGGCTGCACTAAACTTGTTCATGTAAAAGCTTGGTAATTTTAGTTAATTGAAATTGTCTATTTTATTTTTTAAGCTCACCTCTGTTCCTTATTTGACTAATAATTTACTCCTTGGCCATAACTATTTAAAGTATTTCCTTCTATTCTCAGTTTAAAAAATGGTATCACTTTATATGTAGTTTACATAGACATTTGGAGCTTACCTTATGGTGTAAGTTGTTGGTGTAGACATAATTTCTGCCAAACTGCTTTTCAGTTTTCCTAGAAGTTTCTGTCTCCTGGGTAATTTTTTTTCCAGACAAATGATTGTTTGGACACATTTTTTTCCTATCTCATTTTAAAGTTGATTATTTGAATCCTGTGTAAGATTTTAGCAGTCTATTTTCACTCCCCAACTGTGAAGTCAGTTACAGCTCCTCTTCAGAATTCTAGAGATATCCCTGAAGGGCTGAGTATCTCTCTACTGCCATCCCTTTGAACCCCCATTTCAATATGTTCTCTCCCCTAGAAATCATCATTGCTTAACTCCTCAGGTCCATTTACCCAGTTAACATTGATTAGCTCTCATAAAATAGTTGGGTTTTTTTTTTTACTTTGAATATATAGCAAGAACAGAATTTCAAACATTTTTTCTAACACCTGGTGGGGCACACTGTACCATAAACTACTTCAATGCCTGTAGAAAGTTGGATGAGATTTACTCCAAATTTCATTTAGATTCACTCCATTTGACAAAACTGCTGAATGTGTCTGTTTCTCAGCTACTGCTGGGCTGTATCCTAAGGGTTATATTTTGGGGCATAGAAACTGTAGCAGTTGGTCACTAAGCCCAGCATGGACTTTACTTCTAAACTTCTTGGCAGATCATTCTTTTGACCTTTAGAAGCTTACAAGGTCATGGCCTTTTGCAATCCTCTTCACCCCAAACAAGAAATAAACTCCACAAAACTTTAAAGAACAGACAAATGGGTCATGTCTACCTTGAAAGAAGAGACCCCAAAGCCTTTTCTCCCATCACTAGCATGCAGCCCAGCAAGAAATAGTCACCTTTAAATGATCTGGCCTTGGATGACTAGTGCCTTTTGAATGTACCCCTGATTCCAGCTCCCATGGTTAATCAAAGAGCTTCCTCTTCATCATATGGATAGCAGAACAGAACTAGTTGCAAATGTCTACATGTGTTCCAGATCTCTCCAAGTTATTTCTATTACACATCATCATGCCTTTAAGGAAGCAGCCACTCTCCTCCCCTAATTTCTCCCTTGAGGAGTATTGCATCATTCAAGAACACCTGCTCACCAGTCCCTCGCTACACCTATAATCTCTATAATATGTAACATCTAGCATGTGAAGAGCCCTTTGATTTTGTCATACAGTGTTACCTCTCCCTCCCAACTTTGTGTCAACTGCAAATATGATGAGCACGTGGCCAAAGGCTATCCAAGGGCGTGATAAAAATGCTAAGTGGCTCATAGGTCAGACATATCTCTAGGGCACGACAGTAGAGACTTCCTTCTAAGCACCATACAATTACTGTTGCCTGCTTATTGAATCTGGAAGTCCAAACCAATTTTGAAGTCACTTAGTTATTATACTATGGCTTCATCTTGTCCATAAGAAAAACAGGAGCCTCTGTGGAATGCTTTGCTTAAGTGTATGGAAACTGTATCTGTAGCATTGCCTTGGTCTATTAGCATAATAACCTTCTTAAAAAGGAAAATAATCCTAGTCAGATATAATTAAAGCCATGTTGGCCCTTGGTGAGCATTGCTTCATTTTTCTAAATATTCATTAACATTAACCTCTTTAAGGATCAGTTTCAGAACTTAAGTTACAGAATTGTTGCAGGAATTGCAGTTGGAAGACTCTACTCTCCTTGTTTGACAACTAGGACCACCTCTGCCCTCCTCTGGTTCTAGGGCACCTCTCAAATTCTCCACAATCTTTCAGAGATAACTGATGGTGACTAGATCCTCAATTCAGAGATGGGAGGGACCTTGGGGGTCACCGACTCCACCTCTCACATCTTCTGGATGAGGAACCTGAGATCTGGAACCATACTGCCAATGTTCAGTATCAAATGAAAAGTGGCAAAGGCAGAATATGAATCTGCAGCCTCTGATTCCAAATCTATTAGTGTTCTTTCTGTGGTCCTACACTGCCTCCCTAGGATATGGTTCCTCTGGTGCTGCTGAATGAGATTACCTAGAAGACCTAGATATTCTCTCATGCTCTCCTTACTTATGGTGGCTTTTGATTTCTTATTCCCTTCTTTTGTTCTTTCTTTTCCAATCCAAAGACCATTGCTCTTGAAAGGGGTGGGTGGGAGTAACATAGAGTGTGTCCTCCTTTCCCTTGTCTGTTACCATTACCCTACTTACTCCATGCTACACTCCCATTCATTCCCTGCTCTTCCTCTTCTCCACAATATTTCTTTAAAAAAAATAATCGACAAAACCCCTTTTTTGAGTTATTATCTTATCAGGATTGCCCAATCCCAAACGAATAAGAAAAAGAATGTCAAGTGCCTTCCAGAGTCTAGCTCATTGACCCGTCCCTCCCCAGCCCTAAATCTTGCCTTTGCAGTATTTTTGGACAGTGGGGTAACTAAAGACATTTGCAAAAATCCTCTGCCAAGGAGGTGCCGTGACAGAGCCGGCAGAGAGTGCCGAGCCCCTATTTCACTACAAAGAACATATGAACTCTTTGTCCCTGACACTTTACACAATCTGCTCCCTGGCTTTAAGAAAACACTATTCCATGTTCTCCCTCTAATCAGACTTGTCTGCCAGCCGCAGAACAGAGAGGTCCATTGTTAGACACAGCTGTCATTTGTTCCATCTCCTTGCTCCCTCTGACTCCAATATCTCTGAGGTATTTAGGGAAAGTAATTTTCAGTTGGAAATCTTCTGCCCTTTGGGTAAGTGCTAGCCTAGCACTTCATCAATGGCCAAAGAATTCCCAGCTATCTGGGATGTATCAGAACAGTTGAGAAAACCTCACAGAGCAACCTATGATAGCCCGTCCCATCATAAATTAAAAAAAAAAAGGCAGCGGCAGCAGAAAG
The DNA here is from genome assembly GCA_028658325.1 of Potorous gilbertii. Classification (NCBI taxonomy): domain Eukaryota; kingdom Metazoa; phylum Chordata; class Mammalia; order Diprotodontia; family Potoroidae; genus Potorous; species Potorous gilbertii. Next base: position 9,867,714 of record CM053770.1, read on the forward strand.
GCCTTTGTCAGTGTTTATCTGTGGCGCTTTTATTCTTTGCCCTTGATTTCCTCTTCAGAAAATTGATGCGCCCTTAAATTGAAGCAGGAGACTTGACAGGTGATGGTTAGTGTGATAACTGCTCAGATTTCATCAGCCAGTGTTTTTCTCGTGCGGCAATTGTCGGGAACTTTCAGCTAGATTACCTGTCATCCACTGCATCAGATAAAAGAGGGTGAGTGAAAGAGGCCTCTGCCCCTGCCCCTCAGAGGAAATGGGAAGTCCAGGTGAGGCAGGGGCTGCCCAGAGGCAGAGGGGGCCTCCTCAGCAGGTGATTCCTTCCCGAGTGCCAGCCCAGAGCCCCGGCCCTCATTGGACCAGACCCTCTGAAAATCTACTGAGCTGGAATGGATGGGGAAGAAATGAAGGCACCCCCAGCCCCACGTGGGGCATAGGGGAGACAGAGGTGAACCCTCCCTTAGTGAACAGCCCCATTTGTACCTTTGGGACTGCTGTGGTTTAATTTTAGAGGGGCTGTCATGTGTCCCAATGTGCTGATGGGGAACTCATGTTCTCATGGGTTTGTTTGATCTCCTGAAGGGTTTCATGACTTTATGGAAAAGTTGTGAGTGTGGGGATGGGGAGGAGGAGGAAAGTTTTCAGTTAGAATAAGAATAGGGGAAGAGGATTTTTTTTAATAGAAATCACAGATGTGCAAATAATTCCTCCCAGAGCATTTTTGGAATGACAAACCAAAACAAAGGAGCAAAGACCTTGGATAATAGATTCATTTTCTTTTTTGCAGTAATAATTTCTGCACTTCTTTGTAACTGCAGATTGCACCAAATGAACTCCTTTCCCCTTTCAATTCCTTCCTCATGCTATAGAAAAACCAGCATTTAAATCTAACTGACTTTAGCAAAATTGTGCCCTTCAATAATAACTCCATTTAGCAATATATATCAAATGCCTACTATGTGCCCTGCACTGTGCTGGGTGCTGGAGAGACAGACTAAAATGAAACAGACCCTGCCTCTAAAGGGACTATAGCTTACATCCCTTCAGGGATATAACTTTGCACAAATAAGTAAATGCAAGATTCATGCAAAGGAATTTCAAAGGAAAGACAGCATGAAATCCTTAGGGCATTGGCAAAGGTCTCCTGTAGGAGGTGGCAACTTATCTGTGCATTGAAGGAAGTCAGAGATAATAAGAGGTGGAGGGAAGGAGGAAGCATGTGTTAAAGATGGCAGAGAACCCATGCCAAGGTGAGAGATGATCTAACATGTAGAGGGAACATACACCTGGAAAAAAAAAAGAATGGAGAACTGGATAAAAAAAGGGTATGGCTAGACTTTCCATGCCCAGGACAAAGCACATTGGGCCTGGCACATAGGCGGTGCCTAATAAATCCTTGGTGGTTAATTGGAGTGAAGGGAACCTAATGGAAAATAAACAAGCCAAAATGGCCAATGCAGTTCACTGGCAGCCTCCCTGCCCACCGCAGTAGCTGAGGGTCTCTTAGAAGCTGTGTTGGGTCTTAAGTTTCTACCACTTCTGCTCCTGTTTAATAAAGTAAGTAACTGGTGCACTGTGCTTCGAGGGCAAACTTGACAGTCAAACCCTTGGCCTGAGGTAGAAATCACTATTTGGTGTTTTCATTCAACTCAATTCAGCCCAGTATAATTCAACAGATCACCAAAGTATATATTCTTTTAGTATAGTCTTAAAGAGTTATCCAGGGTACTTGGGGTGAAGTGACTTGCTTGGAGTCCCACAGTCAATATGTCAGATGTAGGACTTGAACCCAGGTCTTCATCACATGGAAGCCACCCCTCTAGCTATGATATCAAACAACCTCAATCCTGTAACACAATGGAATTCAATAAATGCTTCTTGAAGTTCATTGAAAAAGAAATTCTATGTGGTGCTTCTGTCCTGGTCACCATCACTTGGATGGTATTCTTCAGTATGCTTGTTTAATATGCTTAGAATCTAGTAGTTGTCTTGGCAGTTGGCTAAGAACCAGATGCCATCTTGAGATAGTCCCATATGCAGCCTTCTCTTTTACCAGACTTCTATTCTCCATCTTCTGAAGACACTATGTACATTCTTTACTTCACACCTTTCCTTAGGCCTTGAATCATCCCCACTCCTTTCCACCTCTCCAGATGTACTCATCCTTCAATGCTCATCCCAAGTCCCATAAATGGCAGAGTAGATATTTGAAACCAAGTCTTCTGTCCTGAAGTCTAATGTTCTTTGTATTATACCCCTGCCTGTCAAGAAGGAGCTCAGAATCACTTGTTACCAATGAACCCATGCTGGTTCCTATTAAGCAACACTTTCTTTCCTAAGTGCTAAGACCCTATGTGTTTGATAATCATTTGTATAATTCAACATGCTCATACTGGCTTCAGATCCACATCTATAAGTTAGATTGTTGTTGTTTTCAGTACAAAATGTCATTCCTCTGGACATGAAGACATCCACCATTTAGCGTAGCTAGAATATCTCCTTGGTCTCTGATTCTCTCTTAATTGTCCTTCTACATTCATTCAGTTTCCACCAGTATTTATCATTCAACTATTGGCTAGACTCTGGGAGAGACAGTGAGTTTAGATAAGCCCTGGTGTCTCCTTCAATTATTCGATCAATCAAGAGGCATTCATTAAGGTTTTACTATGTCTCAGTCAGTGTGCCGTATCCTAGGGATACAAATACAGAAATGAAAGATTTGCTGCCCTCAGGGACTTTGCCTTCAAGGTGCCTAGAGGAACAACCATGGAGTGTTCTAATTCATGATCTTATGTGATGAGTGTATTAGAGAGTTACAAGAATGATGGTGAGGTTTTATGGGGAAAGTTATGCCTGATATAAAGCAGAGAGAAAGGGGAGTGAAGCCTTCCTGGAGGAGGAGGCCTTGGCATTGCGCTTTAAATGATGGGTAAGTCTTGAAGTGAGGAAATGTGCAAAGGAAGATTGTGTAGGCATAGGGCCATTCTAAGAAACGACATGAAGACAGGAAAACACGTTTGAAGATAATTCCCTTGATGGAAGACAATCGAATGGTTCTGCATTTTATCTGTCCTAGATTCCAAAGCCCTCTGTATCTCTTCCCTCCTCTTCTTATTTTGAAGGCAGTTTTAAAAGCATTTAGTATTTTTCCTCAAGCTTCGGACATTCTAGGCTTACCTTTTCCACGTGGTCCTAGCAGGTTCAGGTGACTCTTCTGTGTTCTCTCTCGGCTACATTCCTCACGTTTGTTCTCCCAAACTTGTAGTGATGCCCCCTTTTTAACATTAGAATCATATCTCATTATTTTCTCTGTTCCTTCTAGTTCACTCCTCTCTTAGAACAAAGAAAATTTTAAGCAAATGCCAACTGACAAATTAAATGTGTCTGAAGGTCTAAATGACAAACTTCATCCAGAGCACACACCCCCACCTCTTTGCCAAGAGAGAGGAAGTATATTTATTCTTCTTTTCCTGGCAGCAAGATTGTTCCTGCCTATTAATCTGAGACTGGAAGAATTTTTAACATTGTCTTTGTTTACACTATTGTTGTCATGGAGGATGTTATCTCTTGGTTCTACTTTCTTCCCTCTGTATCAGTTTATACAAGTCTGTATTTGTTTCTCAGAATATTCAGAATATCTATTCTTCATTACAGAGCAATAATATCTCATGAGTCATATATCCCAATTTGTTCAATCATTTCCCAATAGATGAGAGTTCACTTTGATTTCCAATTTTTCTTATCACGAAGGTGCTGTTATGGATATTTTTTAATATGTGGGCCCTTTCTTTGTCTTTAATCTTGTTGGTGTCTCTCAGTAGTGGGTTGGTTAGTTTCATTTCTCATTTGATCCTGATTTTTTTCAAACCAGTTATCTTGAGCCAATTTTACATCCTATCAATAGTGAATTAATGATCATGGAAGTATAGCCTGATAGCTGGAAACCATGTTGGAGGTAATTTAGCTCAATCCCCTTATTTTACAAGTGAGGAACTTGAGGTCCAAAGAGGTTCATTGACGTGCTGAGAGTCATGCTCTTAGTAAGTGTCTGAGGCTGAGTTCAGACTGGGGATTTCCCAATTCCATGTCCAATTTGCACTCCACTACATCTGGCCTTTCCAGGCATTGCACAACCTGTTACTCTCTCAAATGTCTCTTTGTTGTCCTTTCAGTCTTCCAACCTGGACCCTGCTGCCTATCAGCAACAACCCAGCCAACTACCTTCTAAAGTGGAAGGCATCTCTGCTTCTTGCTCTCTTTCATCCTCGTTTTCCATCTATGATGTACTTTGGATTTACCGCCCCCCCATTCTCCCCTCACCTCCTCATCAAGACCTCACCTCCTCGTGCCCCTGCTTCTGTGTAAGAGCATTCACTGCAGCCAGCCTCTCCCCAAGAATCATCTTCCTCAAGTGTTGTTTTAACCACAGACTATATTCTTGGAACTGAAGTGGCTGCCAATTGCCTCTTGAATCTGATTAAGACCCCATGATCATGGGTTTGAAGGCCCTTTACCAATGGACTATTTCTTGCATGACTGCCCCTATCTGCTGCTGTTCCCCACCCCCCCTTCTAGTCCATGATTTCTACTCTTATCAAGCAGGTTCGCTTGTTCCTGTCAAAGCCATAGTTCCTCCTTCTATAATTCCCCCCTTCTGTTGAAAATGCCTCCTCCCTTATCCAAACCATAATCCTGTCTTTCTCTAAGACTTACCTTCTCTATTCTGTTTCTCCGGTTTGATGCCAGCAGTAGCTTCTCTCCTACCCCATCATTTGAGGTCACCAAAGTCCAATGGCAGGACAAAAGTCAAGATGATTTTTGGATGGCCTGGATGCAGTGGGTGACCTTGGCATCTCTGATGCCTGACCAAGCTCTAAGTGTTCTACAGTGCCTGCTTTAACCACCTTCATGGCTATTGGAACAGTGTTCTCTGTTGCCCATTCCAATAGGGGATGTCTTTGCATGCTTGGGATTTTTGTTCTTTCTATGGAGTCATTTTTCAGTCATTGCCCCTGACTCTTTGTGACTCATTTGGGGTTTTGTTGGCAAAGATACTGGAGTGGTTTGTTTTTTCGTTCTCCAGCTTGTTTTACAGATGAGGAACTGAGGCAAGCAGAGCTGAGTGACTTGCTCATGGTCACAGAGAAAGTAAGTGTCTGAAGCCAGATTTGAACTCAGGAAGAGGAGTTTTCCTATCTCCAGTTCCGGTGATCTATCCACTATGCCACAGAGCTGCCTCTGCTTGGGACAGACACCCCTCAAGTCACAGATAGTTTTGAGACCTGTCAATTACCACCAATCTAGTTTAGCCCAGTTGCTAAGATGGTTTTACCGGTGTGTGGCCATGGCACATGATAGTTTCTTGGAGCCACAGGTAAGAAGTGCCTGGAGATACCAAAGGTTGATGAGCAGCCCTGAAAGGGGCTTGGCAAGTCCTCCTTGGACACACCACATATTGGAAAGGCAGTAGAATCCTCAAGAGGAAGGACTATTTTGATTTTGATTTTGTTTTTATATGTCTAGCTGCAGACACTAGCTTGGCACATAGAATGTGCTTAATAAATACTTAGTGAACTTGAATGGAATTGAACACAGTCAAGAACCTCAGGACCTAAGTTCATTTCCTTCTCTGCTTTTTAGTGACCTATGTGACTTTGGGGAGTCAATTCGTTTCTCTAGGTCTCAGTTTGTGCATCTGTACAATGACAGCATTGGCCTAGATAAAACCAAGAGGTTTTCTCATTCTCCACGGTACTAATCTAATCCCAGCTATTGACAGAATAGATTACTGAAGCCATAGAATCTTAAACTGGAAAGGATTTAAGAGACAATGGTTCTTCACTCTCACTTTTTCGTGTGTCAAGTTTCTTCTTGGCTGTCTAGTGAAGCCTATGGTCCTCTTCCCGGAATAATGCTTTTAAATACATTAATTAAATGCATAGGATTACAAAGAAACCAAAAATATTGAAATGTATTTGCACATAAATGAATGCTGTGCTTACTGTGTCATTCAGTTGTGCCCAATTCTTTGTGACTCCATGGAGTTTTCTCGGCAAAGATACTGTAGAGATTTGCCATTTCTTTCTCCAGTATATTAAGGAAAACAGAAGTTAAATGACTTGCCTAGGGTCATATAGCTGGTGAGTGTTTGGGGCTTCAGTTTGCCTTAATCCACTGGAGAAGGAAATTTTGAGTCACTCTTTTATCTTCGCCAAGAAAACCCCTTAGAGGGTCATGAACAATTAGACATGATTGAATGACTGAGTAACAACATAAATGCACATACACATATACATACATACATATGTGTGTAGATTAAACAAAAACAAACAAGTTCATGGACCTCAGGTTAAGAACCTTGATCTAGTCCAAGCTCTTCATTAGACAGAGAAGGATACTGAGACCCAGTAATGAAATGACATGTTTGTAGTTACTGTAGAGCCAGGACCAAAGCTCAGCTTGGTTCTTCAGCTCCTAGTGCCAGTCCTTATCTTGTGCCTGGTTAGGAAGTCCTTCTATATTTTTCTTTCTCTAAAGACATTGTTGTCTAGCATTCGTGGCAGGGCAGTAAATCTGAGTGTGAGAGAGAGAGATAGATAAAAATGAATAAGTAGAAATCTTTTATAAATGAAAGCAAAAGTATAATAGCAAGTAAACACCACCACAAGGGAAATAAATCAGCTTCTTTTTTGCTGAATGTCAGACAGTGTGGCCGGGTTTGCACTGAAAAATGAACAGAACAGCCTGAAAGCCTCCCCTAGGGGTCCTGTCCCCCAGCTGCTTCATACCATCGCTATTTGGAGGAACATCCTCAGTAGGCCACTAATTGACCAACAAAAATAAAGGAACCCTTCAAGTCATTTTATATCACTGTCCTTAAATAGTAAAGAATGTGGAAAGACTTCCCATGAATTTGTTTAGAGCTGTGTCCTACAGTAGAATCTGTTGCATGATAAAACTCTTTCTGAAAGGATCATTGAACTGACCTGACTGGAGGTATACCTTGCCATGTTCACATGCTATTCTGTAGAGGTTTGTCCTGGATTTACTGGGATATCCTTTTCATTAGCAAACACCAACTGGAAATATTGTCTCTCAGGGATCCCCCCTGCCCCACATCTTTGGATACCTTTGTTTTACAGGAATCCTCTAGAGAAAATAATTACATTAAAATTTGTAGTTAGAAAGTCAGCTTTCTGGTATGTTTCCCTTATAATTCAGACCACGTTCTTTGATATAATTCTTGAGTGTTTGAGTATCAAACTAGGATTATGCCTTGATTTCCTATGGCTTTACTAAATGTAAAGGCTAGTATAAGTGATACCAAAGATGCATTTCTAGAGCACTGTTACTTAGCAATGCAGATAGAGACACATGGAGGACTCTTAGTTAAGAGAATCCCCCATAACCTAAGAGAAAATGTTATTGAGAGTATTTTGTAAGTTGTTATTGATAAATTAGAGACAAATGGTAGAAGAAGAAAGGTAAAAGCTTCATCAGTTTTCTTTCAATTACCTAAGGAGGTGAAACCTTCTTAAATTCCTAGAAAGATAAGGGTTTCAGAAAGTAATTAGAATCCAGTTACCAAGCTTCTCACAGAGGATGAGATGACACTGAATAGGGAAAAAAAAAATGTTAATTTGAGACAGTATCTGAGGACAAATTAACCAAACTAATTGGGAAAACAAAATATTTGTGGATGACCAGAAGCAGCCCCTAATGTTGCATTTCTAGAGTTCTGGGTCTCTAGATCTAAATTAACAACGAGAGATGCCAACAGGCCTTCCCATCCCATGGTCTACAGCAGTGATAACAAGCTCAGAAAGAACCAGGATCTACTAATCCATACGTAAGTCACTTACTGACCTAGTTTTTAAATGTTATTGTCTGTGTTTTATTGCATTTTCATTTACTGTGTTAACTATATCATGATTGAATTTTAATCTGCTTTAGGAGGCTCTTGGTTTTGTTGGGGGTCTCATGTGATCTGCAAGTCATGTGTTTAATATCTTTGCTCTCCAGTATTATGCCACAATACATTCACACATTAGGACTTTTATGAAAGCATAACCCATGTTACTCTTGGAAAAGCATTTCAAGAGGAAACATAAGAATGCAACAACCTAAGAAAGTTAAGGATTAATTGGTGTGTAACAAATACTGTACATTTCAGGTCAGAAATGTAAATGAACAACTGTAATACTGGCAGTTCCAAACTCCAAAATGGAAAAAAAGAAAGAAGTAATTATTAGAAAATCTAAAAATGCAGCGTTTGAAAAATCTTAAAAGACATAAAATTTGGAATTTGGCAAAGTCTACAGACTGCAAAATCTGAAATCCCTTGATGAAGATACTTGTAGAGATAAAAAAGGCAATTTGGAACCCCCAAGAACTGAAGGTGCATCTAACTGGTTTTGTTACATGGTTATGGGAAAGAAGAAGAGGGGGCCACCAGCAAACTCTAATAAGTTGATAGAAATCATAAATAAATTTGAATGTGAAGAAACAAGTGAGGGAAACTCAGATAAGCTGAGCATCAGGAATTCTTTCCAGGTGTGGAATGTGGAAATTAAGCAAGAGACCACCTCTAGTGTTCAGACTTGAAAGCAGCAGCCTACCAAAATCCTGATGCCAGAGAGCACCACAAACAGGATTGTTCAGCTTGGACCACTGGGAATCTAGCCAGGGTTGGGAACCTGTGACCTTGAGTCTCCATGCAACATTCTAGGTCCTTGGGTGTGACCTTTTGACTGAGTCCAAGTTTTACAGAACAAATCCTTTTGCTAAGGATCTGAATCTAGAGTAACATTTTAATTTAATTTAAATTAAATTAAGATTAAATTAATTTAGTTTATCAAGATCTTAATCTAGATGAACAAATCTAGATTGGTATGACTGTATCATGACAGTACAGAAAAAATAGCCTTTACACATACATATATATATGTATATATATATATACATATATATATATATACATATATATATTACAACTGTGACTTGCATAGAAATATGAGTGATATGTCCACTAGAAAGAGAACTACTGATTTAGTGTGTGAAATGTTAAATTCCAGAGTCCGTTTTGGGAAACAGAGATAAGGCTTCAGAAGAAGTCAGTATAAATGACCTCATCCTCAATTAAGTCACAAAATTCATTAAAAGAATACTACCATCGAGATACCAAGAGGAAAAAAAAATCCCTGTTACAATCAGCTAAAGGTCCCAAGTATGTTATATGCCTCTAGAAGACAATTATCTCTTAGTTCAAAAGAGGTTGACTGATTCCTAAGGAATTCTTGTTAGAGAAATAAACAAAGGTATGGAGTATGTGTGTTTTCAGATTTTAAGGAAAAACGACAAAATTTTTAGAAAGAACAACTTTCATATTTGGAGAACATTGACAAAACTTGACAATCAGATCGACATGCTCAAATAAGAGAGCTTTCAATTGACGAGGAAATTGCAAAGTGATGTTAACCAAAAGTCTAATGAAACCAGCAATCTGCTTGATACAAAAGACGTCTTGAAAAGATTTGCATGAGGAAACTTATAATAAAGCAACAACCTAAGAACGTTGAAAATCATTTGTTTCCAAGTTTACAAAGAAAATTTTTGAAAAATGTGTTGTCAAAAGTAAAGCACATAGTCAATCTATATTTTTAATGGTGCCCAAAAGTGATGAAAGCTCCCATTAAAATGATGACTATGTGATTCTGTATTGTTACCTCTCAGAACTAAATGTGTCCCAGGCACATCACTTCGGATGCTGAGGGTTAGTTAAACCAACAGGTAAGCCTATTTTATACTAATACATAGAATATAATCCATAGGGGATTGTGATAGCCAGTCTGAGTCATCTGTGAGCTCAGTTCTCCAATTGTTATAGTAATAAATAATCATATACAAACTTAGAATACATTCAGAAGTATTAGAACTGTAAGCCAGTAATCAGACATATATAACACCAGGAAAAAAGTCACAAAGTTAAACATAGTTACTTAATAGTGTATATGTAATAAATGCACTATATATGTCTACATTTTTCTCTGTTTTATATTATCTATTATTTTTATTCAACTTTTTTCTATTTACAAAAAGTCACTAGGTATGCTATTATATACTACTCAGTATATGTATATACATATATAATTAATGTATATAAAATGCAATATTGATACATGTAAGTTATAAAGTTGATTATCCAATGTGTTATATAATTGTGTATATATGTATGTAAGCATACATGTAAATTTACTTATATATACATGTATTATGGCAAAACTGTTTGAATTGCATGGAATAATTGTAAAATATATTACTTGTATGAAATATTGGAGATATTTATTGCTTATATACTGTTTGCACATCTCATGCTACACTGGTTTTTCCAAAATGCAATGCCAATTTTTTCTAAATGCCATGCAGATTTTTCATTAAGAAAAAGAATGTGACATGGTGCCCCTTTCTGATTTTAACAATTTTTTTTAATAGAAAGTAACAGCAAAAAGGGCAGCTGTCAAAAAAAAAAGCATTGAGAAAGCAGCCCTCGGGGAACTGATGTACACTAAGAGGAAAAATGTCTCAAGTGGTTCTCAGCATGTAATAGAGTTAAAGAGCTAGATGAACATAGAGCTAGAGCTATGGATAGGGTGATAAAGGTATAAAATAGACTGATAAAGAGATAGGTAGGTAGATACGCACATTGTCTGAGAATATGTGTGTGTATGTGTGTATGTGTGTGTGTGTGGTGTGTGTGAACATACATATATACATACAAACATCATTCATTCTCATCTATGTGAGAATTTTGAGGTTGATATCTGTGAAACCTAGAAATGTTTCAGGACTATGGGAGAGATGGCATATTGCCTAGCAGTGATTTCACTGACAGAAATTTGAATTTCTTATCTTAAGACAGAATTGAACTATTTCACACAAAATCTCCTGTTTGAGAATAGTCAGGAACAGCAAAACCTGCCTTCTGTGGAGTTCTTTGAAGAGTCCTAAGAGCTGAGTCCAAGAACCAGCCCACAAAGTGGGTCGCATCAAGATCTCAGAGCCTACCCTATTATCTACAGCTTAGAAGAGTGGGTTGGAGGAAAAGCTTTACTTCTAGGCAGAGTTAATTAGAAGAAAAGCTTTGCTGCTTGATAGAGATGATTGGAGGGGAACTATCTACCTTTACCTTTCTCTGCTCTGCAATTTACTGCCTCAGAGATGGAAATCCCTCAGAGCTCAGACAAGGCAGCAGACACGGAGCAGATTTACAGACTCCAAGATCCAGGCAGCTGCTCTTGATGGAAAAGGTGTAATGCTGCTTCCTAGACCAGCCAAGAGAGAAAATCTGGGAAAGCTCTGGTGTCCCAAGGACAAAGTTTATGCTTTGTGGAATGATGCTAACACTGCCTCAGAAGCCCTGGAGTAGTGCTTAAGAGCTGGGAGAGAGATGATCCTGTTCATCAGTAAGCTGCTGTGAAGATTACTTGTGAAGCGGACAATGAATTTTAAGATCTACAATCCCGAGTTCTAAGTTTCCCTGGGCGTATGAATTCCCTACACATGTGCCTCCATGCTATAGTCCTGTTAGTTTATGCCCTCTTTTCCCCACTGGGCATTGTGTGCATTGATGGGAGGGAGTGTCCCAGGTTTAGTGGCAAAATAGTATGCTTTAATTTTTTTTTCTTACTTTGCCTTCTGTTTAGCAAAATGTGTCTGATTGAGTTAATGGTGTAACCTTGACTAAATTATTAAATTCAATCAATAAACAGTATTCACCTATTATGTGTTAGAGACTGTGCTAAGTGGAGGACAACTGGTAGAGTACAAGAGCTATGGTTGTTTGTAATAGTTCTTATATACCAATACCACTAGACTCTGGGAATGAGTTGTAGCACTATAACTACCCCATCTGTTAAACCTCAGACTACTAGTCTGAGTATAAGTTGGGCAAGCAAGTCAGCCCAGAAAGACAGAGGCAATAACTAAGTCTTTCCTTGTCATTTCTATCTCCCATGGCCACATGCTGCATTTATTAAGCACTTACCATCTCCAGCACACTTGTAAACCTCCTCCCCACTGCTGGTTTTTGATAAATGCTCATTGGCCGGAATTGAATTGAGCTGGCTCTAGATGAAATAATGAGAAACAATAGAGAGCTAGCAAAATAGAAAAAACACTGACTTTAAAGGCGATAGTCATCATTTATTAAGGGCCTACTATGTTCAGGCACGTGTTAAACACTAAGGATGCAAATAGATGGTCAGTCCCTGCCCTCAAGGAGCTTACAAGCTAATGAGGAAAGACCAGACAGAAAAGAAAGCTGAAAAGTATGAGGAGAAGAGCAAATGGTACCTGATAAGTGGGTAATCGTGGAAAAACCAAAGACCTACAAAATAAGCATAGCCAGATGGGAAATGAGGAGATGTCTGAGGAGCTGTTAGTCTTGTTTCCTTTGTTAAATAGATGGATCATGGTTCCACTCTCCTCAGAGGGGCATAATGTACTGATGAGGTGCAGGAAACAAGGTTGATTGAATCTGGGATCTAAGATGATGAGATTTCTTAATGATGGTAGAATGATAGAGAAGCCAAAGTAGGTCAAAATAAGTGCAGAGTGGGAAAGGAGGACATGTGTCAGTGTGCATTCAAATACCATCTCTGATGTTTCAGAGTTCTGTGACCTTGGGCAAGTCACTTCTTCTCCCTCTTCAAGTTTCTTTGCTGAGGGGTCGGAGTCAGTAACATCTGAGGTCCTTTCAAGCTTGAGAACAATTTGCATGAAGCCTGTCCTCAAGAAATTTATAGGGATGTAGTAGAAGGTGTAGGAGCCAGCTAAGTGGCTCAGTGGATGGAGCATATTGCTTGGAGTAAGGGAGGCCTAAGTTCAAATCCAACCACAGATAGTTACTAGCCATATGACCCTGGGCAAATCACTTAACCTCTGTTTGCTTTAATCCCCAGAAAAGGAAATGGCAAATGACTGGTATCTTTCCCAAGGAAGTTCCTATCTTTTTTTGAGTCTAGTTCAGTCTCAACTCCATTTCCCATGTTAGGAGCCCCAGAATTTCTCAGAACTTTATGTGTTGGCATCTGGTGACTGACTCTGAGTGATACGGGAGCTCATCACTGAATATTCAATTATTATACTTCTCTATTTTCTGAAAGGAGAACTCAACTTTGCCTAGCATTCCTGGCTTCAGAGCAAGCCTAGTGTCTGGGACTTTTTGAGTCTAAGGGAATCACTCGGCTCCAAACTACTTGTCAAGTCTTTTCTTCTTTGCCAACTATATAAGAGGTGAGTGGCTATCAGCACTATCTGATGTTTAATCAGAGAAGGCCTAAGATCTATCAGGGAGGGCCTACTTCTACATAAAAGGATCAGCAAAGACTTCATGGTGAAGGTGAGGCTTATGAGAAGAGATGGTTTGGACAAATACCTCAAAGAAAGCAGAAGAGAGGGTGAGATGGCTGCCCAGACTGACTGGGGTTAGTTAGTAAGGGAAAACTTAGCTTTGAAGGTAAATTGTAGAGCAGATGTGAAAAGCTTTGAATGGCAGGCTAAGGAGTTTTTATTTTACATTGTAGATCAATGGGAACCACTCAAACTCTTTGAACTAGGGAAGGTGTGTTCGGAAAGATATGCTAGATTACTTTGACAGGACATAAAGAATGTATAGAAGGGAGGGATGCAACTCAGGAACAAAGCATTTAGGGGGATCTTACAAGAGTTCAGTGAAAATGAGATGGAATGGGCAGGTGCTGAACTGTTTTTATGGAAAGGGAAAGATTGAAGATGCAAAAGAGAAAGGGGAAAATTGATGGAGCAAGTTCTTGGGGGAGATGAGAGAGAATAGGATCACCAGCACAGGGGAAGATACCTTTTCTAAGAGAAGTACAACCTCATCTTCTGGGACAGAGGGCAGGAGGAGAGGATGAGGTGGACAGAGATTTAAAGCACTTGGAGAGGAAAGAAGAAACTTGCATTAGATGGCCTCAAATTTTTCAGGAAAGTAGGAAGGGAAACTATCTGCTAGGAGAGAAGGTGATGGAGCTAGAAATTCAGGTTTGAGGTATGACAAAAAGCTTTGAACCAGCTACTTTGTGGAGTGTGTAAGAAAGTTAGTAAGAGAAGATAGGACTGCTCTGTAGCAATGATGGCCCAGTCAAGGCATGAAAGTAGAAAAATGGTGACCTTGATCAACCTGACTAGACTGATTGACTTTCTGCAAGAGAGAAAAGAGACAGGAAGGCATATTTTTGAAATAATTCCCTATAGGTTGAAGTCAATGAAGGGAGTAACGTAAAATAAAAATAATGAAAGGAGAACTTGGAGCAGTTCCACTACTAGAAGAAGTGTTATAGTTCAGAAGTGGCATGGCCTGGAGGCCACATGTGACCCTCTAGGTCCTCAAGTGAGGCCCTTCGACTACATCTAAACTTCACAGAACAAGCCCACTTAAAAAAGAATCTGTTCTTCTAAAACTTGGATTCAATTAAAAGGTCACACCCAAGGATCTGGAAGGTCGCATATGGTCTTAAGGCCGCAGCTTCCCCATGGATCTGGAGTTACCCCCCTCCCCCAAGTAAAACAGCACTATCCTCCAGAATTTATTTTCTGTTGGGTGGATGAAATGTCTACATAGATAAGTAAATACCAAATAATTTGAGAAAAGAAGGAGAGCTAATCAGTCAGGGAAGGGAGAGGAGCAGTGAGGAAATACTTCCCTTAGGAAAAAGAAAGCCTTTTACAGCCACCTGAGGTCCAAACCCAGGGTTCCGGAGGGATTATCTGTTCTAAGTTAGAAAATAAAAAGGCACTGAACTATCTGTTTCAGTTCCACTTTCACCTCCAATAGACCACATCCCACAGGGTCAAATTCTCTGAGGTGAAGCCTTCAAGGAGCTAAGGCTATGAAAGGCTGGGTTGAGAAGGGAGTTTATTCAAGGCCTGGGTGATAATTTGTGCAAAAACAAAAGAAAAACCAGCAACTCTCATAGAGAAAATCTTTCTTTCCAGCCTGGAGTCTAAAAGTTCACTTCTCTGCCCTGACAGCATCCTTCTGGTGGGAAAGGGGCATATCCTAGTAACTTTCCTGTTTTTCTTTTTTTAAGCAAAGTCATGAAATTTTCATAGTTATTCTCTTTAGCCTTCACAGAAATTTTCATTTTCTGATTCTGTAAATCCAATACAGGAATATAGTTCCTTTTAAGAAATCTAAATTCACCTAGAATATGAAAAGGAAAATCATAATCACCAGACAAAAAAACTACCACCACCCCCTCATACAAGTGTACATTCACAAAGGGGTCTAACTAGGCAGGGTAATTGGGGCTTTGACCTTGGGTGCTGAATTTAGAGAGTACTGACAGGATTTGCATTCCAGCAGCCTAGGAGCAACAGAGCCTACCACCTAGTTAGAGAGAATAATTAGTTTGTATATAAAGCTACCAGATGGAGGACTGAGGCAAGCTCTTCCCTCCACCCCCTCCCCCCATGCACTAGCCTTGCACCAGGGGCTTGGGATCTTTAGAGAATCCTCCCCACCAGATCATTCTTCATGCATTGATAACAATTGGAGGTATTATGCTATTTGCACCATTCATGGAATCTATTACACAACTGCCCGCTCTCCAATATTTCAATCTAATCTCCCTTCCCAACTTGTTTGCCAAAAAAGATAGGCTGTCCTACAGATTACTCTAACTTCCAAGGATGTGGCTTAAGAGATTCACACTTTTAGTATTATTGTATTAAACTAGCATCTGCAGAGCATCAGGGGACAATATCATATAATACCCTGGAGACTTGAGCAGGATCCTGGGGGAAAGACAGTTACTGACAATTTCCCAAATCTAGATTTGCTGGTCCATGGTAAGAGCTCCACATAAGGGCAAAGAATTCCCCTGAAGTTTGTAGCTGAGGTGCATCTGTGCATTACTAGGCATCACTAAGCAATAGAAAACCACAAACCAAATACTCAAAGCCCTACAGTGTATCTCCAATAAAAAAAGCTGGATTTACCCACCAATAATTCTTACCAGCAATTCCCCATACACGAGGAACTGATGAATTAAGAATCCATATTTTTAAGTGATCTCAACTTTTCCATAATTCATGAGATCTTTTCCCCATTTTTTTGCTGCTTTTTAAATTTAAAAAGATGAAAGCTTATCAGCCTTGTAGGTTAAACCAGCAAGGAGATGTAGCAGGGCTGGAGGCTCAGGTTCATGTTAAACAGCTGCTGTTTATTACAGGGGGTAGTTTTGTATGTTGTTGATTCTCTTTTCCTAGGCACCACGGGGGGAGGGCATGTGGAGAAAGACAGGGATAAATTGCATTTCATCCTTAACTAAATTAGCTTCTGCTTATGAAGATGTCAGACCCTCATTTTAGCCAATAAAACATTTTGGTAGCTTGAAGATTTTTTTTTCTCCTCCTGTATTTCCATAAAAATGGAATCATAAACACTGTCAGTTTCAACAACTCGCAGGCTAAAAGGCATTTAAAATGCTTCCTCTTTCGTCCAAACTCAAGATATGGACATGGTTTTGTCTTAATCGGAGGGGTAAATTAGAAGAAAGGCTTCTTTGTTTCAAATCCACTTTCGGCTCCAACAGACCACATTCAAAATAGTGAAATTCTCTGAATGGATTTGGGGGGGGGGAGGGGAGGGAAAGAAGCCTGTTCGTTTTAATATACCTTCAGAAATATTTTACTTCTTGATGATGACAGCGGCTCTTGCTGACAACTATTAATACATTATAAACACCCCATCAGAGTTATATAAAAACATGTCAGTTTTCAAGAGAACATCTTTGACAGCAAATTTTCTGATTGTGAAACAGCTGTGCCTCCAGTACAATGCATTAAGTAGTTTATTCCTTTTAGATAGTTAAATGGTGCATGAAATGTTGCTGGCTCAAGGGCTCCAAATCTGGCCTGATTAGCGAACATCTGTTACATTGGAAAAATTCATGTCTCCCCTAATTAGCTGTCAGGCTGATGTACCTCAGCCCTGATGGTGAGGGATCCAGTGCCGTTGAAGTCGTACAGGTTCTTCTCCTCGCCCATCACCTGCCCTTTCAAATCTCAGCCTCCAGTGCGAGGCTGTAATTAGAGCCGGTTGGAAATACAATGGAGCAGGCTATGGTCACTTATCGTCCCATCTGTGCGAGATTTTGATTCCCACCAAACTTAGGAACTGACAGATAAAATAGTCCCAGCAGCAGTGAGGCGAACAGGTCTCTACCCCCGATAATCTCAGGCTCAAGATCTTCATCTGATGAACTCTCAGGCTCCTAAAGTTGATTGAAGGGAAATCAATGAACACCCTGCCATTTTGTCTCTATTTTATTTGTGAGTGTGTGTGTGTGTGTGTGTGTGTGTGTGTGTGTGTGGTGGTGGTGGAGGTGGGGTTAACAGGGTATCTATCCACTGAACTTAGTACATGGCAAAGCAGCCTGCAGACAACATGGAAGAACACATTTGGCTACTGACAAATATGCTACTGTAATGGCTACACAAAATGAAATGGATTTTTGACAATGGAATGGGACACCTTCCTGGTTCTGATCCTGTCTGGTCAGTCTGTCCCATGGCTGTAAGACTGGTCTAATGGAAAAGAGAATTTACATTGATCTG
Source organism: Potorous gilbertii (assembly GCA_028658325.1). Lineage (NCBI taxonomy): Eukaryota > Metazoa > Chordata > Mammalia > Diprotodontia > Potoroidae > Potorous > Potorous gilbertii. The sequence continues at coordinate 9,885,351 of CM053770.1, forward strand.
TGACTGGTGGAAAACACAAATTTCAGTTCCAACTAGAGAAAAATGGGAAATAGATGCTGGTGATATTTCCATGCTGGTGAACCGCACAGTTTTAATTAGAATGCTCTTGTGTATATGACTAGAATAAGCTTTGGACTTAAAGTCAGAGGACCTGGGCACTTTCACACCCATCCTCTGTGCCTCTTACTTCTTGCCTGGCCTTGGTGGGGCAAAGTGGGAAGGGGGAGGTCCACTGGGCCTGTGTGCTCAGTTTTCTTCTTCAGGCTTTTGGGAGCTCCCATATATGAATATCAATGTGTGTGTGTCAGGGGGTACTCCACCATATTCCACTGAAGAACTTCCACTGGAAATGAATGAATTCATCGAATCTGTGGTCCTCCATCTCCCCATCAGCAGAATGGATTCGATGCCTCTGCTAGCCTTTCCAGTTCAATCCTGTGAACAGAAGAAAGGAAAGAACATCTGTCCAAGAATTACAGAAGCAGAGAATCAGAGGGGTGCTCTTTCCATGGTACTACCTGGGAGACCCATATCTAAGACCTCATTTTTGCCACTAGCTCACTCTGCGACCCAGGATGAAGCATTGCACTTCTCTGAATCTCACTGAAAAATATTAGCGTTCTACTAAAAAGCTCTGAGGTTCCTTATAATGCTAATATTCTATGAATTTACCTAAAACCCACATAAACCTTTTCCCCCATTTTTACTTTTGCCATCAGGAATGCAAATGAAGCAATAGCCTTAAAATAATTAAACTCTACCTTCCGCAGGAATCAGAGCTCATTTCTACTGAGGAATGACAGTATCTGGTTTGAATTTTCTTGAGATCTTGACACAAAAGTAGAGAATTTTAAAACGAGTCCTAGTTAGCTGAGAAAAACAAAAGTGGGTCTGAAGTTGGTTTGTTTAGATCTGACGCCAGGCATTCAGCGTGTTAATACTTAGACTAAGACCAACTGTGATGTTGGTCTGACTTCCCATCTAGTCCTCATCCTATTACGTATCAGAGAAATGGGAATCCTTGGGAAGATGAGAGGCTTCTGTTTTTTTTCCTGACCCACCCACCTCTACCCCTAGCCAAATATCTAATTAGCCTTAGAATCATACAGATCACATTTCAAATGGGGATTATATTGCTCTCCCTAGTCAAAAGTCCTCTGGAGGTTTAAGATCACCCAGTGCCCTTAAGGGTCCACTTTCTCTGGAGTAGATCTAGCCAGGGAAGGGTTGTCCCTGGGGACCATTAGGAATTTTTGAATATGAATCTGATCTTTGTTCCAGATCTGAACTCCCAGAGCATCCTTAGGAACTCTGGAGAGTCCAGAGATGCTTCAGGATCCAGGAGGAGAGTAAGAGGCATTTCCTCTTTAACACCAATCCCTTACCCCCTCTGCCAACACACACACACACACACACACACACACCAGTTGTGTGGTTCATTCCTTCTTGTAGCACGACTAATTTTTTTATATCAGATTTCTAGTTTTGTTGGAAACCAAAAGAATAAATAAATTCACCCAGTTCTCTCCTGAGTCTACTCTTACTTTAAGGAAACTAGGTGGTGCGGTGGATAGAGCACCAGTGCAGGAGTCAGGAGGACCTGAATTCAAATCTCACCTCACTAGCTGTGTGACTTTGGGCAAGTCACTTATCCCCAATTGCCTCATCCTGTATCATCTCCAGTCATCCTGATGACTCTCTGGTCACTGGATTCAGATGAGTTTGGAGGAGAAGTGAGGCTGGTGACCTGTACAACCCTCCTTCATTCAGAAACAAAGTTAAGTACAATTTATGTCATTATTTCTCTGATGGCATGGTCTTCTTCAACAATAAGGACAAACAACCACACGTATACTTACTCTAATGGTTCATTTTCAGTTTCTTTTGCTAAGATGCCAGTCTTCCACCCATTAAAGCTTTACACAAAACTCTGTCTAGGGTCTCTTTCTCGTCTTCTTCTACACGATGGCCTTTGATGATGTCATCAATCCCTTGGATTCAGCAATCATTTCTCTGCAGATGACTCTCTATCTTTATATCCAACCCCGACCTCTATTCTGAACTCTAGTCACTCATTACCTGAATGTACCTTGGAGATCTCAAATCCAACATGTACAAGATGAAATCCATCCCTCCCTTCCCCTAGTCAGAACTATTCTCCTTCACAAATCTGCCTGTTTCTGTTAAGGTAGACACTAAGGCTCGCAGCTTCTCTCCTTTCCCTCACCCTTCTATGCCTTCTCTTGACAAGTCTTGTTCACTCTACTTTCCAAAATCTCTCCCATCTTACCCTTTCCCCACACAACCTCCAGACTATCTTTTCCTTAACTCATGCCTGGGTTATTAGGCAGCTTGACCACTGATCTACCTGTCTCCAGATTCTCCCCTCTTTAATTTGTCCTCTACGTAACCACTAAATTCATATTTACACAACTCAGATCTAACCACCTCAATTCCACTCCTCACCCTCTCCACTGCTACCCCCAATTCAAAACACTGTAGTGACTTCCAGCTGCCACCAGGATACCACCCCCAAATAGAGAGACACAGAGACACACAGACAGAGACACTGGGAGACAAGGACAGAGAGAAAGCCTGCTTCTGCCTTATCTTTCCAGTCTTGTTTTTCTTACTCTCCTTCCATAAATCTCCCTTTCAGTAAACTAGTTAGCTGTTTCTTATATACAGTATTCTGTCTTCTTCCTTGGTACCTTTGTACAGGCACTCATCTTTAACTAAGAAGGCACAAGCAGATACCCCACCTGTGCCTCTTAGAACCTGAAGCTTCCTTTAAAACACAGCTCCAATAAAACCTGATTTCTCAATCTCTCTCTCTCTCTCTCTCTCTCTCTCTCTCTCTCTCTCACTGTCTCTGTTTTTCTCTATCTCCCTCTGTCTGTCTCTCTCTCTTTCAAATACTCTCTTTTACTTTGAAGATGTTAAGCACATCTATTTTCTTGTACATATGTTGTATGCCCCAAGTACAATATAACCTTTTTAAGGGCAAGGACTGTTTAATTTTGATTTTTGTAATTTCAGCATTTGTCATAACTTCAGTATGTTTCCTGGAATGGTAGGAGGTTAATAAACATTTGAGGAATTAATTTATTAGAATTTTCTGCCTAATTTAGTGGTTCCCTAAAGAACCAGGGGAAATGTATTAAGTATACTTGACAAAGATTTTCCAGATCTTTTGCATTTTACCTATGGGCTAGATAAGAACCAGGAGCCCTGAATTCTTGCCTTGAACTAGTCCTTTGTCTTCTCTGGAATTCAGATTCTTCCTCTGTAGTATAAGATGATTTCTAAGGTCCTTCAAAATCAGTTCATTCTTATTATAGAAATGTTAATTGAGAAATTCTATGACAAAGTCAGCACTGGCACTGCAAATTCATTTTCTGAGCATCACTCACTCTGAGCTACTCTCCAACTCCCCAAATATTTTTGTAGACTGCATCATCTGTTTTCTTTGGAATAGGTTTATAATAAGAATGTGATATCAATTACTTTTACAAGTGTTACCCCACATACTCTCTCACTAAATTTGGTTACTTGGTGCTTCTCCATTGGTAGTCATAGATCCTGTCCTTAGATATGAGAGGCAGAGAGCACAGTAAAAGGGAAAACATTTATATGAATACAAAGTTGGAGATCATTTGACAAGAAACAAAGAAAGCCCTTTTCTTCTTTCATATATAAATCATTTATGTATAACTGGTGAATGGCCACAAACCTTCAAAGTCAATAGACTTAGACCTGGTCTTCTTAACTTTTTTTATGCCTTGTACCCCATTGGGAGCAATCTATGGACCTAAGAACCCCTACTTAAAATCATGTTTTTAAATTCATAAAAATAAAACAAACAGGATTACAAAGCAAATCAACTCTACTGAAATACAATTATCAAAATCAGGTCAAGGTAGGAAATTTAGAACCCAAGTTTAGAATCTCTGACCTGGAGAGAGGCTCCAAGTATATTGAATTGACTCCCTGTCCAGGATTTCTAGGAGGTTATAGGCAAAAGTGGCTCAAGAGGAGGAGATGTTCAGGAGCTATAATCTGTGTCTTTGGGAGAATTATCCACGTTTCTGAGATTTATTGAAGTGTATATTTTCTTTAGTTTGACTTTTTAAAAACACTGAAGTTGAAGTGACTTTGTTTGGAAAATAGCATTTCTAATATATGTGAATAACTGTTTTTAGGTAATTCTTATTTACATGAGATTGTATAGATGAGACGGGGAGGAGCCAAGATGGCAGAATAGAAAGATTCACATATGCTAGCTCTGAACCCACAGCCCATAAATTACCTATAAGGAGGAGCTCCCAACAGATTGGAGCAGTGGAAGCCGCACAGCAATGGGGTAGAGGAGATTTCTTTTCAAAAGAGCCCTGAAAAACCAATCCCAAAGATCCATCACACACTGGACAGGAGCAGAACCCAGCCCTGTCTGGGGCCGCGCGGCACTGAGAGGAGCAGATCTGAGTAGGCTTCAGGGACAGAATCTCCAGTGGCTGAGAAGGCCCCTCCACCCAAAGGTACACAGGTCAGTGAGAGAGGCTTCTGGGCTGGCCAAGAGGGGAGCAGGGTATCTCCATAACTCAGGCCCCCTTGGGAGGCAGCAGCAGAGACAGGGACAGCAGCAGACCCGGGCTCCCCAAGCGGGTAGGAGCTCAGATCCATTACTGAACATCTCTGCATAAACCCCCTGAGGGAACTGAGCCTGGGAGGGGGCCCTGCCCCGACCTGAGCACCAGACGTAAGCTCACATTGAATAGCAGCCATGCCCGCCACTGAAAGCCCTGAGGCTGGGGAGCACCATTTGAATCTCAGACCCCAAGCACTAGCTGAGTGGATCTAGGTGGGGGTGGAGAGGAATCTCAGAAGTCAAGTAACTGGCTGGGAAAATGCCCAGAAAAGGGGAAAAAAAAATAAGACCATAGAAGGTTACTTTCTTAATGACCAGATGTTTCCTCCTTTCCTTTCTGATGAGGA
>CM053770.1:9890845-10017145 GCA_028658325.1 Potorous gilbertii
GAGAAATGTATTGGGAGGAGAGACGGTGAAATGGAATGGGGCAAATTATCTCTAATTGAAGAGGCAAGCAGGAGACTTTTTAGTGGAGGGAAAAAGAGGAGAGCTGAGAAAAGAACATGAAGTTTACTCTTATCACATTCGACTAAAAGAAGGAATAAAATGCACACTCATTTTGGTATGAAAACCTACCTCACCATACAGGAAAGTGGGGGAGAAGGAGATAAGCAGGGTGGAGGAGGGATGATGGAAGGGAGGGCAATGGGAGGAGGGAGCTATTTGAAGTCAACATTCAGGGAGGGACAGGATCAAAAGAGAGAATAGCAACAATGGGGGGCAGGATAGCATGGAGAGAAATATAGTTAGTCTTACACAACACGACTATCATTTAAGCCATTCGCAAAACGGCACAGATATGGCCAATATTGAATTGTCTGCCTTCCCAAAGGGAATGCGTGGGGAGGGAGGGATGGGGAGAAGTTGGAACTCAAAGTTTTAGGAACAACTGTTGAGTAATGTTCTTGCTACTAGGAAATAAGAAGTACAGGTAATGGGGAATAGAAAGTTACTGGCCCTACAGGACCAAAGAGAAGATGGAGACAAGGGAAGGGAGGGATGATAGAAGAGAGGGCAGATTGGTGATAGGGGAAATGAGAATGCTTGGTGTTTTGGGGTGGGAGGAGGGGACAAATGGGGAGAAAATTTGGAACCCAAAATTTTGTGAAAATGAATGTAAAAAATTAAATAAATAAATTTATGTTAAAAAAAAAAAAAAAGAACAGGGATGAGAACATCTTGAATCTGGAGGTAATCCCGAAAGTCATCTAGTTCAATTAAGTGACTTACTTGGTGTTATAAGACTCAGCTAAGGAAGATAGGGAAATGGAGTGATGTTCCCTTTCTGGAACAGATGACAATGATTGGATTCCTGCTGCCAGAGCATGGAGTTAGAGGGGGAAGGACATTAGCATTAAATGGCAGGAAGATGGTGTGGAGGGGTGGCAGGGACCTGCTAGATTTAGTGAGATGGGCTACATTTATAAGATGTTTTATTACTAGTTCAGTCACTAGGCTCAGGCAACCTGGATAGGGACCTGGTGGGAACTCTAAAGTCTGTTGTTTGCAAGGACTTTGACTTTTAAACCTAACATGCCAGTTTTAATGCATGCTATAAAATTGTTGCAGAAAATAGTCACTCCTACCAGTGTTTATTTCAATAGCTGTTTCCTAGAACCTTCCCAAGTGACTCCATCCCAATTCTTAAACTTTATTAACATAAAAAAGAAATGACAAAGTAATGACAAACTAGAAGTAGTCATTCACCACCTTCTTGGACTATGTGATAACCATTTCAAATAAATTTTAAAAACTGACTTCGCAGATTGCTCTAGGTCAAATCTACTTTATTCTCTGGCTTTGTATTTTTGTTAAAAAGTGACAAGGCTGGATTAAATGATCTTTTCAGATCTTTTCCACTTCTAATGTTTTCTGAGTTCATTTTATGAGTTGAATCTAAGACACATACAAAATTCCTGTGCCTATCAAGAATAGATGACTTTTATTTACCTTGCTTTTCTGTCATATCCAACTCTTAGTGACCCCTTTTGGGGTTTTCCTGGCAAAGATACTGGAGTGATTTGTGATTTCCTTCTCCAGCTCCTTTTACAGATGAGGATACTGAGGCAAACAGAGTTAAAAGTGACTTACCCAGGGTCACACAACTAGTGTCTGAGGCCAAATTTGAACTCAGGAAGAGAAGTCTTCCTGACTCAGAGCAGCACTCTATCCACTGTGCCACCTAACTGGCTCTGGACAGCTACATTTATTTATACCATATCTTATGTTTTCCAAAGCCCTTTTCATCCACTATCACATTTGAACCTCACTCAACCCTGGGTAGTAGCTTCTACAGAGTAAGGAAACTGAGGCACTGGGAGGAAAAGTGACCATGTCTTTGATTACATGTCATAAAGACAGCATTGGTTTCCCTGACTCCAAGTTCAGTACTCTGTCCTCATCAGCACATAACCATGTACCAAACTCAGTCACAGTTCTATTCAGCTAATAAAGACCATTGTACCCCTAAGCTAGAAACTAAGGCCTGGAACAGTGCTTTTGCAAAGTCCTTGATGATAACTTGCCTAACATATCACCCAACAGGATGATTTCACCCAAGGTATTGGGTGGTTTTCCAGAAGATAGCCATGGAAGAGTGGAAAGAGGGATGAATTTGGAGTCAAGAGACCTGGCTTGAAATTCTGACTGAGAACATGTAACTGCGTGACCTTGAGCAAGTCACTTTAACTTTCTAAGTTTCCTCATCTATAAAATGGGTATAATAATTCTTGCTCCTACATTATCAGCGAACCTTATGGGCTATGATGAGGACAGTCCCAAGTTAGTCTCAAAAAGCTACAAAAATGGGAGTTTTGAGATATTCACAAAATAAAATCCAAAGCCTTTTCTGTCATTAATGAAGAATGCTACAATAAATGTTTACTCTGTAGTACACTAGCAACTAAATTAAGCAGTAATAATTGTTTTCAGTGGTACCACTCCACAGCTGAGGAAAAAATATAATTGCAGGTCATTTCATTTATAGACATCAACCATAGATGCTTTGCTCATACATAGAGAGTTGAAATGTGGGCTAATTTTATTTTAACAAATGGTTAATTCCTCCTTATGTAGAGGCAGTTAAGTAGTGCAATGGATAGAGTACTGGACCCAGAGTCAGGAATACTTAAGTTCAAATCCGGCCTAAGACATTTAGTAACTGTGTGACCACTTGATCTCTCTCTGCCTCAGTTTCTCCATTTGTTAAGGATAATAGCAGCACCCACCTTCCAGGGTTGTTGTGAGTATTAAATCAGAAAATACTTGTAAAGTTCTTAGCACAGTGTTTGACACATAGTAGGTGCTTTAAAATTTTAGTTTTGTAGGATTTTACTTTTATATCTGGTAGAAACATTGAGGGGCCTAATATACCTTCTTCTCTTACATGTGAGGAATTGAGACCCAGAGAGAAGTGACTTGTTCAAGGTCACATGAGTAGTAAACGGCAGGCTTTCAACCATGGTCCTCTGATCCCAAATCCAGGGCTTTTCTTCCTCAGCCACATTGCCTTCCTTTGAGGTTAATATTTTTTTTCAGTATTTGGTAAACCATTCAGCAAGATTAGACAATGGAAAGAATATTTGCCCTAGAGTCACAGAACCTGGGTAGAAGTTCTGTCACATTTAACCCTTACTACCTGACCTTAAACATATCTTTTATCCTTTCTCAGGCTTACTATTTTCATCTGTAATATGGGATGCTATGAACTAGAAGGCCTCTGAGACTCTCACTTAAAACTCTTCTTCTTGCTTTTATAGGTCTGCCATATGCCATAGAAGAATGCCACCCTGTCCCATTTGCAGATGGTAAATCCCTGTAGAGCTACTTGTTGTTCTTCCGCCATAGAAGAGAAGCCCAACTTTGGCATTCCTATGGACAGATATCACAGATACGGACATTTGTGGAGTCTCATTTCCTTCCGTAGGATACCCACTGCACAGAAGATAAATCCTTCTAAGAGAATTCCACAGTCTTGTAGTGGAACCTTACCCCTCCCAATTCAGCACCATAGCTAGCGACTTACTAATGCCATCATCCCTCCAGAAAATGTCACCATCTCTTTAAATCCCCAGCACTTAACAGTGCCTGTCATATAGCAGGCCCTTATTAAATGTGTATTGATAGATCTATTGATTGGAAGTCAGTGCAAGAACATTAATTAAGCCAATGGGAAGCTTCTTCTGATCTTGTATCTTTTTACTCATGCAGTGGTTTTCTATGAATGGTCAGGGTTACCCAAAGTTGACCTTAGCTTTGTCATTAGAACTAAGCTATAACAGAGACTGGAGAAGCACCCCTCAGCATATGCAGATGGGAGAAACAATTATATTCCATACATCGAACATGATTAAGCACCTAATATGTGTCAGACCCTGGACTAGGCTACGGGCTTAGAAAGATAAAAAACATGATTAATCCCTGTCCTCAAGGACATTTCATTTTAGTGGGGGGAGGGGAAGGAGGAGAGGAATCCAACATGTACATAAATAAGCAAATACAAAGTATATCCAAGGGAGGAAGAAAGGAAACAAGTAATTATAAAGTACCTACTATGTACCAGGGATTATGCTAAGTATTCTACAAATGCAGTGTGTGTGTGTGTGTGTGTGTGTGTGTGTGTGTGTGTGTATGAGAGAGAGAGAAAGAGTGAGAGAGAGAGAGAGAGAGAGAGAAAGAGAGAGAGAGAGATGGTGCTATTAGAGGGGAATACAACAGAGATCCAGAAAAGTCTTTCAGAGGAGGTGGCATCTGCACTATACTCAAAAGAACACCAAAGGTTCTATGTGACAAAAGTAAGCTGGAAGGGAATGCCAGGCATGAGGGATTAATAATGCAAAGATATGGAGGCAGGAGAGTCAATATCATGTATTAGGACAGATAGTAGGTGAATTTGATTAGAATAGAGATTTGATGAAAGAGTAACATGAAACAAGACTGGATATGTAGATGGGCAGAGGGCTCCCCATGTCAGGCTGGAGATTTTATGTTTCATCCTGAAGGCACTAGAGGGAAGGGTCATGGAAGAAGATCCTAATACTCAAGTGGTGATGTAGCCAGGGATTGAAAGAATCCGGCATCCTTTGAGTGGATGCATTAATCAGTTAGATTCGAACAAGAAATTAATTCTATATTGTAAACCTAAAAGCACTGAATAATTTTGAGTAATTGTAATCTGCTGCTCATAAGATGAGACCGAGATAAAGTGCTAGGAGGGATCTTACAGGTGACGTAGTCTACTGCTTCATTTTACAGATGAGGAAACTGAGGTCCAGAGAAAAGAAATGATTTTTCCCAGAGTCACAGGGTTGATACATGGCAGAGGAAGGATTCAGATTCAATCCCTTTGTCTCAAAATTCAGTGCTCTCTCCATTGTGCCACACTGGTTTCTCCCACCTATAGGGAGCAATTGTATATCTTTTAAGGGGATGAAACTCTTTCATTTCTTGAAGTGGCATGGCAACATGGTCTCATGGGTAGATCACTAGCTTTGGAGTCAGAGAATGAATGAACGAATGAATAATGAATCATAAAAACACAATGCATACAGGGGAGCAGTCATCATGGACGAATGTTTGACCTGGAAAATAACAGTGATGGGGAGTGAAACAAGACATGTTCTTTCTAGAAAGATCTGAACTCAGGAAGACCTTGGGAAAATCCCTTAAATTCTCAGTCCCTTGGGCAATTCTCTGTAACTGAGTAGCAGACTAGTTGTCTGTCTATGTCCGTGGTACTGGTTTGTATGCTGGGATGAAATCATAGTTCTAGACAAAAAATGTTGCTTTCAATAAGCCATAATTTCCTTTATTCAATTCATCAAATGTATAGAGCGGCGACCATACGCCAAGCATTGAGATAGATTCATCAAGGAATTTACTGTCTAATAATACAATCTAATTCTCTCTAAGCCTTACTTATAGTCATCTGACATGTGCATGGTCAGGTGTCATCTCTGTTTTTAGATGTTAAAATCAAAATTGGGAGACAATCTTTAAATGACCAAGTCAGGTGGGGTGGGAAATCAAATTTGGTTACTAAGGTGACCACGCAATTCCTCCAAAATTACTAATCCCGGAGCCCGGTTAGACACAGCCAACCATCAGGTTGTTATGAAGCTCAATATCAGATTCTGATTCTCGCCTGTGGGATCTTACCAGTAGACATCTCCCACTGCACTGATTAAAACATGTTTATACTGCAAGTAAATTCTGCTCAGTCTTACACATTTGTTGTCTACTCCATACATGGAAGCTGGAGTCAAAAAAATCTTCATTCTGTCTGGGTGTGGGGGCAGGGTGGGGAGAAGAAACCTGTTTACTTAGGAACCAGTCTCCCCTGAGTTAGATCTGTGAAGGCATTTGCAGTTCCATCTGATTCCCAAGGGATGTCATAGAGGTACTCCAACTCTTTGGATGCCTCCCTGTGATAAAAAAAAACAAAACACTGAGCCTTAGGCAGAAGCCCAGCACTGCCTGCTGCTTAAACTGTGTCTGACATCAATCTCCACCATGATTTACATTTGAAAGCATCAGATCAATATTTGAAGGGCTGTTTTTCTTTAATATCAACTTACTTCCAATTTTTGAAATAGAAAGTTATTTTTCAACACAGAGATCAACTAAACACTACATGAAAAGTTGGTGGCAGCAAAATGGGGCAACAGGGGCCGGTACAAAAAAAATTAAACATAAATTTTGTGTTGACATAATCCAGGTTAAGTCCTCCAAAGAAAAATCCTTACTTTTGTCAAATGAGAGGCTATTTTATCACTCAGAGAATGTCACATCAATTGTGAAGCCATCAGCCTCAAGGCTGGCTGGTGATTGCTTCATATTTACTGTGAGTCCAGCCTTGGAGATGGCACTTTCCGCAGTCTTTGGACGGACTCATGTGCGCGGGTGACATTTAAAGTGTTGATTTTTCCAGCACTTATGTTAATTGTCGTAATTTTCCTGATGAACCACCATTCTGGTTCCCTGATGCAGCCAAGATAGTTTTACATTTTCTATGCAGGGCCTCTTTGCCATTTGGTCTGTGTAGTGTCAGCCTCGAGTGCTACTGAAAGCAGACAAAATTGCAAGCAAATTGCATCAGATTGCCAACATTGTGAAAAGGTAAATTGCTTGCAAATCTATTTAAACCACTGCCCTATTTTCATCAGCTTCAGTACTTGGTATTCATGATTGCTTAATTGGGGACCTTTCCTATTGTGCTGGGCTTTATGGTGTAATGGAAAGCGATCTTTACCAAACCAATTACCCTTTTTTTCTCAGCACTACATTATTGCTGTGATTGCAACTGCCAGTCCTTTGTAAATGAACTTTCTGATTTCAATGATGTTTTTAAAATGTAAGATAGAAAAAAGTGGCATTCATATTGTGTGATGTTCTATTTTGAAGCCTTTTTGTACTCTCCATTGTCTGGCAGAATGGACTGAAGGGTTACGCAGTACCTACAAATATCCGTGTAACTACTATTAATATTATTATAATGTCTTCCTTTGTGCAGCAGCTCAATTAGGAAAGGATAGGAGAAATATTTTGTCACCTTGTCAAGTACACAGGAAGTGCTGTTGATGCTTCCCTCTTTTTTTTTGACACGTACATTATCTCGAGTAATAAGATGAGATTCTTTCTTAAGGAGTGGAGAAGAAGATGCGAAATTAATTTAAATACACCACCCCCTGCTCGTTTTGTATTTACCAAAAAAATAAAGATAAAAATATTTAGAATTGGCATGAAATTCAAGGCTGTAATCAATAGTTTCAGGCAGGGGAAGGAACACAGCTAATTGGAATTCTCTTTTCCTCATGACCCAGGTACCAACGCTTTGAAACCATGAGTGTGCCATAGGTCAAAAGGTAAGCTACATTGTATCAACACACCCTGCTGCAGATACAATGGAGTCTGAAGGGGACCCACATCCACTTCCCATTTTTCGAGCTAATTTGAGAAACTCCCTCCCTCAATTACTGTTCTTGGTTATGCTCAAAAAGGGTCTTTCACTACAGTGAGTTATGTTTATGTATTTATTTATTTATGTGATTTGGGAAATCATATCCTTCCTCAGAGTGTCAGGGCAGAAAGGAATCTTCCCCTTGTTTAGTCATTCCTAATCCAGTGAGTGGAAATGGAGGCTGGATTTACCCCCCACTGTTCCCATTTCTAAGGGGGGAGGGGATTTTGTGGTGATTTTTTTTCCTCTTTTCTCTCGTTGAATTAAAAAGAGAAGCAGAGCATTGACCCAGTACCCAAGTTATAGGGTTAGTGGTGATTACCTTAGATGATACCCTTGCATACAATCTCAGTCTTTGAAAACACTGGAATGAGTTTTCTAGATGCTGCTTCTGTCACTGACATCCAGTCTTCCTTAGGTTGAGAGTGTCAGGTCCAGTTCATTTGTGGCAGATGGAGCATTCTGAACCTTCTCACACAATGATACAAGTCACTTGACGTTTCTAAGGACTTTGAATTCAGCCATGGAAGCCTGGGATGGGAAGATAGAGTTTTTCTAGTGCTTATTTTCATCAAAGTAGGCTTTTATTTCATAGGAAATGAGAGAATCATGGAAAGCTACAATGAAACCCAGACCTCCTTTTAAAATTCCACCTCAGACTTGGACGGTCAGTGCCTCCATATTCCACTGGTTCTTCGATCTCATTCGCGTCTATGTTCTCTCCAATCATATGGAAGCCCACCTATCCATGCCTGTTAATGCTTTGATCTTTATTTCAAGGATTATCGTTATACCTAAGGGCAGCGTGATGTCACAGATAGGACACTGACTTCGGAAACCATGAGACATGAATTCAGATTCTACAACATTCACAGCTATGTGACCTTGAGTAAGGTCTCTCACTACTCAGTTTCCCTCTGTTTCTTCCTCTATAAAATGAATGGCTTTGTCTTGATAGCCCCAAAAGTCTTTGAGCTCGAAGTCTGTGATTTTGTAAGAATTCATCTAGAAGTGTCCAGCCCATTGAGAGTGAGTAGGTCTGATTAGCAATCAAACTCTCAGAAAGTAGACTAGGTCTGTTTCTAGAACCAGACCAGAAGCTTATCTGGAATGGGAGACACTTCCAGAGTTTTCTGCTGGTTTAGTTTTCTGTTGGGAGTACAGTTACCTCTGCACTACCATGAGAACTCAAAGTATACACTCTAATGATAAGAGGGAAATTAGATACTTTGTGGGGAGGGAATGGATTTTCACTCCATGAAGTGTTTTCTAGGTAGAGAGTCTATGTCACAAAATCTTAATTGTCATAGTTGACAGAAATTGGGATATTTGCTTAATTCAATTGAAGCCAACAAGCACTTATTAAGCCATCAATCAGTAAACATTTATTAAGCACCTCCTATGTACCATGCCCTGTGTTAAGTGCTAGGAATGTGAGAAGAGGCAAAAGACAATCCCTGCCCTCAAGGAGTTGACACTGTAATGGAGCTGTATACAAGGTAAGTTAATACAGGATAAATAGGAAATAATCAACAAAGAGAAGATTCTAGACTTAAATGAGGCTGGAGAAAGCACCTACTTTATTCAAGGCACTAAGGATTCAATGATAAAATGTTCCTGCCCTCAAGGAGCTTGTATTCTCTTACAGATGAAAGATAAATCCATAACCCTTAAGATTCACAATGAACCACATACAGACATGAGCTCATATGATACAAGGTTAATTGTGGAAGGATTGCACCTTCCCTACTTTTTTCATTGGGCCATGTGGAATAATTCCAAGTGTTCACTTGCAGGCTGAAATCTCTATTCAACAAATTCCACAGACATTTGTAAAATACCTACTCTCTACAAAGCACTGTACTATGATACAAAGATGAAAGCCAATGATGTCTTGTCTTTAGGGATATTATATTCTGATTCCACATGAATCACTACAGTACAAATGAAATGATTAATAATTAAATTTGTGGAAGAGATAAAAATGAGTGACCTGGAAGCTGAGAGGTGAGTATGAGTGGGGAATCCCTCCTAGCTGGCCCCCTTCTCTTCACTATATCTGAGATGTTCTTGAGAGGCAGGTTGGTATAGCAGACAAGGCTTTCAAATCCTGCTTCAGTCTTTTTCTGCCTGTATGAGCACAAACAAGCCATGCTCCTGCCTCAGTTTCCTTAGCTGTAAAATGAGAATCATACTACAATGGCATTGCTCGGGTCACGGGAACGCTTGCTTCTCTTTCAAAGGCTTGATTACTGCAATGCCTCAGCCTCCATCCTCATGCAGCATGTAAGCACCCGAGTGCCCAGATGGCCATTGAACCTTCCTCTGGAAGCAGTTAGTCTAGAACTTCAAATCAAGAAGCAAAGAATGGGCTTGTAGATGGATTCCTCTTCCAGTTGCTGTCAGTTGACATGTTCCTAGCGTGATAATCCCATGTGTTGGTGCACAGCTCCAGGACAGCTGGGGGTCCTGATCTCTCCAGACTCCCTTGCAGAAGTGTGGGGTTCTTAGGGAAGCCTGCTCAAACCAGGGACGGGTGCAGCTACGATTCATGCTGTGCTTGTTTTTCTGAAACCCTGCCTGGGAAAGGAGAGCTTTGTGAACACGGTGGGTGATAAATGTACATGTTTGCAGGTGTGGTAAACAGTGGATCTATCTCTCTCACCCCCATCCCTCAATGAATAATGTTTCTCAGGGTTTGCTTGTGGAATTGCTGCTTTCCACCCACACTATGTCTCCTTGGAATGAGAATGATGAGCAGACCTGCAGACAAGTGGTCTCCATGGTCCAATTATGGGCAGCTAAAGAGCAGCATGGACCAAACTGGCCAATCATGTAGTGACGAGAATAAGGAGAACAGATGGACAGTTGAGATGTTTCACTGGTACCTAAGGAATATTAAAAAACCCAGAGGATGGCCCGCCAGCTTTTGGAATGCATTGTTTGGGAAGGATTTATGGAAAAACAAAGGCAAAACAATATGAGAAGCTGTGAAGGGTTTCATCCAATCAATAATTATCACCAAGCACCTACTATGGGCAGGTCAGCTAGATCATGGGGATACAAAGTCCAAATAAGCATTTATTAAGCAACTAATATATGCCTTACAGGCAAAGATACTAGGGATACAAAAGTGAAACAGTCCCTGTCCTCAGAAAGCTTATATTCTACTGGGAAGGAAGGGGAACATATACAAGTGATTAAATATTACATATGTATGAAACAGAGAGATTTCAGTGAAAAAAGAGTTGAAACATGGCTAGCTAAGGGGATGAGGAAAGTCCTCATATAGGAGGTGACACCCAAGCTGTGTCTTGATGGGAGCTCTCAGAGGCCAAGGTAAGGAGGGAGAGAACACTGAATAGAGACTGCTAATGGTGCCCATGGGAAGGGGTCTATCAAGTCCCTGATGAAACTACAGTTTCCCATGAAGCATGGAGTGGATGGAATTCTTGAGTGAGGAGATGAATTCCAATGCAGGGGGCAGTTGTACCACTGTTTAGGGGACTGGTTCCAATCCATGCAAAGGCTTGATGTGTCTACTTCAGGCACAGGTATCCTCTGACTGATTTCTATTAGATGTGTGGTAATTTAAAAATTCTTTTACCTGTTCACTAAAGTGGAACTATGTGTGCCAACAAAAACTGAATGAATAATTAGAGACACAAGAGACCAGGTTACAACTTTCTGAGATGCAAAAGATTGAAATAACCCTTAGAAGTCCAACCACTGGAATCAGTAGCAGAGTCTGCCAGTACATGAGAGGCAAGGCTGACAAGGAGCCATTCCTGAGGCTTGCTCAATATATTCTAGCAGTGAAATGACTCAGAAGTCAGCATGACCTTCAAGCAAGGGATTCACTTGACCATCTATGGCACTCACAGGAGTGATTCAGTAGAGATTTTGAAAGGAGAGAAAGAATGCTGAGGACGATGAAATACCTGTCCTGAGTTGGAGACAGAGGAATGGTTTTTACCTGTCGCTCACTCGAGCCCACTGTCCCCAGGGTCTATCTGTCTCTAGTTTAGGGAGATGCTTTCTGCTTCTGCCTTGCTCTACTTCCTTTTTGTGAAAGTAAATTACTATCAGTGAATCCCTTGAAATGGGAGAGATATCAACTGGTTAAATTGTGTCAAGGCACTCAGTGATGGGGATTCAGGCATTAGAAATGTCAAGCCATCATGGGTCACCTCATGAACTCTGACGAGTGAGACTGGTCATTGCCCTTGCCCCCTGAGCTCAGTCTTTCATGTGAGTATGAGCTGAGAGAATGAACTCAGAGAGGGGATGCCCAGGGGCCTGGCAGCAGCCACCAAACCTCTCTCTTAATCTTAGGTCTCAGGTTCAGAGACTTAACTTGATTATATAATCCTTTTTGTTTTGTTTTGTAAGGCAAAGTATTGTTCCACAAAAAGAGATTGTTAAAAGTTCTTTAAATAGAAGGCATTCTTAGCATATCAAAAATGACTTGACTTCCCAAGTCATAATTTGCACACAAGATTTCAAAAATAATTCTGTTGTATGAAGTCAGGTGTTATGTGAGTCGTTAGTTGTTTGAACCATACTCAGGAGGAAGTGGGCATTACATTGTGGACCTGTTTGTACTCTTGCCTTCAAAGACTCTAACCTAGACCTCCTACCAGAGGCAAATCAGTGGGATTCTTTGTTTATTTGTTTGCTTATAAACTGAAGGCAGATTCCATAAATGCTACTCCCTAGCAAGAAGCAAAAAAATTTCCCCATTGAATTAAACTATTTTTTTTAAAGTTCAATTGAGGGGACTAGGGGATAGAAACTGAGACACCATCCCTAAGGAGAATGCACCCATAAATACAGGGACTGATCCATAGGAAGAGTGTGGTGGGGGGAAGAGAGAGATGTTCCCCTTCTTTCCTACTTTAACTAATGATTCCTGCTAACTAGGCACTAAGCTTAGTTCTATCTATGCTCCTAAAGGGGATTAAATGTAATTGGTTCCATTTCAATTTTGAGTACCATGAGATAGAGCCCTAGTTTTCCTGCCCTGGTTTTGTCTTCGCCCCCTTCTTACTAGTAGCATTCATCTGCAAGACACCTGATTAGAGTTAGAGACATCATCAGTGGCAGTAAAGTGAAGACAATCCACCAAACCTTTCATGAGCATTGAACTCAGAACTCTGGTTCACATACACAATGCTTCCACCTAAATGGTTATGAGCCATATCAAAAGTGGAAGAACCATATCAAGATGACCTTTTCTGGTCTTTTCTTCCTCTATATAGGAAAGTAATGTGTGAAAAGTCAGCATACAACATGATTGACACAATCCCTAGTCTAATTTTCCTTTTGATAAACATTTATTAAGCCCCTCATACCTACATGGTGCTGGGGATACAAGGAGATAAAAAAAAATCCTGCTTACCAGGGCCTCCAGTCCAATAGAATAAATGATACACTTCTGAAGAATATGAAGGGCAGTGAAGACACGTTGAGAGTCCACTTTGCAAGTCCAAGAAAAGTGCAACATAGCTAAGCAGTTATCTGCAAAAGCCCTTGTGCTTTCAGCATGACTGCAATAGAATTACTGTAATGCTTCCAAGTCTCTCTATTGGATTCTTTTTCACATCCTGACCAGTATTGAGAAAAAGAAATTCAAAAGGAAAATTCAAAAGTAGCCCTTGTTTACCAAAGGGCTTTAGATGCCTGTGGATACCCCAGGCTCATCCACTCTAGGCAGTGCTTGCAGTCTCAGTGGAGCTCCTTTCATTATCCAGAGTTGTTACTCTGAAAATGTCTCCATAAAAAGTCATTCAATGATAATGTAAGCAAAAACAAGGCAGTGTGGTAGGTACTGCGAAAGAGAAACATAGATAGATATGATCTTTGCTCTTGAAGGGCTTCCATGCTGCTATAGGTGACAAAAATAAAATTTGGTACTGCCCTGGGATTTGACACGAATTTATTTCATGACGAAATCAAGTTGGATAAGCCATGGAATATGGAAGGTGACATGATCAACATCAAGCCGATGGCCTTGGGTGGTGAGTTCCTGGGAAGACCCAGGAGGGTTTCTACAGGTGACAGATTTCAGACTTGCCTGGAAATAATAAAGCTACCATGGACTTGGGCTGGCTTAGTAAGAAGTCCTTTAGCACAATAATGGGAAATTATGGTTTCCTTCACTTAGACCTGATTAGTGTGCACCTGGAAGGCAGTGCTCATGAATGACCAACAAGAGGGACATTGACAAATTCCCACCACTAAGAATAAAGGTCATAAATTCACAGATCTAGAACTGGCAGGGACTCCAGATATTATCTAGTCCAATCCCATCATTTTACAGATGAGGAAACTGAGGCCAATCCAGACAGATTACATGATTTGTCCAAGCTCATCATAGATAGTAGTCTTCAGAGGCAGGATTTGAACCCAGATTCTCTGATGCTCTGTCAGGGGTCTTTTCATTTTACCATGTGATTTTTCTCTGCATTTACAGCCCAACTTAGTTGCCACTACCCATGAACCTTTCTCTGATTTTCCACAGCCTCAAATGACCTTCTTAGCCAGGTAGTCTGAGCTGTCCTGCTTGATAAGTGAGCAAGTTAGTGCAAACTCACTTCCCATATCTCCATTGGCTTTGCATCCCATCACAACATTCACCAGAACATCCAGAGATATACAACTCCTCCTCCACACCCCAGAACCTGCCATTTTCAATCTCTTAATGAGAGCAGATCAATTAAATCAATATTATCATTCTTCCAATGCTACTGGAAGGGAAAGCCAATGGACTCTGCTTTGGCTGCCTTCACAATCCCTGTGATGTCCCAGACTAAAACTCCATTCCTTGGCCATCTAGGCTATCTGCCTTCAATATAATGTAAACTTCTTGGGAACAAGGACCAGGTCATTTTTATAATTGTGTTCTCAGAACCAGACACAATGCCTAGGACAGAGTCAATATATAATATATGCTTTTTCCATGCATCAATTCATTAAAATAAGAAAATAAAGCTACCCAGAAAGCAGAGAGAAGAGCATCCAAGGTGAGCTGATGCAGAGAGGGTAAGACTCTGTCACCTTTGTCTTTCTCATCCCTTTCTTCAAGCATTGGCTCTTCCTTGATAACTTAGTGAAAACCTTCAAAGCCCTGGTATTTTACTGAGTGGTTCAGAATGACATTTGCCTCTCTGGTATACCTGCGGGCTCGCCCACTTCATTCCCGAGGTTGACAGCCTGACTGCTAGCAGCAATTTCTCCCATAATATGGTGGGAGAAGTAGCTGGAGAGGGGGTGGGGTGGAAAGGGGACCTTTGGATTATTTCCCTTAATGGAATTACTATTCAGAAAAGAAGGTGCTTTGGCTGGAAAGATCTTTCTCATACCAACTGGGCAATTCAGAACACTCCCATTTGCCCAACTAAGTATATTTTTAAGATGACAAGAGATGAATGAGATGTGCAGGCTATGGTTATTCAGGGCACTCTTCATCATGTATAGCATCAGCATTGAATAACCTTTAAAATATAACCTTTAAAAAGTATGAGAGTTAACAGTATCATGGCCCAGATCAAAACGGGACTGCCAATCATGCTAGAAGTCCTGGAGTTCCTTACCTCAGAGTAAGGTTCCATATCTCCTCTTTGAGCCATGTCACATTCCGTGTGAGCTTTCTAAGACTTTCAGTCTCAGAATCACATCTTCTCAGAGCTTCAGAGATAGAGGGCCCCAAAGAGGCCAAATGCCAACCGTCTCCTGATCAAGAAGGCCCCTTAACATCATAACCTTTGTTTGAAGTTCTCAGTGAGCTACAGCCAACTTTCTCCCAAGGTACAGCATTCCATTTTGGGGAGGATCTAGCTGTAAAGAAGTTCATTTTTTTTGTTTCTTTTTTCCTTGTATCATGCTTAAATCCCCCTTTTTCAATTTCTTTGCATTGCTTCCAGTTTTGCTTCCTAGATCCAAGCAGAACAAGTTTATCCCTCTTCCATGGGACAGCCTTCAAGTAACAGAGAACCATTCCGTCCACCTCGATGTCCTCTTATCTAGCCTAAGTATCCCTAGTTATTTCCATGGATCTTCGTTTCGCATGAGTTCTTCCTCTTTGACTATCCTGGCTGCCCTCTGAACACTTTTTTGGTTCCCTACCTAAAATATGTTGCTCATAGCTGAATAGAGAATTCCTGATGAGGTCTGACAGTCAGAGACACATCCAGGATACTACAGCTCTCTTAATGTAGCACAAGATGGAATGGTGGGATTGTATCGGGACCCGTATCACCCGGCTGACTCAATCAACTTGCAGTTTACTAAAACTCCCAAATACTTTTTAGACAGACTTCAGCCTAGTTAAGTCCCATCTTGGACTTTATGAGGTTGTATTTTTCAAATCTGTATATGATTATATATTTATCTCTATTAAACTAATAAGTTGCAGAGAGAACACCAACCCACTTTGCAACTATCACCAAGGAGTTCTTTATATACAATGAAAACATAGTTTGAGCCATTATTTTCACCCTAGAACAGAACTCCCCAGGGTGAATTTTCAACATCAGCAAAAAAATTATAAAAACCTGTGTTTTCTGGTGTGAGAGATCCCTCCACTGAAGTCGACTGCAGCCCAATTATAATGATAAACACATGGGTGTTGATGATTTACTTTTTCTCCCACCATAACGTTACACACAATCTACATAAAAGTAACGGTAACAGCAAGGCATCTGGATGGTATGGAGGATAGAGCGCAGGACCTGGAAGCAGTGAGAGCTAGCTGGGTTCAAATCCAGCCTCAGACGTTTGCTAGCTGTCTGACCATGGGCAAGGTCCTTAACCTCTACCTGTCTCAGTTTGCCCATATTTGAAATGGGATCATAACACCTCCATGCCAGGGCTATTGGGAGGGTCAAATGAAATAGTATCTGCAGCGTTCAACACAGCCCTGGCACATCCTAAGAGCTATAAAAATATTTGTAGCTTTATTATGATTCCTGCTACCATCTGACAGTGACATACCATTGAGGTTCATAGAGAGCTTTATACACAATTATATCGATTGACTCTCGCAAGTTTGTTTGGTAGATAGGATGGGTATTGTGATCTTCATTTTACAAATGAGGAAACTGAGACTCCGTGCGATGAAGTGATTTAGCCAGGGCACACTGTTAGTCAGGAGTGGGTCTTCCTGGTTCCAAGTCCAGTATACTTTCAACAGAGTAAGGCACCTAATTCCCCATCTAGCTCTCCCTTCCTATGACACCACATCTTCTCCTAGATAAATAGAAACAAATAAGTTCATGAATATGGTGTTTGAAAGTGATAGTAAAGTTTAGTTCAGAAATATTTTATTTGGGGAAAACTTATTCTGCAGCATGTCAAAATGACTTCCTCTGATTCTTTAGTTGTGTGACCATAGCCCCAGTTTGCATAAGGGTACAACACCCCAATCCCCGGTGGCTCATGCGGCTGTGCAGATTTGTCCTAGCAGGCCAGGAAGTTACATTAAGACAAGAGCATAAGGTCATACATTTGGAGCTAGGAGAGGCCTCTGACATCATCTAATACAATTGCTTTACTCTACAAAGAGTAAGTGGCGGAGCCTGTATTCAAAATCACCTTCTCTGACTTCAAATTTTTAGTACATTTTAGCACATCTTACATAGTACATTTTTAGTATTCCATGCTGATCCATGCTGATAGAATTGGGTGTAGACCTGCTTCTATTCATTTCCATTCATTCATTCATTCAGCTCTTACGTGACTACTATGTGACAGGGATTATCTTGGGGAGACATACAGAAATGAAACAAGGAGCTTACATTCACTTATCTTTTAAGAAAAATACAAGTGGGTTGACCTAACTACTCAGGTGACCAATGAGCTATGGTAGACTAGCTCTCATGGCCTGGTCTGCAAGAACTCAAAGTCATTTCTAGCTGAATAAAATGTTAGTGCCCATGAGGGAAAGGAAGTGGGGGAAGAAAGGAGGGAGACAACATTTCTTAAGTTGTTCTTATTTAGAAACACTTAAGGAAAAGTTCTTTTAAAAAGTCACTGAATCCCCTGAGCGCATGATCCTTGTCACATCTGGTTCATCACTATAGCCATTTCTTGATGGCTGAGTTGATAACAGGATGTCAGTATATCACTTAAAGGACCCACGATATCAGAACCTCAGTTTCTTCACCTGTGATATGTGGGTGATAACATTTGCTCTTTGTAGGTTTCTTGTGAGGAAAACACCTTGCAAACCTTAAAACACTATTTTGTTCAATAAACAAATGATCAAAAATTCACTAACTTAAACAGGTTAAAATACCAAGTCTTCTAATTTATACAATAAGATAACCTTAGAGTATAAACAATGTGAATGATGTCTAACAACATTGGAAGGAAACTTGGGAGAGTTAAAAATCTTCCTTCCCAATCCCATACTCAAACTTTAGTATCAGCAAAATTCTCAATTGTATTTCCAATTTAAAGATTTCTTAAAGAGAAAAAAACTAAAAAAAAAATTGATCTTCTGGTTTGTAAGTGGTTTTGTAATCTTGCTGGAATTCCTGTCAATTTTCCTGCCACTGTAAGGTGTCCAACAGCAAATGTGGCTCTACTGGCCTGTGCACGTAAGATCTTTTTCCAGTGATCTAGGGGTAGCTATACTACCAGCAGAACTGAACTGTCATGATCTTGATGTGTTCTCAATAAATGAAAGCATTCAGCAAAAGGAAGGTACAACTCAGTGGAAAGAGGGCTGCCAGGTGCTCCTTAAAGGAACAGAAAATGACATTGGTGGTGTTGCCTTTAATATGCTTCTGATGACAAGAAGGATCATTTTGTGTGACATTGGGTATATGTATTCCATTGCAAAAGATGATCACTGCAACTTTTGCAAGATCATTGTAACCCATATCCCTTGCACTGGAAATGCAATTGAGGAGAAAGAGCAAACAATATGTTGGAAAATGTGGCTCATGAGTAAGCAAAGAGAGAAGTCAAAACCTCACATTGGAGATTCATGACTTTGCATCATGGACATACTCTTCAAGAAGAGAGTGGAAAGGTATTGATCATAATCTCAATTGACTAAAGTCACAAAATGAAGTTGATTATTCCTCACAGACAGGAAGTGAATGGGTACTCAGTCGTTTGCAAAGGACCTGCATATATACTGGAAGATCTTTGAATTGTTTCAGCAAAAGTCAAAATCAATATTGAATTATAAGATTAAAAATGAGAAATATGGGTAGTATGGTGACTAGAGGATTAGGTAAGGAATCAGGAGACTGAAGTTTGAATTCTGACTCAAATACGTCTTGGCTATGTGATCTCTGGACAAGTCTCTTAACTTCATTTCCTCATCTGTGAAATGGATGCAATAATAGCAGCTACCTCACAAAGCTTATTGTGAGCATCAAATAGGACTAATACATGATGCATAGGAGAGAGAAAAGGAAGATTTCTTTACTTGAAAAAATAATTTTTAAAGATCAATATACGTAAAGTGCTTTACAAACTTTAGTGTTATCTAAATATCAGTTCCTTCCAAGTAGAACTCATCTTATTCTTTCACACAGTGCCTGGCACACAGTGAGGTCTTAAAAATATTTGATTGATTGATTAGCTGTTGTTATTATTATACAACTGAGGCAATTCTAACTTGACCTATTTATACTGATACAAAAAAGGGGGGTATAGATGAAAATAATCCGTTCTTACACAGTCCACTACTACTTCCTAAGGAGTTTCACTTATTTAAACTGATCATCACAAGTGAAAATAACCATAGAAACCATCTTTCCTTGAGCAAATATTTGATCTTGTCTAGCCAAGGGAGATGGTAGCCAAGAGTGACAGAAGTTTGGAATATAAATGCATTCATATAATTTGTTGGAGGAGGACAGTAGAGGTGATGAGCCATCATGCCTCTTCAAATGACAAGAAGCTGTTGAAGGGCAGACCATATTGAGACTGGCCTGAGTGCAGACAACCCATCAGTTTTGCCCACTACAACTCAGAACTCCTGAGCTCAAGCAATCCACTGGCACCAGTCTGTCCAGTAGAAAGGATTATGGGTATGAGCCACCAAATCTGGTCCGATTTGTTGAATTAGTTACCCCCACACTCCATGCTGAAGTGTCCACTCCGGCAAGTCAGAAATGTTCTGCCTTCTTCTGCTACATATATTTTGTATTTATTTCTGTACATGTTATTTCCCTCCAGTGAGAGGTGAGCTCCTTGGGAACAGGGACTGATTTAATTTTTTTAATGTTTCTTTCCCTAGCACCTAGTCCAAGGGTCTCGCATACAGCAGGTATTTAATCAATGCATACTGAATTAAATTTTCAGATGCAGGATGTATATGATGGCTGCTGAGTCTCCTTCTATTGCTCAGTCTGTGATTCTATATTTCTATATAGACTGCAAGGTCCCCATTGTGTCTCATAAGAGCCTTCCCTGTAGCTTGACTTTTGGCAACTTCAATTCCCTTGGAGCAGGATGAACTGCCCAGACTATGCCCCCTACTCCTTCCTGTTTTCATGTTTTTCCTCAGTCCCTGCTGAGCAAACCCTCCAAAAAAAAGCCTCCTCTCCCCCAGCCTACTGAGAAGCAAGGTCTCCCAAGTGTTCGGACTCAGCAGATCCTCGAACTCTCTTGCCAACATCAAGCCAAGTCCAGGCCAGGGCATTCCCCAGTTACAAGATAAATGGCAGAGTAGAAACACGCTGACTTCGCCAGCGCCTGCCTCCACAGCACGGCCGGTGTCTTTTCTGTAATTATTGCATTTAATCCAGCTAGTTACTCGCACAAAAGAGCTTCCGGATCTAGCAATTTCCACCGGGGGCTGTTGAGGAATGTACAGGCCCATCATTTAGCCTGATATTGTCGGGTTGTCAGAATTGATCATAGCTCTTGACGGAACACCTCAAGCTTTTCTTTCCCTCCTTCCTTTTTTATGGAGTGCATCCGAGTGACATTTTGCATTGTTTAAGTAGGAGTGATCTGTTGGTTTATATTTTATCTGAAACTACAAGAGCATAGGACCGCCCTGAGGGCCTGTGTACATGACTCCGCTCCACATCTTATAATTAATAGTGGAGCCGGGAAAGGAGATTCATAACAAGGGGCCCGCAAGCTGGGCAGAACGACTTGTCAAAAAGAAGGAAATTCCACTACAGATTAGCTTATTTTTAAGCATGTCAAGCTTTACATACAATCGTGATCTATTGCTTCCTTGTAATGTCTGCCTGGGCCCCGATGCTGCAGGCGGTGTCACGGGGAGCGCTGTAAATTTTCTCTGAGTCAGGGCAATTCTGATTGATCTCTGAGTGTAAAATCGATAAGAAGACACTGTCATTTTCTTAAAGGATGAGCTAGAAAAGGAAAATAAATTAAGACTCCAGTGAATGTCTATCTCCAGCACTCATTAATTCAGTGTGGTCTGTACTTTGTTAATGCTATGTCCACAGCTTTAATCTTCCAGGTGCTCTTCCTTGAGATTTCGGACCACAGCCCTTTACATTATGTGTCCTCAAATGGGGGAAATAAGCATCTCCATCCCCTTCCCTCCTCTTCTCTTCTGATTAATCCATTTGGTTATTTGGGAGAGATGCAATCAGGTAGTTATGATTAAATGTAAAATCGGAGCAGCCATCATTCCTCTGGTGAGTTCTCCATCAGAACACATACTCCAACCACACTCATTTGTCTTGAGTTGGGAGGTCAAATCATGACCATGTAGCATTCCCTCTCCTGGATACTATGGGCTACCAGAAGATTAATTCACTTCTCCATTTCTCCTAATTTTTTTTCTGCCTACTAAGACTTTCTTTTGATGTGTTTTAAGTGGTATTTTTTTTTCACCTCCCAAACTTTCAAGCTTAAATATTATCACATGGAGGGACAAAAGTTTAGGAACAACATCCTTACATACCTTGGTCTCTTAAGTAATCAGGAAAAAAAATGAGAAAGTTAAGAATTGGAGGCTTTTGCCATCATGATCTGAGGCCTTCCATGTTTTAAACCTGCTCATCTAATGCCAGTGATGCTCTTTAAAATATGCACAGTAGCAGGCACATTATGGATGCTGAATAAATGTTTCTGATTTAGTAATTAATGCTCATTGGTTAGTACTTAATTTTTATTAAAAAGAACCACGGCCAAATTGATGCTTCTGAGCCAGTTTCAGAAGGCTAACCATAAGGACGGAGGGATTTCTGTAGCTGCCTGTATGCAGTTTCTCTAAATATTAGTGGTGAAACCCTAAGAGCATGGTTTTTAAGCTTGACCAGATCTCAAAGGCAGGTGAATTGTCCAAAGTTACATATATAGTAAAAGACAGGATTTGGACCCAAAATTCCTTAGTTTCTTTTTTTTGACAAATTCTTGAAAACCTGGACAAATAAAGAAGGAGCCCATTAGCCTTCTCTGTAACAAAGGTCATAAAAGGAGAGAAGTAGTTCAAATCAAATCTTAGTTTCTTAACTTCAACAGGTATTCAGCCGGAATTGGCTTTTAACAAGGAGATACATGTAGCAGTTAGTTATTTCTCAGGTGGAAATCACCTTGAAGACAAAACCTGCCTCACCACTCCACAGAGGAGTTTGTGAAATGACTGGATTTATACATCTGGTTTAGATGAAACTAATGTTGGCCTTGGAATGGTTTGTCATCTCCATCTCCATTTCAAGATATCATCATTTACTTACAATGCTGGGTCCTCCAAGAGACAGTGTGGCAGAAAGGCTGCAAGGTTAGCTTTGGAATCAAGAAAACCCAACTCCACTGTCAAGTCCAGTATAGGTTTGGTGCATGTTGCACTTACAATGAGAGAAAAACGAGTGCATGAGAATATGCAAAATACAAAATCACAGACTTAAAATCAGAGAATTTCAAGATCAAATTATCTCATCAGAATCATGGAAACAAAAATTGTCAGGTTTGGCAAAGATCCCAGGGACCACTTAGCCCAAATCATACCTCAGCTGTGGAACTCCCATCGAGGTTCTACTGTTCTGATGGGCGAGTGAGTACAAACTCATATGGACCAGTAACTAGCTGATCATAGCCAAGATTGACATTCCCATCTAAGGGAACCTCTGTCTGCACTGCTCCGTACTCTCCACACCACTGCATCTCAAGATCCACTCAGCTTTGGGACACTTGTTCAGACTGAGTTCTCTGGACTTGACAGCAAACATACACGTCCCACAATATCATTCCCAGCACACGATAAATCAACATCACCATGCTTTGGGAAAGGGTCTGCCACTCAACTGACCAATGGTTTCCCAGAACAAAGCACCCTGAGCTACAGCCATGCCCTATTTCATGTTACCCATTATTAGAATGAAAACTCTTAGAACCTGAGAGGTTTCATATTGATATTTGTATCTTGAGGGAATTGTACAGTGCCTAGCATATAGTAAGTAAGAATCATCTAGGACTAGAAAACTTCCGGTGAGGAGAGAGATTCCCTCCCTCCCAAGGTTGACTTTTCAAATTTGGGATAATTTGCATTATTTGGAAGTTTCTCCTTTCATCAAGACTAAATTAACCAGAATCATAGAATTTCAGGTTTCAAAGGGACCTCAAAGATCAGTCATTCCAACTCTTATCTAAAGAGGAAACCTCTGGGAAGTCCCCGGCTTCTGCTTCAAAACTTCCAGTTAAGAGGAACTCAATGCCAAGGAAGGCAGCCTTCAGCTGAGGAAGACCCAAGTAAAAATCAACTTGAACCCAAATATACACCCTTGAAATACCAGTCTCTGCCATGGACTTTAAGATATGAGCTCACTCCAGGAAGTTGGCTGGAGGTAATATGTAACAGGTAAAGAAGACAGCTGGGGCTTCATCCGCCTTGAGCTTTCTCTGCAGTCACCCATGTGGGACACTTGTGACCAGGGCCATAATAAATGAGAAAGGAGGAGAAGTGAGGTAATGATTGGAATCTGACCGCAAAAGAAAGAATTAAGAGGGAAAACAGGCATTGCAGACAAGGGGAAATGCTTTGGTTTGCAGAGACGCTCCGGCAGGGAATACTGAGGCGAATTGAGACTGGCTCCCCATTGTTAACTTTCAGTAGGAGCATTTGTGCCTCTCAAATCAGCAAACGCTACAAATCAGGGACTGACTTACTTTTTTGTGGGCTGTTCAGGCTTAAGAAAGTGATGGATAAAATGGGCATAAATTAAACATTTTAAAGAGCCATTGATTAAATATTTACCATCAGAATTCTAGGCTCTGGGCACCAGAATCCCAATGCTTGGATAGTGAGGGATGTTTTGATGTATAATTACACATAAAAAATGACCAATGGTGCCCAAATTCTTTCGCCCAGAGATCCCAATTTTGGGTTTTAACACCAAGGAAGTCAAAGACAGAAGAAAGAAACCTTCCATGTACACCAAATCTTCATAAAGGTACTTTTTGGAGAAGCAAAAAGCTGGGGAGATATGGCTACTCACCGACTGGGTATGGCTAAAGAAATGGTGTCATTATGTAAAGGAATATGTTTTGTGCCACAAGAAACTATATAGAAGGAAATCAGAGAAACATGGGGAGATTTTGAAAAATGATTGGGAATGAATTAAATGGAACTAGAAAAACTATATGTAGGAGTGGATAGAGTGTTGGACCCAAGCCCTGGTCATCAGTTTTAGGCTTGGTCTTCTCCCTTCCTCCCTTCCTCTCCTCCCCCGAAGGGAGGCCTTATTAACTTTAGATCTCTGAAGGACTTCCCAGTTTGCCCATACTGTCCTATTGATATCCTCTGGGTCTGCCAACAACTGTATAGGGTTCAGAAGCCAAGGGCAAAATGAACTCAGATTCCAAATTCTCAAAGAGCCCAGCAGAATAGACACAGCAAACAGAAGAGGAACACCTTCAGTTGTCCAGCCAGAGAACTTCTAGAAGCTGTGTTTCTCCTTTCCCATATACTCTCTCTATGCTTAGACCCACTTTTTGCTGAAATTTCTACATCACTGGGGGAGAGTACCTCCTAAACTTTTGGTGGGATTTTTGCACCAACTGTTCTTACTATATTCCCTTTATAAATACTCTTTTGTAAAGGCTATTTAAGTCTAGCTGACTAAATGATATCAAATGACAGTCTTGATAAGCCATGCTCTGGGAACCAGATACAGTGCAAGTAAAAGTTGAGAAAGTCTCCTAAGACCATGTGCTGCCTTGTTATGCCTCTTAAGGAATAATTTTAATGTATATCTGGGAGAAAACTTGTTAAAAATAGTAGCCACAATTCAATAAAACCATTGCTCTGCCAAATCAGATGCTTTAAAAAAAAACAGCAAACAACATGTACAGTGAGATTTTATTTCCTCTCCATGTTTCATTCCATTGTGGAATGGTCAATATGTACTAATGGTAAATATCATTTTTGAGTATCCCTCCAAAAAGTTGATTTTTCTAAAACAAATACAAAATAATGTTGGGAATGGGCTAGATGGGGAGCAATGGGAAGGAGACAGCCCTTGAGTCCATAGGAGAGGGACTTTGAGACCTCTAGGATCCTCTCTGGTTCTGCATCTAGGATCCTGTCCTTTTATGAACCATGGAGGCATGGCTTTGAATTGATGGAAATGAGCTCAAGCAGAAAAAACTGGAGAGCACGACAAGGAAAATAATAGTATTAGGAAGGAAAGGCACAAATGAACATGGCAATGATGATTCCCTCAGAGGATCTCCAATTCATTCAATATCTCCGTATCTAACTTAGTTGTGCACAATTGGTTAACACATTCTTGCCCATGAGAGTGGGAGCTCCTTGAGGGCAGGGATTTTAATTTTTGCTTTTCTTCATATCCTCAGTCCTTAGCATGGTGCCTGAGATGAAGTAAGCATTGTCTCATGGGGAGGAACAGATCTCCTTTAATACATGAAAACGGAAAGAGCATGAGGTGGAGACATCTATGAGAAATGAGTTTGTGGACAATAAAGCAGGGATTCCAAAGATGGGATGGAATAGTAACAATTCCGTACAAAGTATCCCAACCTCAGTATTAATTTTACTGCTTATGGGAGATACTTGTTAAAGATTTGTTGATTCCAGGCTTAGATTTTTTAACAGACACTTAATGGTCTTGATGGCTGAACTGCTAAAGTCCCCGGACAATCTAAGCCATTCATCCCACTCAGTGACTCAAGGAACTTTGTAAATTTCCCCAAAATGTTCAATATCCCAGTTTATTTATCTCTTTTCCCCAGTGAAAAAAGAGAAGCCATGTTATGACCATATGGCCAGCATATACATACACAGACATAAAGAGTATGATACAGTAGAGAGAACATAGAATTTGGAGTCAGAGCATATTGGTGTGATCCTGGCCAAGTTGCTTGATCTCTATGTGGTTGGGTCTTTGCATCTGTAGAATGAGGGAGTTAGACTATATGATCTCTAAGCTTCCTTTCAGCCCAAAGTTCTTTTAGGTATATGATCCCTTAGTAGGCTTGTGAAAATGGTATGTTGGGAATTTAGAATCCCCAAATCTCTGAGATAGAAGGAATCTCAGCAGCCATCTAGTCAAATCCAGAGTTGACAGCATACCTGAGAAAGCGAAACAAAATAAAACAATCCTGTTTGTATAGATGGCCACATCAGTAACATGTTATACAGAAGATGCTATTGTGGAATCTGAATTTTAAAAAGAAGAAATCATGGGGGCTTCAACTGAGAAAAGACATCACTGCTAAGCTAGACATGGATAATCAGGAAAGTGGAGAGAGAGGATAGTCAGATAGATAAAGAGGCTCAAGTCCATGACATATGAGGACTGATTGAAAGAGCTGGAAATGTTTAGGATGAAGAGGAACTGGAGCAGCAAAGGATATGAGAGCTGTCTTCAGGTGTTTAGAGTGTAGTCTTGGGGAAGACAGAGGAAACTTATCCTGCTGGGCCTCAGTGGGCAGGAATTGGAAAGAGGGCAATTAAGGCCTAATGTCAGGCAAAACTTCACAACTAGAGCTGCCCAAAAGAAGACAGTCTTATCACAGGAAGGGGCTGGCTGTTCTTGGGGGAAGCTTTCAGGCCAACCTCGGATGATTTACTTGTCAGGCATGATGAAGAATTATTATTTTTCAGGTCTGAATTTGGACTTCCTGACAGCTGAGGTCCCTTCCAGCTTTGAGACAGTAATTCTCAGGCACAACACCAGTCAAATATGCAGATGTACAGCACTTCGTAGAGCACAGTTGGGCTCCATTTTTGCCTGTGGGTTGTCTCACGGTCCCTCCAAGCAGCAGGATTTCTCCCAAGTGTCATCAGAGACACTCAGGAATGAAATACCCTGCCTCTATCACCCACCTCCTAGGCTATCTTCTCCACATTCCTTTCCAGAAGACTGAGGAATGCATAGGCTCCACTGTGTGAGAAAGCAGCTGCCAAATCCTCAGGGCACTGCAGGGTAGCTAGGAAGGCCCTGGTTATTATAATTGGATTCTGATGCTATCATATTGCTATCATATAGTGGACTTCCAACGCTACATGAGTCGCTAATGCAATGTGGTGCTCAAGAAAGCCAGTGGGATAGCAGGCTACATGAAGAGATGCATATTTCCTAGGACCAGGGAGGTGGTAACTCTGCTGTCCTCTATCCAGTCAGCCCATAGCTGGAGTAGGGTGTTCATTCTGGACACCACATTACACAGGAGCATTGATAATCCAAAAAAGAGCAATCAGAATGGTGAAGGACCTCAGCTTGATGCTGGAGAAAGATTAGTTGAATGAAACAGAAGAATCCAATCTGGAGAAGATAAATAAGACCCGACCGGATATAGCAGGGGATGGCAGCCAATGAGACATGAGAATGATCTTCAAATATTCTAAGGAGTAATAAGACATTCATTTTCAGAGGGAGCCAATGGGAGGAATTGCTTGACTTGACTGAAAATTTGTTACGAGGGCTTTCTTTTTCTTTCAATGGAGGTGGAGGTCAGAGGATTGAGGAGGGATAGGATTAGGTAGAAGTAAGAGAAGGAAAGAAAGAAAAAAGAAGGAAGGAAGAGAAGACAGAAGGAAGGAAGGAAGGGAGAGAGGGAGGAAGGGAGGAAGCTACACAGAATAGAAAATTGAAGTTTCCTTTTTTCTGTTGCACTATGCATTAGAAATGTCCATTTTACTTGGCATTAGGTTCAGAATAAAAATAAATATATTTAAAACTCAAAAAACCAATTGGACAGGTTGTCAGACAGAAGATAGGTCAGGGTTATTCTATTTGGCCCCAGGACAGAATCAGAAGCAGAGATTCTCAAACTTTTTTTTGCACTTTGTAATGGGTAGTGGCAGAATGATGAACATTTAAGCTGCCAACAGATAGAACATTTGACAGACTTACATATTTACAATTTTCCTTCAGTAGGAACAGTTGTTTTTCTTGAGTACTTTTCAAGGAGTTAAAGGTCTGACATATTTTGAGGTTACTACATATGTGTAATGGCCAAGTTTTGTTTATTTTGTGAATACTTTATCTGTTATATTACATATACCGACTGAGAAAAATATATGTTAAACCAAATTATAATAAATTGCCTTCTATCTGTAATAGCAGAACATCCAAATTTCACAGCACACTTGGTGAAACTCATGGCAAACTATTCCTTCTCCTCTGGTAACCATTTGCTTACCAGGAGCATTCGTTGAAAGTTATAAAGACGTAACCTTCAGCTTGACCTCAGGAAAGGATTCTCTGCAAGGAAAACTGTTCCCAGGTACAATGGGCTGTTCAGGGTGTAGTGGCTTCCTCCTCACTGAAGGTCTAAAGGCAGAGGCCGGATGACCCCAGGCATGCTATAATAGGGACTGATGTGGTAGGACATGGAAAGGACTTGTCACAAAGGAAGTCTGAGGTTAAAATCAAGACAAACTTTCAACCCAGAACCAGGTTTTGTCAAAGACACCATCATGTTAAAGAAGAGAATCAAGGCCCAGCGCGGGGAGGTGTCTCACCCAAATCCCACACACGGGAAGAGGCAGAGGCAGAATTCTAACTCCTGCTTTCTGATTCTAAATGCCACATTCCTTCTTGGGTTCACCCTTGCTGCTAGGGCGGGCAGAGCTTCCTCAGTAAGGGGGAGGGAGAATTGGATGAGAGAGAATCATCAGGCATTCCGCGCCTTGCTCGGCCCATTCTGTACTTTTAGTCATGAATGACATATCACTAAATGACAGCGAACCACAATCTGCTCCCCATAGAAATCACTTCTCCAAAGCCTTGGCTGCCATCCCCTGCTATATCCGGCCTCCAGTGGAAATGGTTGGTACAGGTCTGACCCTAGAGCAAAACAATGTGGAGTTGTTCTAGTCTGGTTCAAAGGCCACAGTGAATGACTGGGACTGAGATCATTGGCTGATCTCAGGGACTTTTCTCCCATCATGGTGTCAGCCTTGGTTGAAAGATGGAATGAAAGTGGCCCAAAATGGAAGACAGGTGACACTGTCCTTGTCCTGCAATTCCACCTACAGCATGGACGCCTCTTACTAACATGTGAATGGACTGCCTGTTCCGTGGATGTGTTGTGAATGGATGAGATAATGTCTGCAGAGTGCTGGGTGCTTCTTTGAAGATGCTTTCTATATCATTAGAAAGTAATGTCATATCACCATTATTATACTGTTATCTTCATTACCATTATTAAAGGAAATGCCAGGAGACATAGCCCTTCCATTGTGGAACATTGCTGGGAGTAAAGTAACATCATTCATAAAGGAAGCAGTGTGCACATCAATTACCAAGTCCCAGTTTGTAATTATGGTCCATCTGGTAGTTTGAGATGCCCCAGTTAGCTCGTCATCCCTAGGAGGAGCCCTGTGCTCAGAGAACAACTACAAAATGATGCACAATACAGGTTGGGCAGCAGGGTACAAAATGGAGCCATCTGGGAGTGCAGAATGAGTCATGTACTTTAAATTCAATTGTATATTTGCACCACCTTTCATTTACAAAGTGAAAGTCACGGTGTCATTTATCCACATAAAGCATTAGGAAAAGGAGGAGACAGAATAGAAAGAGATAAAGAAAGATGAAGGGGAGGGGGGAGGGGGGAGGGAAAGAAGAAGAATAAATAGGGAGGAGGAGGAGAAGGAAGAGGAGGAGGAGAAGGAAGAGGAGGAGGAGAAAAAAGATGAAGGAAAAGAAGGAGAAAGAGGAGAAGGAGAAGAAGGAGGAGGAGGGGAAGGAGGAGGAGAAGAAGAAGAAGAAGGAAGAGGAGGAGAAAAAAATGGAGGAAAAGAAGGAGAAGGAGAAAGAGGAGAAGGGGAGGAGGAGAAGATGAAGAAGAGGGAGGAGGAGGAAGAGAAGAAGAAGGAGAAAAAGGAAAAGAAAAAGAAGGAGAAGGAAAAAGGAAGAGGAGGAGAAAATGATGATGAAGATGACAGTAATGGAAGAAGGAAAAGGAGAGAGAAGCAGAGAGTAGAGAGGAGAAGGAACAGCAGAGGAAGATGCCTGAGTTAGCACCTCCTCCCTTGGAGGATCTCTGTGCATGGAGACCAGCTACAAGATGCACAACACAGGTTAGGCAGCAAGGGTACAACACAAAGCATCCTAGGAGTTCAGGATGAGTCACATATTTTAAATTCAATTATAAATTTGTGCAGCCCAGAAGGAGAGACCAAAGCTCTTTTGTTGGAAGAGGAGCACGCCACAAAGAAGTGACAATGGCATTCCATGGTCAGCATAACTCCTGCTTGTTAGAAGGCTGGTTTCATACTTCCAGGATGTGTGATTTTTGTCATTGTTGAGGCTCGACCCCTACGTCATGACACGTACTGACCTTGCCTTGCCTGGGGACATGGTCTTGAAGAGCTGCTCCAACTTATGATGCTCCAACCTCTCACCATCAATATTGTTCATTAGGGCAAGACTGGGCCCCTTCAGTATGAAAGTCTCCCAGCTGGCTTGGATATAATAGAGCTTGTGTGGAGACTTCTAGACTCCAGGCCACAATGAGGCAAAGAAGAGGGCTTTATTTAAATACGATCAGGCAATATGTCATGGACCTGCGATTTGGTGAATGTGGAAAATTCCTCCATTGATGCACATAGCAGCTTGCCTATAACTTAAAGCCTTAGAAAGATGGTGGAGAACTGTCACACATCTAGTCAATGTCATCCAGACAACATGCCTTTCATTTGAACACTATTGACCTGAAAATGAACATTTCCGAGCTAGTGCTTTCTGTTTTGCTGGCCTTCCAAGGGCTAGTCTGGCTCATTCAGCCACAGCAACTCAAAATGACCTTCTGCTAAGGCCCCTAGCTCAGAGCAGGTGCTTAATTAGCATTTGCTGAATGGTTGAATCCAGTAACCACATGGGTGAAATCACAGCCCTGCAAGCATCGGTAGCGAACTTTCATGGAAGTCAATTTCTAGCTTGATTCTAATCATCCACTTTGTCTGGCTAACCCTCCTCACATGTGCCTTCACATCTTGTCATGACAGAAATTCCTAGACCCCAACAGTCATCTGGTCCAAAAACTCTAACAGAAGCACAAGTTCCCCTTATAGCATGGAAAAAAGAAAGGGAGGGAGGACCCCAAACCATATATTTCAGGGCTGAGTCTACCAGAAGTTCCAAACTAGGAAGTTAATATTCAACCCAGACACAGGTTAGAGCCTCCTACATGGGAGCCAATAGACCAGTTGGTCCCAAGTCTTAAAGAGCCAGGCTTGAAATTGGGAAGGCCTGAGTTCAAGTATAGCTTCAGACACTTGCTAGCTGTGTCTAGTCACAGGCAAGTCATTTGATCTCTAATTGCCTCGGTTTCCTCATCTATAAACATCTATGCCCCAAGATCGTTGTGAGGATTAAATGAGATGTTATTGTAAAGGACTTAGCATGGTGTCTGGCACACAGTGAGCATTATATAAGGGTTAGCTATTTTTATTTCCAAACACCTACCATGGAATGTGTTGTTACTTATTTCAGAGCTGAGAGGTAAGGCTTGGTTGAGTTCTTTGAGACACCAAAAAGCAATTTGCCTTCTATGGGAAGGATTAGCCACACCGGCCCTGGTGACCCATCCTTGCCATTCCTCTACTCTCTGAGACCTCACCTTCTCTCCGCCATGCTCATTTTCAGATTATATTTAGGTACTTGAATGAGCAGTCGGTTAATTCTATTACTATAGGTTTAATCCTTTATTGAGGGGATGACTAATCATTAAATGATCTTTGGAGGTTTACCTTTCATTAGAAGTAGGCCCAAGGAATGCTAAGAAAGAGGTAAATCTGTCTTTTACACAGGTAATCTTTTAGAAAGGAACTCAGTGCTCACTAAAAAGCAAGGGATACCACTTGGGGCAAACCCCTAAGCAAGTGTTTTTCAAATAATCAGTTACGTGTGTATTTTTCAAAATCTATATCTCATTTTATTGTTGTGGGGATCTCCCAGTATGTCAAATCACTTCGTGGACTATGATAAATAGCTCCCATGTGACTTTTACTCTTAAAGAATATCTTGAGGTCACTGAGAGAGTAAGTGATTTATCCAGTCATAGACTGTATGAGTTAGGATTCAAACCCAGGTCTTCCTTACTCCAGGGTTAGCATTCCACCCATGACACCAAACTACCTTTCAAAACTATTTGAACATTTAGAGGCAAATTTGAAATCATAGTGGAAGGAATAAAGCTACTCCCATTCTCTCATTTTACAGATGATGAAACTGAGGCACCCAAACAGTAAATCAAATGGCACAAAGCTATTTAAATAATAAGTGACCAAACCCAGTTTTCAATTCAGATGCTTTAACTTCAAATATCACTAGTGATCTTCCTTATACCACATTGTATCTGCCCTTCCCCAACCCCTAATCACCACCAGGGCTATAACTGGCAATTCTGAAACCGGAGGCAAACTGCAAAATAGTGACTGAGGAGTCCAGGGATTAATTTGATTTTAGATCTCTAGACATATGGCCCAAAGGAGAAGCTTTGGAATACCACTATTGGAAAGGTTTTAGCTTGGAGGAACTCACCTGGGCTCAGGATTCAGGGAGGGAAGTATTATCATTTGATAGTTGGACATAGGAAATACCTGCTAAGATCAATTGTGTTTAGTTAGTGATGGAGAGAATAAGTACTGTAAGTCTCCTCCAAATTCTGCTGCCCTCACACCTAGCTCTGACTGTCCCTAGCCTACTTATAGTTCTCACATGCAAGGTGATTCATGTTTCTGGAACAAGATCAAAGATATTGGAGTGGTTTGCAATTTCCCTCTCCAGCTCACTGTGCATATGAAGAAACCGAAGCCAACAGGATTCAATTACTTGCCCAGGGTCACACAGCTAGTAAGTGTCTGAGGCTCGATGTGAACTCAGGAAGAAGAGTCTTCCTGACTCCAGGTTTGGCACTCTATCCATTGCATCACCCAGCTGCCCCTAACCAAGTCATTTCCATTTTCCAAAGGGAAGCATGCATTTGGGAGAGGGTCTAGAAATGCAGAAAAGGATGATGCTTACCACCTGGCCATGAGATGCCCAACACAATGCTTCTCTTTACCAGTGGAAGGTGTTCAAGCTGAGCAGGGTGAGTCATGAGTAGCCCCAGGCTCTAGGGAAGGCAGAGGTGAATGAATGGGGGTGTAGTCTCTCCTGCACTACAGTGAATTGCTTGGGGCTGGATGAAACTCTGCCCTGGATTGGCACACAGAGGGCTGCCTGGCACAGCATCTGGGTCTAGTAAAAGTCATTTAACATTTTGTGATTAAATGAAAATTCTTCTCCTCCCAACAACATGGTGAGCTAAAGCAATGTAAGGATTATTAGCCATACTCCTCAGATGAGAAAACAGGCTCACAGACTGATCACACTCTCCTGATGCTAGGTCCAACCATGCTTTCATGTTATTCCCGGGAAGCCATGAATCAGCTGAGCATTTTGGAAAGTGGCCACATTTTCATAGAACATATGCACAAAAGCTTGTGTGATCAGCTCTTCTCAAAACTGAGACATCCCTTGTATAAGAGCTTATCGACGTTTAGCATTGGAAGAGGAATCTTGTCATCAATATCAACCCAAGCAGTGTTTTGGCACTCACTGATTCAGCTTGAATTTTGACTCCTCTGCCCCCCTGCCCTCTGACCATAGCCAAGTTCAATCATCTCCACCAGTCTCAGTTTCCTCATCTGTCAAATTGGGGTTGGGGGGAGGGTGAACTGAACGATTTGTGAGATTCCTTTCATCTGTGCTCCTAAGAAAAGACAACCTCCTTTCCAATCCAAGTCAATTCAATTTCACAAATGTTCCCAAAACATACTTTGGGGATAACTCCAGTGGAATATTGCTTGATGAAAGAATACTACACCTAAAACTAGAAGACCATACCTCAGAAAACATTTTGTCTGACCCTTTTCATCTTACCAGTGAGAAAGTTCAGGAGAGACATGAAGATCACATCGATAAAGGGGCAGAGCCAGGATTCACATACAGAACCTCTCAGTTTAGCACTCTTTCCCAACTGCACCCTACCTTGAGGAACTTCTAGGCCATGATTACCCTTACCTGGGATTCAGTTGCCTGAAATTTCTTTTTCATACTGTGATGGCCCTGTGGATCCATCAATAAAACAGCCTGCCAGCGACCTTGTTAAGCAGTGTGTGCTGCTGTCTTGTAGCAGCATCCTGTTCTTCCTTCCAGTAACATGAATGGGGGGTATGAAGAGAATGGAGCACCCCTCCCCCCATCACTGCCTCCTCATAGGAAGGATTGTTAAAAATAAGGCAAGTGGAGGTGATGGAATTCCAGCTGAACTATTTAAAATCCTACAAGATAATGCTATTAAAGTGCTATGCTCAATATGTCAGAAACTCAACAGTGGCCACCAGATTGGAAAAGATAAATTTTCATCTTAACCCTAAGAAGGTCAATGCCGAGGAATGCTCCTATTCCTGAGCAACAGCAACAGGGATGGAGAGTTTCTTGGCCTTGGCTGCTGTTGCATCTTCACACATGATCTCAGGGGATGTCTAACTTTGCAAAGGAGTCACTGCCAATTCTTCTGTCTTTCTGAACCTAGAATCCTTCATCACCAGACTGACCTATCACTCACGTCACCTCATTGATGGATCAATTGTCCTTTTTCTAGATATCAGGAGAGGTATCACTTGATCTTCTCAACCAATTATGGGGTGTTTTGTGTGACATCGTCTGCCTTCCACACAATGGCAAAAAGTCCTGTGGTATCTTCAGTTTGACTAAGGACTTCTCCATAAAATATGATAAAATTATGGGAAAATACCTAGTTTGCCATGTCGATTGACTTACTGATTAATTGAGTAGGGGGTGAAACTCCACCCCCATATAAGCACATACAAAATAGATAGAAACAAAATTCAAGGTCAGGACATTAGCATGTACAGGGATTGGCAAAGACTTCACGTGAGCAGAGTTTTGAAGGAAGCAAGGGCATTCCAGGCCTTGAGTACAGCCAGGATAAAGATGCAGCGACAGGAAATTGAAGATCATATATGAGGAGTAAAAAGAAGGCTGATTGGGCAGCACAGTAAAGCAGGGAAGGGAATAACATGCATTAAAGTTGAAAGGCAAGTTGAAAGTTGAGGCCAGCTGGAGGAGCTTAAGTGGTAGAGTTTATATGGGGAGAATATATACTGCTTTAGA
The DNA here is from genome assembly GCA_028658325.1 of Potorous gilbertii. Classification (NCBI taxonomy): domain Eukaryota; kingdom Metazoa; phylum Chordata; class Mammalia; order Diprotodontia; family Potoroidae; genus Potorous; species Potorous gilbertii. Next base: position 9,926,018 of record CM053770.1, read on the forward strand.
GTGTAAGCGGCACTAAGACTTCTTAGACACCATGCATCTGATCCTAGGGGCAATAAGGAGCCACTGAAGTTTACTGAGTAGAAGAGTGACACGATCGGACCTGCAATTTGAGAAAGTTATTCTGGCAACTGAATGAAGGATTAAACTGGAGTGGGAAGAGTCTTGAGAGAGGGAGACCAATTAGAAGACTATTACAATAGCCTGGGGAGGGAAGATGATGGCCTGAACATGGGTGGCAGCTGAGTGATTAGAGAGAAGAGATCGAAGCAGAGATGCGGAGGAGACAGAGACCATGTGATCTAGCAACTGGAAATGGGTGAAGGAGAGTGAGCGCTAAAATGGACTGACTAGGCAATCAGCCGAAGAATGTTCCTATGGAAGCTTTGCAGTATTGGGAGGCAGAGCAATTCAAGACTGTTCATAGTATTGCAAAATGATGGTTTTCCACAAGAGTGAGTGTAGATGGCAGGGTCTCCAAATAAACTCACTGATGAACACAGACTCTCATCTTTCAGCTCCACATGGAGAAGCAATAAGAAATGTCTGATTGTTTTTTGTCAAAGGAAAGATCCTTTAAGCCTTTTAATCTACAAATACACACATGCTGAGACCTGTCTGTCCCTCATTCAGACAGCACGATTTTTTTAGTTGATGTTAGTCAGAATTGCAGGTCTCTTTCTCTCTTCTTAATCATTTTTTAAATCCTTCATTATAAACCTTCCCCTCCTATTTCCCATTCTCTTCAGGATGAGCATGACCTGGGGCTCTCCTTCTGCTCTAGGACCAAGTACAGCTCCTGGGTTTATCATTCAGACTTTGGAAAACCTGGTGGCAACCTCCATTTTTCAGAGTGATCCTCTAGTTACTACTCTTCTGTCTTTTACACCCTTGACCTAGAGGTCCTGCTATTTTCTCTCTATAACATTCCATCCATGCACAGACTATCCTTTTTATTTGGACTACTTCAAACCTTTGATTCTTGAAAGTCTCAAGCTCCCGTCAGGGTTATCTCAGGCTCCACCTCATATATAAGATATTTCCAATCTTCTGAGTTTCCCTCCAAAATAACTTTGGATTTATCTTTCATTCACTTTTGTGTTGACTTCTCTGTGTACATTCAATTTCTCTATATTTTGCATTTTGTGGTTTATGATTTCTCTGTATTTTGTATTATTTATGTTTGTATCTTGTCTCTGTAATCCATACCTATCTAAGTACCTGGTACATAGTGCTGATCAATAAATGCTTTTTTGAGTTGGTTGTTTGGTTGTCATTGTTTGGTTATTTCAGTCATTTTCATCTTCTTGTTATCCCCTTTGGAATTTTTTTGTAGCAAAGATCCTGGAGTGATCTGGCATTTCTTCTCCAGCTCATTTTACAGATGAGAAACTTAGGCAAAGAAGATTAAGTGACTTGCCCAGGGTCACAAAGCTAGTAAGTGCCTGAAGCTGGATTTGAACTCATGAAGTTGAGTTTCTAACTCCTGGTCCAGCTCTCTATCCACTGTGCCACCTAGAAGAATTTTAATTCCAAATTGGACAAAATCAATCTCCCTGGGACTGAGCTCTCTCACCCATAAAATGAGGGGACTGAACAAGAAGTTGTCTAAGATAGAGAACCAACATTGTTCACATGGTGTCATGAGAATGAACCAAGATTTTCATAATGCCAATTCATTATACAGTATCTGAAAGCATGATGTCACTACTACTCCCCAGTTGGCTTCCCTTCCTTCCCCAAAATGCAGAACACTCAACTGATCATAAGAACAAGTGATTTCTGTTAGCAATGCTATTATTTTTCATTCATGTCCCTTTCCTTATGAACCCATTTGGAGTATTCTTGACAAAGATACTGGGATAGTTTGCCATTTCCTTCTCCAGATCATTTTGCCAACGAGGAAACTGAGGTAAACTGGGTTATGTGACTTTGCCGGGAGTCACATGACTAGTGTCTGAGATCAGATTTGAACTCATATTTTCCTGACTTCAGGCCCAGCTTTCTAATCACTGCACCATCTAGGCACCCATATGTTAGCATAGATCCATGGTTTGCAATGAGTGTAAATAGTAACAGTCTTCTGTTCTGGTAAGAAATTTAGCAGGTGTTTCCCTCCTAGATTAATATTTTGTGATAGTGAATCAAACCATCTTTTGTCTTAGTTCTTACCTAGCCCTTAGTCATTGACAAACTGAGGCCTGGAAAAGATCTCCATTTAGAAAGACTACAGTCATCCATTGCATCCTGGACCATCGCGAGTCATCTTGATTTTTGTACAGCCACTGGACTTTGAAGACTCTGGAGGAGAGAGTGAGGCTGCTGACCTTGAACAGCTCTGCCTTACTTAAATCCAGGCAACTCCAGACATCACCATCCTGATGTCACTGGTCCTCTTCGAGAATGAAGGATGAACCACATAGACCTATCCAAATGCACTAATATCGCTCCTCTCTATTTCAGTTTTTTGGCTCGTGTTCAGTCACCAAGATAAAAACCTAAGCTAGGGTGAAAGGTCACTCTAAGCTTTAGCACATGCAGTTCTTGAGGGACTTGGAAGTCGCTGAGCTCATCATCTGGTAAGGAAGAAGGATCAGTAATGAGAAGAATCAACCAGCCGCGTGTGAATCCCTCCCTAGCCTGGCCACTTCTCCTCCACTGGCTCCACCAGGCCATCTCCCCAGCAGCAATGTCACACTCCTCTGGGGTTTCTCCTCACCTCGGTTCCAAATCACCAACTGCCTTTGTCTTAGAAACTACAGCACAGGACCGTAAATTTATAGCTGAAAGGGGTCTTGGATGCTGTTTGGTGCCACTGACTTTGGGCTGAAATTTCCGGTTATGTGTCTGAGGAAGAAGATTTTAAAGATCCTAATTTTCTTGGGGGAGGGCCAGTGTCCTTTTCACTGCCCCCTTCTCAATGGGACCTGAATTACCATCTCAGGCTCATAATACTCAGTTAAAGGTTGGCCGCAATAAGCCTACTTAGAAGCCAGTGGAACTTTAATTTGTTATCAAAATCCTCCCCATCCCTTCCCCTGAATCGATCGGGGGTTTCCCATTCTTACTGAAGAAAGCTCCCCCCCCCCACAAAGGACAATATAAAGCCTTGATCTATAGCACTTGCTTCAGAAGGGGCTTTTTTAATCAGGTCAAGACACATTATGCATCTCACGTGTAGCTGAAAAATAACATTTCCTCCCTCCCGTTCCTCACTGTGGCTATTTGCATTATGAATTCTTGCAATACAGGGGGATGGTAGTAGAAGGAGTTAGAGCCACCCACTCCCTTTGATCTAGAGAACCCTTCAAGTTTCTCGCTTATTTATAATGGTATTTTTAATCACCATGTCACTCAAAACAGGCAAGTATTGATTTGACACCTTAACTGTTTTGTTATTCCAGAACGTTACCACCCCCAGCCCCCACCCCACCACCCCAGGAGAAGCACAAAGGTTGGATGTCTATGTTTCTATTCAAGGAGGGGGAGGGTTTCAAATTCAGTGGGAAATGGTTCAGAAGTGTTGACTGGCACAGGTAAGCTCTGGATCAGATAAGAGAAACCCTCCCAGTTCCTCCTCCATAAAGCTACTATAATTTCTATCTGAAATTAGACAAGTCTCTCCCCAAATACACTCGACCTTGCTCTTATATATTGAAGTAGATATTTTAAAGAATCTCTCCTCACTGAAGAATGCTTCTCACTGTTGGATGGAAGACATATAGAACCAATTCACCACTAAAAATTTCTTGGGGGATAATTCAACAGTACAATGGATTGGGCCCAGAATTGAAGAGGAAGAGAGCAGGCCAGTTAGTCATTGGGAAATGGCAGGGTTTTTTCCCAACTACAAGTTTCTCCTTGAAACAAAGATCCACTTTAAAATAGCATTATTTTCAATCAATCAGAATGTACCAACTAAGGCTCAGATGACAGGGATGCAGAAAAAACAAGACAATCCCTGTCCTAGAGAAACTTCCATTCCATTGGGGAGATAGTATGTAGACATAGAGGTATATTAAAAAAGGAAGTGAGGTAAGTATAAGGTAATTATGAGTGGGAGATGCCTGTTCTAGTGATAAAGGCTTTAATGAGAACGTGGACTGTGACCTGAGGCAGCATTCCAAGGGTCATATTCTATCAGAGGTCTTATATCTTTGTAAATTATCCAATTCCAAAGAACTGAAAATCGGCATCAAGCAGAAAGCAATAGAGAAACCCATGCTGGGCGTGAGCAGGAAGCCTCAGGGAATGAACAAGGGGCTACAAAAGAGTGGAGTAAGTGATGGCATAAAAAGAAAATGTACAAGCAAAATCAAAATGTGCTGGTCAGATGAGGACGCAGATGGTGTGAAGGACAGCTCCTGGGCACTCCTGGTAGGCTCTTCATGTAAGGAAGAAGTAAAAAATGTCCTCCCCACATTGGATGGGAATCCCTGTGGGAAACTTGTGGAAGAAGATGAAGAGAGCTTCATGGTATGGCCAGGTATGGGTGACTTGTGATCCTTGATGGGTAAATCCACCCTTTGGGGATCCTAGCTCAGTTTAGGTGTCCTCATCACTTGAGCCACTGGCTTTTAATAGACAAGAGCACAGAGACGTTAAAATGGATCTTTCTCAATATTATTTATTTAAATTATTCCCAAAACAGAGAAAATAATCTTTATTCCCAATTAATTGTTTTTCCAGCATCCCAAATTAAGTACTGATACTCCCTTCACAGCATAATCCGAATGATATTATGTTAAATAATATTCATATACTATCATTGCTACCACTATCTCCTCTGACAATGTTGAAAGAAATAAAAGCCTTTTCATCATTCATCTAATTAACCCATTTATGACACCAAAAGTATTGATCCTTTGGTTCTAACTATTCTCTCTAATATTGCTTCAAATAATGTCATGTTTCCATGGAACAAATTGATTTCTTTGGTGATGTACATGTGGGGCAACTTAATGGCTCAGTGGATAGAATACTGGATCTGAAGTCAGGAAGACCTACGTTTGAATTCTGCCTCACACACATTTCTTCTAGCTGTGTGATCCTAGACAAGTCACTTAATCTCTGTCTACCTCAATGTCTACAACTGTAAACTGGGGATGACAATAGCATCTATCTCTCAGGAATGTTGTGTGGATCAAAATACTTTAAGGAGTTTAGCTTAGTGCTTGGCACATAGTAGGTCCTTAATAAATGCTTAGTTAAAAAGTTATGTTTTAATGAATTTCCCATTAAATTGCTATCTGGGGCCGCAGCAGACTTTCCTGAACTAAGGAGGTTCTCATTAGGAACTGAAATATCTTGATAGAACAAGGAGAGAGTTATTGGGTTAGGGGAACTTCAGAGTAAAATGGAGAAATTAAGCCTACTTGCATGGTGAACATTTGGATATAAACATTAGAGTTTCCCAAATTATAAAGGATTTTATGATGAATACCCCACCACCCCTCAAGAGACCTCTCAGTACTTCCTCTTATCTTAGGGATTCCTTGCTTCCCTTAAAGAATTTTTGTGATGATTAAATAAGCTGAAATATTTACATCACTTAGCACTGTGCCTGGCACATAGTAAGCACTTAAATTATTATTTATTATTTAACGCACTATTATTTGTTGTATGCAATATGTATTCTACTATTTAGTGTATCATATAATGCTAATTATATTAGATACTTCCTTCTCCACCTTGGCAAAATCAGTACCCTGGAAGAGGGGCAGCTAGGTGGTGCAGTAGATAGAGCACCAGTGCAGGAGACAGGAGGACCTGTTTTCAGATCTCACCTCAGACACTTGATACTCACTAGCTGTGTGACCTTGGGCAAGTCACTTAATCCCAACTGTCTCACCCTGGGTGGTCTCCAGTCATCCTGATGAATATCTGGTCATCCAGATGAACATCTGGATTCAGATGGCTCTGGAGGAGAAGTGAGGCTGGTGACCTGCACAGCCCTCCCTCACTCAAAAAAAAATTCAAGTGCAAATCATGTCATCATTTCTCTGATGGCATGGTCCTCTTCAGCAATAAAGGACAAACACGCACACACCCTGGAAGATGGAACTAGAGAAAACTCAGTTAATGGGACAATGAGCTTCCTAAGTAGAAAAGTAGAGTTAGGTTGAAGAAGTTGGGTTAGCCCACAGAGGACAAGGGGGTCTCACAGCTGAGTTAGAAATAGAGGTGGAGAAAACCCCTATAAAATAACAACTGAATGCTTTCTATAGAAAGCTGTGGTTAACCTGAACATTTTCTCCTTGAAACTATTCACATATAACGGGGGTCTGCTGCATGCCCAGATCACCTGAGATGGAGTTACTCACATGGAAAGCAGAACCTGCTTCCAGGACATTGGAGGCCTTGTATATGCATTGGGGTATGCATGGGTATTCTGCACTGATCTACCAGGTGGTTGGGAGCAACCTTGTTCCATTGGCTGTGTGACTGAACGGCCACCTCTTTAAACTGCCGGGTTAAACACAGTCCAGATGTTTTCCTTTAAATGCATCTGAAGGTGAAGGATTCCTTTGTTCATACCATACGGTGTCTTTCTTCCTGCCTCCTCATTCTTTCTCACCCATCCTTCAAAAAAGGTTCAGGGACTTAGCCTTTTTCCTTTGTCCTTTTCCATTCTAGGTGTGAAGGGTAAAGCTTGACCCAGGAGCTCCAATAATAGGGAATCCAGGGTGGATCCTGCAGTCAGCCAAGCAGTAAAGCCCTGGAGAGAAAGGGTCCAGAGATCCTGGGCCATGGGGGCTTTGGACTTGAACTCGGTGGGACTGATGTTATGTAAGAACTGAACTAGACCATGACACTAATACCAATTCTCTCCCCAGAGGCTGGCAGAGGGCACAAACCCTGAGGTGTTTGTGTAGAGGGGGAAATGTTTGTGTATCTGTTCTTGCTGTGTCTTTGAGGTAAATATCCTTCTGTACAAGTTAATCTGATGCTCAGTATTTAAATGAGCAAGGGGCACATTTGGTGTAGAACTGAACCAGTGTCAAAGAAGAGATTTCCCAATTCCCTCGAGGGACCTGCAATGGCAATGTGGCCCTCATGGTGTGACAGGCCAATTGCATCGTGTTGCATAAATCTTGGGGAATGCTAGCATACTTGGAAAGGCCTAGGCTAGACCAATAATTAGAGTATCTTTATAGCAAAGATGCATCAATATTTGATGCCTATTCTGCCTGAGGCCATCTTGTTGCTTAAGCCAGGGATGTACATACAATCAGACCTCACCTAGACAATTGCCTTAAATTCTGGGCGCCACAGTTTAGGAAACTGGAGCTGTTCCAGGGGAGGGTTATAGAGAGGATGGAGAGCCTCAAGGCCATGCCTTCTGAGGATCAATTAAAGGGCATGTTTAACCTGGAGAAAAGAAGACTCAGGAGGGGGTGGGAGGGAATGGTCTCCATCGTGCCTGTCTTATAGAGCCTGCTATAGACATTGTGCTAAGGGAGTTACAAATATTATCTCTTTTGATGTTTACAACAAGCCTGGAAGCTCAGTGCTGTTATCACCCTCATCTTACAAATGAAGAAACAGAGGCAAACAAGTTGGGTAACTTGCCCTGGGGTAACAGCTAGCAAGTGTCTGAGGTTGGATTTGAACCCAGGTCTTCCTGATTCCGGGCCCAGAGCTCCATCCACTGAGCCACCTGGCTAACCTTCTCACCACCCACCACCAACTCACCCACTATTAGACTTTCTTGTTCTTCGTGGCAGCCAAGGGATGGACAATCTAAAAGCAATGGAAACAAGTCACAAAAAGATAAGAAAGTCTAACCCCTCTTTCATCATCATAGCCTTTCAAATACCAGTGAAATGGAAAGAACATTGAACTGGAGCCCTGGGTTCCTGTTCTACCCTTGCCATTAACTGGTTGCGTGACCTAAGGTATATCATTGAACACATCTGGACCTCACCTTTCTATATGAGATAGTAACTGATCCGATCTAGTTTGGAGATCATTCTGAGAGCACACTCTATGAAAGTGCTTTGTAAACAATAGAACAAGGTAGAAATAGAGGAACAATAGCTGTTGTTAGAATTATGAATTAAAAGAGGCTAGAAGTTATCCAGTTAGTAGACTGGCTTCAGAGTCAGCAACACCAGGTTCAAGTTCATTTTTGGATACATGCATGCTGGGTGACTCCGGGCTGCTCACTCAATTTCTCTGTGCCCCAGGTTACTCTCTAGGCCTATACAGTATTGATAAGCAGATGATCCATATTGGTATACACAATTTCCACACCAGGGAGTTTCCCAAACTGAAGAAATCATAGGTTTAGGTTTTTAAAAGTCATCTCTGCCATCAATAACAAAAATGAGTATTTTCAGAGCCTTTACTCATGCAGTCAAGTTGCGTTTAGATTTTCCAGAAAATTGTAGCATCTTCCAGAGGCTCATGGCTGCATAGTCAAAAGGCTCTCTCACAAATGAGCCACTTCCTCCCCCCCTGCCACCTCTCCCCACTTTGCAATGGTCTATTTTTAGTCACAGCTGAGTGGAGGAGATCATTCGGTCCTAAAAGGGATCAGAATAAGAGCCCAGCAATAAAGCCCCTCTGCAGGTAAGTTCAATGCAATATCATAATTTGATGTTGTTTGCAGAAGATACAGCCCAGAGAAGCCAGATTTCAGTTTCCAATACCCATTAAAAGATGTCTTGCCAGCATAGTGGTAACATCTACACTCCTGGTTAGTGAAGTCTCTCACAGATTGCTTCTGTGGATGAAGAAATGAGCTCAGGATTTAACAACCTCATGCTGAACCATGATCATTGTCCCCTTAACAGAGTCCCCTAGGAGTGGTCAGGAAGCTTCCAATGCCTACTAGGTTCCATAAACTTTTCATCAGGACCATCTGGGCCCGGCTTCAGCCCACACAGCACAAAGGCTATTTTTCAATTGACTACATCACAGTCTCTGCCTCTGGCACCTGGCACCTGATATCTGGTATCTGGTCTAAGCAGTGACTAGATGGGTCCTAGCATGTGTCCCCAAATCCTGCCTTGGCTTATTAGTGAACTTGATTCATTCTCACAAACCTATTGCTACAATATTTCTCCTTCTAAACCCTCCCTGGCGCAGACAGAGTTTCTTCTTTTTTCCTGCTGGACCTGTGATTGAATGCATACCAATCTACCAAACCTGGGTCAACACCTTCTCTTCAGCCTTGGTTTAGAAAGACCTTCAAATACTTGAAGACAGCTATCATCTCTTTAAGAAGTATTTTTCTTCTTCTTCAGGCTAAACATGTCTAGTGGCTTTAATTTATCCTTAGATGGCCCAATCACCTCATCTCCCTTAATCCTGGGACTTCTCCTGATAGGAAGAAGGCAACAATGGCGGGAGCTCCTCACACAACCCTGGGGATGTGTTAAGAAATGAATGAAGCCACCCAACCAGTTATGTCCTGACCCCATAGCTCCTTGTCTTAAAGGTTTGATTTGTATTGCCAAATGTATTGCCAATGGCATCCTGAACAAACATGGGGACACCCAGGATCTAATTCCAGCTTCCTCAGCCATGAAGATAACAGAGTTTTTATGAATCAATCAACCAGCATTTACTTGGTATGGAGGCTCCGTCCGTCCCTGTGCTGGACTCTGAAGATCCAAAGGCAAAAATCAGAGCAGTCCCTGCCTCAAGAGACTCACATTCTCCTGGAGGGAAATAAGAGCATGCAAATTATCGACACAAAATATACATAAAATAAGTGCCAAACCACTGGGGGTTAACTAGGATCACTTGCAATGTGGTGGGGCAGAATATGAAAGATCTTCAGAGCCACTTGAAATGGGCTTTGAAGGGAATGGGAAATTCTAACAGGAGGAGGATAGAAGGGCTGCCAGGCAAATGTCCAGAGGTGGGATATCAAATGATTCGTGTGGGTAATAGCAAATATGTCAGTTTGGCCTGAATGTAGGATATATGATAACAGGATAGGCAATAGGAAATGAACCTAGAGGGAAGTCTAGAGGCAGATTGTGGAAACTCACAGCTAATAAATGTTGGAGACAACATTTGTACTCATGTCCTCTTAGGTCTATACATTTTACCACACTGCCTCCAGAGTACCTACCTTTGGGGAGGTGTACATTCTACCTGGGCAGCTGGGTGGCACAATAGACAGAGTGCCAGGCCTGAAGTTAGGAAGACTTATTTTCTTGGGTTCAAATCTGGCCTTAGACACTGACTTACTATGTGACCCTGGGCAAGTCACTTAACCTTGTTCACCTCAGTTACCTCATGTGTAAAATAAACTTAGGAAGGAGATAACAAACCACTCTTTGCCAAGAAAATCCCAGACAGGGCCACAAAGAGCTTAGACACAACTGAAACGACTGAACAACACTAACACAGCTCTACTTGTCCATGCTGAAAATTCCACAATTTCATGTAGATTTTCCCTCAGCCTCGGGGTTTCTTGGAGAGTTGTGTCTGATCTCTATGATTTTGGTGGGCAATTCTCATGATCATGTTGCCTCTAGAATTTCCCCTCTACCCTCTTATGTTTTAGATTCAAAGAGAATTGGATGAAAAGGCACCTAGCTCTCTGGGAAACTAGGGTAGGCAAGACATTTCTTTCCCACAGGCAAACGTCAGTCACTTGTTTTGGCCTGTTTCATTCCCTACGATTTCCTTTTAAAGGCACCCTATTTTATAGATGCATTGATCTATGATAAGAAAATAGCCTTGCTCATGTGAATTCTCCAGAGACACCCAAAGGGATGTGCATCATGTGTGCATTGGGTGGGATTCCCACAGCCCTCCTCCCCATCCCTCTCTTCTTCCACTGACAATGGAAGGGCACCAGGGGCTTCCATTCTAAATGAGGAACCCAGGCCACCGAAGTCCCTGCCTCCTCTCAGCCTCATCTGTAGTTTTCTACCCAAGCTGTCGGCAACTTTAGAGAACACCTGCATCTCTGAACAAGGAAAGCGGTATAATTACCTTTCTGGAGCATTCTATAGGATTGTCAAACAGCAATTTTCTTTCAGAAGAGAAGCTTTTGAATAATGCAGTTTACATACAGAGCTTAACATCTCTTATGCTAGAAATCTAATTATAAGTGTCCGAAATTTACTGCATGTTTGCTATTTTATAATTTGATCTTCATCAAATGGTGGGACCTGGACACCTTTTACACATGTTGAAGCTAAGGAAAAGGATACATAGCAAGAGAAAATTAAATATTTGGGAGTTTCTTGAATGTTTGTTAATTTCCGCCTATGTCATTGGGTCTTTATTTCACTTACTTTTTTGGTCCTGTTATCATTCTGCCCCTCAACAAACTGAGGGAACACTCAGCAATATTACTTATGAAGCTCCTCTAATAGGAGACCACCACATTTCCTCTTTTCTGAAATAAGGTGTTGATACATAAGAGAAACTTTGTTTTTTCTTGAACTGAGTGCGGAGAAAGGATTTAACCAACAAGTTAAGAAAGAGATCTCCCAGGATCTGCTGGATGGTAATGGCAGTGAGGACGGATGAGGAGTCATAAGCCCCCTAGGGAGTCCACATCTCCTACAGCACACACAGACCCAGACTGCGTCACTGGCAGGTTGTCCCACCCTTCCTGGACAGCCAAGTAGTACAGATCACTCTCCAAGGTCATGGAACCTCAACATTCTAGAAGAAGACCCCGAGAATGGAGGAAAAATGAGCATATCATTAGGTTATTTCGTTTTGGTGTGCCTATAAATTAATGTTATGAAATGTTATGAGCATAGCTATAAAACTAGCGCTTACAAAAATTAGAGTCTCTTTTTATCTCCTACTCCGAGTTGTCACTCCAGAAATTCCTGTGTTGTCCCACATTATTCTGAGAGTGTCTGGTAGGCTGCGATTCCTTTCTCAGCTCCGGCAGAGGACTGCTGTTTCCTTTGCCAAATTGTGTCCAAGGATTCTGTAAATCTTTTGTGTTTTTCCCCCTGGGTAGGTTCCGTACTACAAAGCTTTTCAGCCTAGAGAGCCTCCAGAGAAACCTCCCTGAGTTCTTCCACGCAAGCACAAGATACCACTCTAAAAAAAAAAAATGCAAATGTAAAATGTTTCTTATGGCGAATCACACAGCATTGTTTTGAATTTCAATCAAGCGTCTGAAGAACGCCGGTGTTTGCTCACTGTACTCAGCTCCATAGGAAAAGAATTGTCATAGAAATTTTTTTTGGTACCGTTTCTGTCTTGATCATGTACAATATATCTATATCTATATACATCTACATCTATATATGTTTTTTTTCTCTTGAAATCTTAAATATGCCAGCGAAATCGTAAACTCTTCACTGTCTTGAATTTATTCTTTACTCTCAGGTGCCAAGTTTTGAGTTTTTCTGACGGTTCTTTTTTCGGAAGTAGCATTTCATAAAGGAAATGATACTGAAAATATGCCACCCATTGGAGAACAATTTTCAACAGCCCTGTTTGATTACTTTAAACCTATTAAGTAGTAATATTAATTTCTCTACTATACTCACATGTCTGTTCCTGCCATTTGCATATCTATAGTGGGCATATGAATGTCAGAGATCCCACATATCCATGACTCAGTCCCTGTCCCTAGTAGGGTTGGATGAGGACTCACTTTTCTAAGGGTTTTTATTACTTTATCAATGTAAGAAAAGGGTGTGTGTGTGTGTGTGTGTGTGTGTGTGTGTGTGTGTGTATACACACACACATATGTATACATATATATGAGCTCATTTGATTTTATTATTGTGAAGGTGGGGTTGGTGCATGAGAAATTACGATTTTGTAAAGGTACAGAGAGGATTTAAAAAACGGGTCATATGACTGTATTAATGTAAAAAAAAGAAATTATTTTTTTTCACAAGAGATCATGAGAGCAGAGTGGTTTTTATAAGAGGCCATAGATTTTATCCTTGCAAGAGGAGAGGGTTGTTGTTGTTTCAATAGGTCCTAAGAGAAGGGGGATTTGTAAAGGATCACGGGATTTTGTCCATTGAAAAGAGTGAGGTTAAAAAGTAAAATATGAGAGGGTGCTATAAAATATAGAATTTTACTCATGAGAATAAGGGAGAATTTTTAAAAATACGAGATGGTAAGGTGGAGAAAGAGCACTGTGTAAGAGATCATGAAAAAAAGATTTGTGGCTTTTATAACATACATAAGGTGCGTTTATTTTTTATAGTGGGAAATTTTTTAAGATAAGAGATTCTAAAAAAGAAAAGATCCTCTGGTAACCCCTCCCTTAAGCTTCCTATGGTCAGGGGGAGGGGTGGCGGGCCGGTGGCGCTACGTTCAGATTTTAATGGGGGTTGGGGGGGGAGATTGGGGGATTGATTTCCTCTGTCCAGACTTCCCGGGTCCTGCGCTTGCTCTCCTAATATCTTAACTGGATTAAGGAGTAAACCCAAGTTTTCTCCATTACAGAATTCTCATTTAATCCCTCTTCCCCCCTGAGTTTATCAAATTAAAGCAGACAAGATGGATGCGGGGACTGTGAAAGGCGGACATCATGTGTAAAATCGGCAGACAACGCCTCGCACAGGGTGCCCCCAGCTCCCTGTCGGCCCCAGCCGCGGTGGCCGCGCTCCTGCCCTCGGCCTTTCGGCCCTGCGCCCCTCTGTCCTCTGGGGCCATGGGGCCCTGCACGCCGTTCCACCGCTCAGTTCTTGCTCCCCCCACCCTCGCTGTGCACCCTTGCTCCCCACACTCTCGCTCTGCGTCTTTGCCCCCATCAGCCTCTCTCTGCGTCTTTGCCCCCATCAGCCTCTCTCTGCGTCTTTGCCCCCAGCATCCTCTCTGTGCGTCCTTGCTCCCCCCCACTCTCGCTGTGCGCCCTTGCTCCCCCCACCCCGCTCTGCGCCTTTGCCCCTCTTCCACCCCCTCCCCGCCCCTGCACCCTGGACTCAGAGCCCTGGTTAGTCTGCAGCCTAGGGACCTTGGGCTCTCCCCCTCTGTCTTCTGGGCCTCCCTCCGTGTCGTGGCTCCCCTGATCCCCGTTGCGCTCTCCGTCACCCTAGGACCTTGGGGCCCCGGCTTCTGGATCCCCTGAAGCTCTTTCCGTGTCCCTGCTGCCCACTCTGTTCTCCAGCACCCTGCGGCCTTGAGCCCCACGCTGCACCCTCGCTCCCCCGTGGCCCTCTCCTGGCTATGACCTAGCTGGCCTGGGCCTGTGGGGTGACACTGGGCAGGGAAGGGGAAGGGGTGCCCCAGAAGGTGGCCTGCAGACAGGTCACAGGGTCTCGCGCAGCAGTCCCCACGGCAGCCCCCCGCGCGGAGCCATTCGCTGGCCGCGTAGAGGATGCGGGGCTGGGCCGGGGCTGCGGCGGGGGCCCATCCTGGAGCCCCAGGCTCGCCTCCGCCCTCGTTGCCGCCGCCGCCAGCGCGTCCTGCAGGTGGCGGTTCCAGCCGTAATTGCCCCATCCTTCCCTTCGCAGCGTAAAATTGTTTTCATTATGTGTCATGCACACAGAGCCCGGCAAATCCCTCTCGAGTGCTTTCCCAAGGGCTGGAGGGAGGGGGCCCTTCACTTAAACAAGCGCTTGGGGATTGCTTTTTTTTTAAGGGAGAGTGGAGGGGGGAGCCACCCACCCACCCAGGGACAGCTCATCATTAACTCTACTTCTGAGGCCAAAAAGGTCGCGCACAAACTCTCCTGAAGATTATCTGACCAATCTCAGCTCCTGGGCTGAGAGGACTAGTACTGCCGTTTTACCGAGGCTGCAAACTCGGCCAGGGAGTTGGGGAGGGGGGCTGGGGCCTGGGGGGGGCTGGGGGCCGGGGCAGCCAGAGAACAGACTCGCTTTCCACCTGACTGCAGTTCCCATGGCGTGCGGTGCAGGGCTATAAGCAGGTTTCAGCAATAAACTCCAGCATTGTGAGACAAGAATGCCCCGTCAGGTCCCCCCATTTTGATTCAAGGGTGTCTTTTTCTTTCCCCCCTGCGGCGGACTAATCACAGCTCCACTTTGTTTAATTGCGCCAAAGAGAGAAATGTGTTTAAGAAGTCATTCTGGCCCCCTCGCCCTGAAGGCTGGGGCTCTTCAAAGACAGCAAACAGGATGCAGGAGAAATACGATTTAATTTTCAGATCAAAATAGGCAGAGTTAAAGATGTTTATTGCTAATCTGGTAGAAGAGGCTTCGGAGAAACTGCAAAAAGAGAAGGAGAGCGAGCAAAGAGGAAGCAACAAGTGAGATGAAAATCTCCCCCCAACCCCCCTCCCTCCTCCCAACCCCCCACCTCCCTATTGCAGCCAGCACAAGCTGTTTCTGCCTGCTGGGAGGATCAGGAGGGGAATAGAATCTTTACAGAACGAGGCGAGGCCAGGCTGCCCCAGCACTTTGCTTCCGATTAAAAAAAAAAAGAGCACAAAACAATACCACACACAAAACTCTTGTAAACTCTGTCAAGCCCTTGGTAATTGACACAGATTCACCCATCCCCATTTTCCCTGGAAGCCCCGGCAAACCTAGGGTGCAGCAGCATTCTAAGAGATGGCCTCAGGATCATGAACTCCAGGGGGGGCCGGGGGAAAGGCATTTATCAACCCTGAGGCTTCTTTCTGAGGTTGACAAAACTGAGCCACAGACCAAATGATGGGGAAGAGCCTTCTTATTCATTAATTTTAAATCTCTGTACCTCTCGCTCTTCTGCCTTTCAAAGCCTCTTTTGGAAGGAAAACTCACTCTTGACCACAGGACAAATAGCCATATATCCCCTTGGAGAATCATCTTTTTTTTTTCTGGACTCCCTTTGGATGATGGCCTTTGGAACTCACCAAAATCATTCTATTTGGGAGTAGCAATCAAGAAAACGTGTCATTGTATGCGCAAAAGCATAAATGCTTGAGGGATGAATGAATGAAAAACAAAACCTCATTATTTTCCTTTAAAAATAAGATACTAGCTTAAGTTTTCAGAACTAATTTCCAAAATAAATCTGTTTGGCCATCTTTGTAAGATGTTGTACCTTCCAATGTTCTGGGACTGCTGAGCTCTTCTTCTGTATAAATTAGAGTGCACCGACCTTGTCAGCATCTAAGCAAGGGCCAGTCTTAGAACTTTGAGTGTGCAATCAGTTGGCTTAGAGAAACTTCAAGAAAATCTACTAGGGCAGATTTGGGAGAGGGAGGGAATTCTCCACTTTGGGTTAATGGGAGATGGGCGTTTAGCACCCTGAAAAATCGACATATATTGGAGAAAGAGAGAGGGAGAGAGAGAGAGAGAGAGAGAGAGAGAGAGAGAGAGAGAGAGAGAGAGAGAGAGTATCCTGTATAGGGAGGGATAATGAATGATGGATTTCCTTTTCCTTTTGGCAACTAGAATCCCCTTTTCTCCTCTCTCCCCCTTCAATTCAGGCAATGTCTGCTTCAAAATGGAAACCACAGCGATGTGGCTCAATGTTGTATTCTGCTTAGTTGCTCCTTGAGTGAAAGGCAGCTTTAAAAAGTTAGGTATATCATTGCCAAAAAGGGGGCTAAATAGTATTGTCAGCATTTTCAGAAGAAACCGGTGCCCCCCTGCCCCACTCCCCCCCCCCTTGAAAACTCCATTCTGGACAGCTGTTAGTGACTTACCCACTTTTCATATGGATATGTATGTTAATGGCAGGCAATGAACTGGAGATGAAGAGCCCCCAACACAGGCCGGGCTCTTCAGTGCACATCAAAAGCCAGGACAAAGGGAGCGGTGAAAGAGGCAGCGATGGCGGAGCCTTCACTTTTGTGCCCGGAATTAGTTCTGCAAGCAATGAAACTGATCTTTTCTCCTTGCCAGAAAAGTCTGGTGATTTCTGTGAGTGCTCATTAGCACGAGAGGCATGTGTGTGAAGATAATTGACTGACGCTGATACCGCGGCCTGTCACAACAGTGCCAGCCAGCAGTGTGTGTGCATTTTAATCGGGGCATTTTTCCTCTCTCTCTCTCTCTCTCTCTCTCTCTCTCTCTCTCTCTCTCTCTCTCTCTCCCTCTCTCCCTCCCTCTCTCTCTCTCTCTCTCTCTCTCTCTCTCTCTCTTGCTCTCTTACTCTCCCTCTCTCCTTTTCTCTCTCCCTCTCCTTTCCCCGTCTCTTTTTCCTCTCTCAATCTTTTCTCTCTCTGCCTCTCTCATGCTGTCTCCCTCTTCCTTTACATCTCCTTTTACTTTTTTCCCTTTCCTTCTCTCTGAGATATGACTACTCTAATGGCTCCTAAATAATTCTAGTCTGCTGAATTCCTTTGTGCAACTGGGGGTTATAAAACCTTTACTTAGACAGTAAAGAGAAAGGAAGAAGAAGGAGGAGGAGAGAGATGTATGTATGTATGTATGTATATATATATACACACACACACACACACATGCATTACATATATACATAAACACACACGTATCTGGAAAGAGCCTATACAAATCTGTTCAGAAAGTTTTCTAGACTTGATGAATAGGTGGATTCTAAAATATAACCAAAAGTTCTTGTAACAAAAATGGTAATGAAAATAATATGAGAAATGTAGTGAAATTGTTAGTCAAATAAGATCTCCCCCTTCCTCCTCCTCATCTTAGACAATCCCCAAGGGCTCTCCATATTTCATTCTTCTTTTTCAAAGTATAACAGAAATAGGAAGCTCTCATATTTTTTCCACATTTTTTCTACATATTAGCAAATGCCAAAGTGGCTTTCTAGGTTATATCAAAGGAATTGAGCATGGGTGTTCTCATAATGGTCTGTTTCCTTCAAAGCAGTTATACTAGCTTCTTGATAAGCTCTTCCCTGATCCCCTCCAATTAGGGGGACTGGCTCCTTTTTGGAATCATGTGGTCTTAGTTGTATCTATTTTACATTCCTTGTGTACATGTCCTTCCCAGCCGACGACCACCACCACCACCACCACCATCACGAGCAGAATATAAACTCCTTGAGGGCATCAGCTGATTCCAATTCTTGTCTTTGTATCTTCAGTGCTGGGCACATTGGATTAAGCATAGTAGACTTAAATGCTTGTTAAACTGATCTGAGTTCTATGATGAGGTCAGAGTGGGGATTCCAGTTTCCAGAAAGGCCAGTCTCAGAGGTGTAGATGAGCCAATGGCCGTAGGTGTCCCTGAATGACATGGCAGAGTGAATGTCGATCATCAAGAAGTCAGAGCTCATGACTAGCTCCTTGAGAGGGGTCCAAAGGTCAGTTAGTCCCTGGTGGCCCTTACTATTACCACAGACAGAATTTAAAAGAGGAGAAGCACACAAATGAGTGTTGAATTGAACTGAAGTACAAGCTCCCCAGACCCACCCTGATTTTGTTTATCAGCTTCCTATGGAGAACTGGACACTAACTCACAAGCACTTTCTTATCAGGAAAGAATACCCACACACTGCCGTAGGATTATAGATTATGTAGGCTGTCAAAATATATGTATCTACTTGTTGCTGTTGTTTGGTAGATTCTTTCCTCGGGAAGATGGAGTTGAAATCTTCACTAAGATAATCAGTAACTTCCTTCTTTTCATCCATCCATCCCTCCATTCATTCACTGCATGAGCATTTATTAAGCGTTTATTCCATACCAGGTCCTGAGCTGCGCTAGAGGTACAAAGACAAAAAGAGTTTGTGTTCTTTGAGAGGAGATGCCATGTGTATGGAGAAGAGTACAAGAAATACAAGATGGCTTAGAAGGGAGGGGCACCAGCAGCTAGAAGCTCAGGAAGGGCCTCCCGTGGGAAGTAGCCCTTGAAATTTTGCTCAAACCTTTAAATAAGTCAGAAATATAGCTAGCAATTGGTGAAAAAGGAGTGTGTCAGTGGTTTCAGGAGCCTAGAGGAATGCTTGGAGAGAGATGTTGGTCAATGATGTGCCAATATTTGGGGTGACAACTTGGGCTGTGTCTCTAAAAGTCACTTCTAGCCTCTCATCATGATTAGAGGAAAACATATTGGGTAGCTCTGGCCTCTGCTCAATGCATGGGGGAATGACCTGAGGTGTTCAGAGGGCACTCCCCAGGAGGGATACAATCATCAGTCCTTCACTTGATATGGTTTCCTGTTTCTTCCTTGATTGAATTTGCTTAAAGAGATGACTGGTTTTTGAGAAAGGAGCCACTAGATCAATATTCTTTCTGGAAATCAAAAGGTAGGTCTTCTCTGTACTGATGGGGTAAGAATACTTGTATGATCATGGATGTGACTATGAGATTCACGCTTAGAAAGAGTCCAACATACAATCAAGAATTTGGATTCTCCCTACCCCCACCCTTCTACCCCCATCCCCAAGGCTTGGTCTGATGTGGGAATAATAAAATATCACCTTGCTTCCAGTGACTAGAGAGGTAGTTTGTGCGGAGGGAGGCGGGTCTTTAACCTCTTATGTAACGCCCCCTCCATCAACACCAGATACAAACTACTGGAGGTGATATTCTGACACTGATTTTGTAGAGCATTCCTCTAAAACCCAAATGACTCCCAGAATGCTAATCAGCATGTGATGAAAGGAGGAAGCTCTGGGTGGAAAGGTGAGGAATAATTAGGAAAAACAAAGGAGACAAACTTCAGTTGAGGAATTAGCTTTTTGATTCCCTCCGCAGAGATCCCTAAATCTGTGGAAGGTAATCTAATAGGCTTCTGACATTCTCTAATCAGCAGGTTTATTCCTTCTTTTCCTTTCCATTGTTAAGAGAGTTGAAGTGAGGCAGGGAAGGGAAGACAAATCCTCCTTCCTTTGAAGTCAGGGACCTGGATTAAAATACTAGCTTTGCTACTTATTTGTTGTGTAAATCTAAGCAAGTTAGAGCTTTTCTCTGACCTCAGTTTCTCTCTGTGTCAAATAAGTCAGGAGAATAGATAATCCTTTGTCTTCTTTTGGTCCCTGACTTAGGATGTCATGGCAGAGAGAGCTCCCAGGAAGACAAATCACCTTTACTGATACAGATTGCCATCTGTTCTGCAACTAATATTCATAGGGAGTTGCTCGTTTCCTTGAGAAGTTATGTGACTTGCTCAGAATCATACAGAGAATTTGCTTTTGAGGCAATAATTGAGCTTTTCTGGACATTTCTAATTCCTAGGCCAACAATCTGTCCATTACACCATATTTCCTCTCCGGTTATTGTTGTTTGAAAATGATTTTTCATTCATGAAGACACTAAATGTAGTATAAACACTGAAATACTTTTCCTCAAGATATGAAGAAAAGAGAACATAATTAAGAGCGATGCCCCCCAAAACATCCTGTCAGAACACTATAATGTGAGGAAAGGAGGTAAGGAAATAGCAAACTGTTAGACTCCAACATGGTGACTTTGTATAACCAGGAGATTTACTTCATTTTAAATAATATGTGGCAAGGAACGAGACTGAACACTTAAGTGACTTATCCATAGTCACATAGCTAGTATGTGTCAAAAGTGGACCTGAGGGGTGGCACAGGAACATAGGTGAGAAGTCCAGCATGTAGCAGGGTGAGGAATGCAAACATGCCTAGCTTGGGAATCATAAATGGAGGTACTGCTGGGAGGAGCCATCCAATCAGAGGGAGGGGCTACAGGGGCAGAGAAAATTCAAATTAAACCTAGATATTCCTGACTCCAAGGAATACTCCAGGCATATATTGAAAAATTTTCAACCAAATCTGCAAGACAAGACCATGATTTTAGTAAAGGAAATATCTGATTTCTGGATTCATATTTTCATAGGTCAAGCTTTTTCAAAGCAATGTATATCTGAGGGGAAGCTAGATGACCTGGTAGATAGAGCACTAGGTTTGGAGTTAGGAAGACTCAACAACATGAGCTCAAATCCCACCTCAGACACAAGCTATGGGTGACCCTGGACAAGTCACTTCACCTTGTTTGCCTCAGTTCTTTATTTGTAAAAATGTGCTGGAGAAGGAAGTGGCAAACCACGCCAGTATCTGTTTCAAGGAAACCCCATATGGGGTCACGAAGAATCAAAAATGGCTGAAACGGAAATGACTTAATGACAGCAACAACGAATGACAAAACTGCATGCCTGCATTGCTAAATAGTCTTGGAATGTCTTTGTAATTCTTCAGAGGGGGTCCAAGGGAGTGGAACCTGACTTGAGAGTGGTTCTGTGGTGCCTGTGGCTTCTCATTTTAATTCCACTTTTATGGGTCTCCCACTCAGAAGGAATCAAGTTTTTAATCTAATACTTTAGGCATGGCAGCAAGCCTGCTGTCTAAGGTAGCATGCATGGTGGCAATTAAAGGTGATGGGTGTTTAATCCTGTATGTTGTTTTTCTTGGCATGCCTTTACTTTCACCTACCTCTTCTAAACCTTAGCTTTCTTCAAAGGTTAGCTAATGAGCCACTTTCTACAGGAAGTCTTTCTTGATTCGTCCTAGTAATTAGTCCTCATACCTCCTCAAGTTACAATGTATCTCTCTGTTTGCTCAAATATTTCCACCAATAAAATGTAAACTCCTTGAGGTCAGGAATTGTTTTCCACTTTTAATCTTTTTCATCCTGGTACAATGCCTTACTTATAGCAAGTGCTTAAAAAATTCTTGTTGGATTGGATCCAATCTGATTGACGTTTTTCCAGCAGTTGAACTCTATTTCCGATCTTTTGTTCTTGTGCTTTCCAGAATACCCCCATGCTGAGTTGCAGCCCTAGTGCTAAGATGCTGGGGAGTTGGAAGAGGGAATCCTCAGTGCAACTTTATAAAGTGCAGAGACACTCTTTAAACTGAATCCATCCAGCCTAAAGCTGGTCAATTTGACTTAGTTCACATTCTGACTCTAAGAAATATTTTTAAAATATGGCAGTCCTCATTAGACTAGATGGATCATTAGCCAGATGAATTTCTTAGAGAATTATGACATTTTGGAGTCCTGTGAGTACAAATTTGATGTTTAATCATAGAATTTTAGAGGTGGCAGTAACTGATAAAAAAAATTCTCATCCAATTATCTTGCTTTACTGCTGGGGAAGCTGAGGCACACTGCCATAGCTAGGTGGTATGGTGGGTAGATTGATAGATCTGGAGTCAGAAAGACCCAAGTTTAAATCCAGCCTTATATATGTACTAGCTTTGTGACCTTAGGCAAGTCACAGAAATGTTGCCTCCCTCAGTTTCCTCAACTGTAAAGTGAGGAAAATCATAGCCTGAGCTAAGCTTCAAATGCAAACTTTTAGTAAGATTCCCCTTGACTTGTTTTGAACCCAGATTCATAATTTCATCAGTATAAGATACTCCCAATGTGGAAACTCCTTCTTCTAATATAGATCAACAACTCATTTGTAATTTTCCATCTTAGAGAGCTGCTTCAGAAAACCTTGATGCTAAGGGTCTTGCCCATTTTCACCTAGCAGCTACATGGCTCTCTCCTTCTGTATACCATGGCTATCATAGCCTCAGACATTTTTGCTAATTATAAAATAAACAGATCAAAGACCTTCAGAGCAGCCCCTACTTGGGAGAAAACTATATATGTGCATCTTTGTATATCTAAACATACATACATACAGAGACAGAGAGAGAAGGAGGGGAGCGAGAGGTGGGACAGGGGAAGCTTCTAAAAGGTGCCGTTCCTCTTGTTTTGATACTAGCACTCCCTGCTTCCTCCTTGAGATTTCTGCATACAGATCTCAGATTTAGAAATCACTACATTTGAGTAACTAATTCAATAAAGGAGCGTTCAATACGGGATGTTCTCAGAAGCACTTCATTCAGAGAAGGTGATAGAATCTTTGGGGCTTCTGAGAACATCCCGTATTGAACGCTCCTTTATTGAATTAGCAAAAATTGTCATCAGCAGGTAGATGGTTACCTATAGAATGGATACAGAAAACCTCAACCTTAAAATGATGGTCGTTTGGCAGTCAGAATGCAAGAAAACATTAGAGGTCATAGTATTTAGAGCCAGAAGGGGCCCTAAAGGTGATCTCATCCAACCCTTTTGGAAAATGAAGTCTAGAGAGGTCAGTCAGAAAAGAAAGAACCAAGATGAATTTGAACCCAGGCCTTTTCTGACTACCTGCAGCATTCTTTCTGTTATACTACCTATGTTTCCAGAGTGAATCCCCAAACGTTTGTATAACACTTAGTATAGCCGCAGTCAATTCATCAATTAGCCAACATGTATTAAGCAACTCTCCTATGCCAGGAATGATACCAAGGGATGAGAATACAGATTTTAAAAAAGGACATTTCTTACCCTCAAGCAAGGGGCTTACATTCTCCTGGAAGATAGAAAGGAAGATTTACAACATGTGTATAGCTAAAGAAAGGTTATAAACAAAATAAATACTAAGTGATTTGGGGGAGGGGATTGGAAAAGATCTCTTAAAGGAGGCAGCATTTGGGCAAAGTCTCAAAGGGACCAGGGAGCTGTGAGACATGGGAAGGAGGAAGGAGAGCATTCCAAGTGTGGCACACAGCCTTGTACCAAGGCACAGAATTAGGAGATGGTATGTGGTAAAGAGGAGCAAGCAGGAGCATCCATAGCATTCATGGAGGGACTACCAAACATGGAGAGAGAAAATCATCTCAAGAGTAGCGTTGGAGTTTTGTCCCTTGGAAACCACTGTTAGATGAGTGACTGTTGAGTGCCTATTATGTGCTAAGCACCAAGTTAGGCACTGTGGATCTCAGTACAATGAAAGACAAAATCCTTATTTGAAATGAGTTTATATTGTGTCAGAGGAGGCTCCTCAGCTGGTCAATCCTGTTGCCTCTAGGGGAGAGTTAGTAACCCAGGAAAGTTACTGACAAGTTCTAGGGGAAGGAAGAGGCAGTGGTTGGCTTTACTGGACCAGGCAGGGCAAAAAAAGTCACTGCCATGTAGGGACTCTCCATAAGTGGAATGTTGGTAAGTCAAGGTCTCTGTAATAAGGGCCCTTTAAGCCTCTGTAGTTTCAGGCTTGTAGGAGGCCAGTTGGGTCTTGAGTGTGTCTTCTTAAGTTTGCCATTATATAGCAAAAGGAGTATCTATCTGCATGACTATGGAATAAGTGAAATTATTAATTTTTCATTCATCAAGTTACATGAAATGTTTAAATCCAATCATGTATTCTTTAAGTTAGTGATACAAGTCATAAGATGTCTTAGGGCTGCAGCGTAGGCTTTCCATAAGACTCTAGTAAGATCACCAGTATGCAATATGAGATGATAGCAATGATGGCAACAGTAATATTTCTATAACGCTTGAAGTTCATAAAGCACTTTATATACATTATCTTGTTTGAGCCCCACCACAATCCTGCCAAGTGGGTAAAGCAGGATTACTATCTGTCTTTTACATACAAGTATATTGAGGTAGTGAGAGGTAACATTTCTTGATCACCAGCTCGTACAAATCTATTGGTCTTTGTGACTCCAAGCCCAGCTCTCTGTAACATACTCTTGGACCCAGCCGTGGAAAACCTGAGTGTATGGTCATTTGCATGCTCATTTACACACTCATTAGCATAGACAATGACCCAGTTTGCATATTCAATGCTATCTGGTGCTCTTCTTGTACATTTCCATTTTATAATTGTCATATGCTGGGATCACCATTCATCATTTTTCTTTCAGTCGCCCCTGCATGTCCACATTATGCTCATACACCCATGTCAGAGAGAAGAAAGGAAAGGGGGAGAACAGAATCTGGAGAAAGGGCGCTTCAGGGAGAGAAAGTCATGGCTGGTTATCTCCACTACTATTTGATGCTGGTGTCTCCTGGGGGTGGGGAGTCATCCCAAGATGGAAGCCTTACACAAGGGTCCCAGACACAGCCATAGATTGTCAGCAATTAGACAGTCACCGGAAGGGAAAGCAAAGTAGGGAATCAGGTGACCTCTCTTTTGATCATTCAGAGAATTTCTAGCGTCTGCTCTTATTAGGAAATATAAATCTACTTACGCTATGGTAGGTATATATGCACATACACACACACAAACACACACACACACACATACACACATATATATACATATATGGATTTATGTTTTTGTAGGTGAACACTCTCTCCACCAGTGCATAAACTGAACCTCTGTACCATCTTATTCATAGTATAATAGACTTAGACTTCAAAGAGAGCTTAAATGTCTAATATGTCTAATTCCCTCATTTTACAGTCAAGCAAAAAAGACATAAAGCTTAAGTGACTTGCCCAGGGTCACACAGCCACTAAATGTCTAAGGTAGGATTCAAACTCATTTCTTTATAATGCCAAGTCCTTTGTTCTAACCAATACACCCCTGCCACTCACATTGCTTCTCCCCCCTCTCCAAAAAAGAGACCATTCCCTGGAGAACTTTCCCCCTAGAACTTGCTTGGCACCTCACTGTCCTGCTTGGTGGGTGTCCCATTTGACCCACTACATGTAAGCAGGATTCCTGATCATTTTTACGCCAATCACCTTGCCACCACACATATACCTTCTTCCCAATCTGCCTTTTTCTAGTTCTGGAACCATAATCAAATCAACACTGCCATAGATCCTACAAAGCATATGCCAATCTACTTACCTAGGACTTTACTCACCATTTCTCTAATTTTCCAAATTCAAATACCACTCCCTGGTTGCCACTACCCTATATTAGTGGGCACTCCCTTTTAGAATGTCAGTTCTTTGAGGTCAGGGACTGTCTGACTTTTATATTTGGATTCTCTGGAAATTACTGTGGGCTTGGCACTAGTAAGTGCTTACCAAATGCTTTTCCATTCAGTTATTCATTTGTTCATTCACTCATTCATTGATTCTTTATTGTCTGTGTCTTTACAAAAGCTCTCCATGGACAATTCATCCCCTTCACTGGAAGCCTTCTTCAGGTTCTTTCAAGACCTTGTAGATTCTTGTGGGTTCTTAAGCTATCCATCTAATATCTGCTTTTAGGATCTACAGTTAGGATCCCTGAGTTCTCTATTTTGTTCTCCCTTCCAGTGAATTTCTGAATCCTGACTTTCTACCAGCATGTCTGGGACCTTTGTGTCAACCTCCCAGATCTGGAATGCTTCCCACCATCTGCTATCTATCCAATATTTCTAGGATCACCCAATCTCCATTTCTGGTCACACATGCCCAGATTCTACCTCTCAGGTACAAATCACCTTGGGTAGTAGGTTGGCCTTATTTTTGCCCACTTCTCCCTTGACTTTTGACATACTGGTCATTTTTATTCTTCTCTAATTGTGACAGGAGTCATTAGGAACCACATTTGTGTAACTTAAGTTCTTCTTACTACTCGTTTGTGAGCCACTCATTGTCTACATGCAGTCCAATCCAAAAGACATATATGTGTATATCCACAGTATATATGTATACGCATGCATACTCACATGCATACACACATAAATACAAAACAGGAACCTATTGATAGACTAATCTGATGGCTGCATATCCAATCCTTCCAGTTGCTTATTGCAGCCTAGTGACAAGTGTTTTCAGTTCTCTCACATGCTCCAAAAATGATTTCTCAGGCTAGATAAGAAAGTCATTGCCAAATCTTTGGGAGAATGGCATAGTTCTGCCAGATGACTTATTTGGAAAAGAGTACTGGCCTTTGAGCATGGCTCTGCCTTTAGGCAAATCACTTCACTTTTCTGAGTCTCAGTTTCTTCCTCTGTCAAATGGGGATAATAGCCCTTGTATTCCCTATCTCAATGGGCTGTGTTCAGGAAAGCTGTTTGTAAACCTTTTCAGGCTCTACAGTTGGGATGCCTGGGGTCTTCTGCTCTGGCTCTGTGGTCTTTGGCACCATTTGGGGGCCATCTTTCTCTTTATGAAAGCTGGGAGAGGGACAAGGGGCTTGGGGTTTTGCGTTCCGTCTTTTGGCTTTTGGTTTTTTGAAGTGTTCATAAGCATTGTTATTTTGGCCACATTCTGTTTTACTGCACTGAGCACTGGAGCATTTGCTTCTAACGTTTTGGAAAACAGACTCAGCACTGACCACTTATGTGTTTGTGGGAAAAAAATTGGAAAAGTACAACTTCATTAAATTAAATTTATTTTCTCCCAATCAAATGATTTAGGTAATAAAGGGGCAAAGATAGAGAATGTGGCATTTTAATCGGGAAAACCTGTAAGCTGTGTTCTCTTGTGCTGCTGCTCTTGTAAGACCCAGTAATTGCAGCAGTCCAGACACAGGACCAGATGCAGAACGGCACTTTATGATATCAGACATTTGCCCTACGACGATGGAGTCTAATTGCGCAGAAAATACATTTCTACCTGAATTATCCTTAATTTGATTTGAAATAGACCAACTGTTGTATTTTCCTGAACTTTCTCAAATGGTAAAAATGGAAAACAGCATTTAGGAATGTCTCTATGTATCCAGCTCTGTAGCAAAAGGAAAATGACATTTTCAGAGAGCAAAATTGCACAGCTTTCAAGTGAACAGAAATGGTGTGAGTTTTTGCCATGTAATTAAAACTTGGATCATACTTGTCACCTGTTTGACTTCCTCTAGGAAATCAGAGCTCCCAAGTGACCTGCTAATCAGATCCGTATGTAAGGAACCGTCCTTAAGTCATCTCTTCTATAGTAGAAAAATCTCACTTCTTTACTGAACCACAAGGTTCCCAGAGAACAAAAATGACCATAGAAACTGTGGGGTGTGTCCTTTTTCTTTCCTTTCTCACCCTAAAAGACAATGAGAAGAGTTTCTACCTTTCTTGCTTTTCTTACTAGGAGAGAGCCAAAAGTGTCCCTGAGTGTGGCACGTAGATTATCTGAAGGAAGTATGTGTGACCTGTATAACCAGTTCTTTTTCTGATTTTTTAAGGTCCATTAGAAGTGAGTAATTCTGTGTTCGTGTAACTTTATGCTAGGATTTAGAAAAATCCAATTTAATTTTTTCCCCCAGCATTGAATTTAGAAAGTCTACAACATGCCCAAACATCTCCGGGGAACTAAAGAAAATTATAAGAGTAACCATTTTTTTCCTTTTTTTTTTTTTGCTCCTAAAAAAAAAAATAGAGCACAGTAGTGAAATGATTTAAATTGACTGAGCCTTTTAAGCAAGTAAACACATTTTAACTAGGTTTTTTTCCCAATCCCTCCATTCATGCCAACTATAGAAATTAGCCTTCACTCTTCCTTCACTTACACATGGATACACACACTTGCATGGACACAAGAAAAATTTCTTTTCTCCTGTCAGCATTCCTAACCAACAATAGTTAGATTAGTGGAAATGAGGGCCTCCGCAGAGAAAGGACATTCAGCCCCAGAAGGCCCCCTGCAGGAGCAGCTGGTAGGGTTAATAATGGCCGCTCAACCTCACAGTCAGGCCCTATTCTCTATTGTGTGTTCAGCTCCTGGGAAGGAGGGAGACTTGTGACAGCCTCTGGGGTGTGGAGGATCAGAGGTGTAGCCACTGGGTCAGAGCTCAGAGCTGGGGGGAGGCGAGCTTAGGATCGCAAGCAAAATTTACTCGGAAACATCCATGGTAATTCCACTAATCTGCAAAAAAAACTGAACCTGACTACTGCTGGGAGGGGGGCAGGGAGAGAGGGGCTGGGCTGGGGGGAGGGCAGTATTTAGTCTCACAGGCCTTGCAAGAACAGTTGGACAGAGGTGTTGAATTATTCATATTGGAAAGTGGATGAAATTTGAGTCCAAACTGCCGCTGGATGGCTAATGTGTGTTATTAAAGTTTGTATGTTAATGGTGGCCAGCTCAGTGCTCCGTATGGCATGAAAGCTATGTACGTCCCAGACACAACGGTCGGGGTGGGGGGGAGGGCTGGGGGGAATCAACATAAAAGAACAGGCTGGGAGGGCAGCAGAGGATGATTAATACGGAGGGGCTTTTTCCCCCAGAAAAGTAGGTGTGATTAGCACATCATGCTTATCAATGCTTTCACACCAAGTGTTTCTTCCTCTAGGAACAACTGATCCATCAATGGAAAAGCCAGTGTTTTCCAAGGAGGCAGAAGCCTTCTACCTTCACAAGGCCGTGTTCTGGAGTCCAAGTATTAGAAGATCACAGGTCTTCAGCTTTCACACGAAATACAGGATGGGCAAAACTCACTCTTGCTTAAAGTAAGGAGGAGTGTTCAACTTTGACTGAGCGTGAGATTGGGAATGGAGAACAGGAAGGGGCCCTGCATGTGGTCAGTGAGCTCCCCATTTGGGGTTAAGACTCAGCCCTAGAACTAGCTCGTGCCCAAAAGCCCTTTGCCATTCCATTCAAGGAAAGAAGTACTTAGTAAGTGCTAACAAATAAGAAATCAATTGGCAGGCATGTATTCAGCACCCAAGATACGCCAAGCACTCTGCTAGGCCTAAAGCATTCGTCAAGTATAACAAGGATGATTATTAACATGACACAGTACTTTGGGATTTGTGAATTTTTATATCCTTAGAACAACTCTGTGAGAGACGCTATTAATTATTCTCATTTAACAGATGATGAACCAAGGCAGGCATAAGGAACTAAGGCAGGATTGGAATTCAGCTCTATCTGGTCTTTCAAGTCCAGCTCTTTTCTCCCTGTGCCACCTAGCTGCCTTTATTTTTGAAAACTCTTAACCATTTGGCCTCCTGGGAATGCAGTTCCTATTGATTTGCTGTGCATATATACATACATATATATATATACACACACATATGCATGTGTACATATGTATATATACACACATATACTTAAATATATGTATGTGTATGTGCATATGTGTATATATGTATTTGTATTTGCCTACTCATTTGCCTGTTGTGGCCTTTAGAACGTAAGCTCCTTGAGGGACTGTTTTTTCTTTCTTTCTCTGCATCCTTAGTGCCCAATAATGTTGACTGAATTGCATCTCTGGTTTTTCTATTGTCAAGCTACTTTAAGCAGACTTTGTGATTACTCCTCTTTTGATACATTATATTCCCTCTTCCAGTTCCCAACATTGTTCCTGTTCCATGTGCTCAATCAATGAATATCTGTTGATGTAAGTGAGACAGGAGAAGAAGCAGGTGGTCTCAGGGAATTGCCATCTTCACTTCTAAATCACATGATGACTTATCTTGGCTTTTCATGAAGACATCCACTTCGGGGCCCCATCTAGGCCCTAAATATTCTCACCCTCCTTCTTTCTCATGCTTTTGTCTCAATTTTTCTGATCTGAAAGTGCCATGTCATTTGATTCATGTCATTTGACTGAAGTGAGTGAAGCTCTCTTGACCAATGGTCACTGGAAGAGGAAAGAGGAAGGAGATTTTGCCAAGCTTCTTCTCCTTCCCTGCAGGCCTGGGATAGAAGATTCCTCCATGATGTCACAATGAGCTCCTCTCTGACATCACAATGGACCTTGTGAACAACCATTCCAGCTCTAATGACTTCCTTAAAGGTGATGTCTGAATTGAAGGCTGTTGTTTACCCTTCATTCTCGAAGAGGACCATGATGTCAGGGAGATGAAGTCATGACTTGAGTGACTTGGATTATAGTGAGGAAGGGCTGTGTGAAGTCACCAGCCTCACTCTCACCTCCTGAGCTATTTGGGACCAGTGACCAGATATATAGATCAGGAGGAGTGGAGACGGCCCCTAAATTCAAGGGGCTACATGGAAAGGAGAGGCAAAGAGTGTTGACTCTTGAGTTCTGGATTCAAACCCCATTTATGGTGCTTACTATTTTGGGCAAGTTACTCCCTTCTCAGCCTCAGTTTGCTTATACATAAGAAGAGTGGGTTAGACCAGATGGCCTCACAGTGTCCTTCCAACTCTAAATCATTGATCCTAAAAACTCAGTCAGAGTCTGAGATCCCATTTACAAAGAAAGCTCAAGCAAGAATGAAATATTCTGCTTTGTGACACTTGCCCAAAAGCTGCTTAGAAGAGTTTAAATATCTAGAAACCCCTCTCTGGAAACAACATGTCATAACAAGACTCCAAAATGTCCCAATTCCTTATCCTGAAGACAGGTCACCTTCCAGAAACCATTCATTGTAGAGACAATGGATGTTACAAATTTCACTTGAGAGGAAAACCCAACTACTGTAACATGACTAAGAAGTTTGGGGAGGAAAGGAGACTAACAAGGAACTTATAAACACTGAAGAGCAGCTTTTATTAAAAATGATTTGCATTTTTTAAAAATGAATAGTTTTTATTAAACAATGTGCAAAAAATACTTGTTGAAATCAAGGATAAATTTTATATTTGTATCCCCAGTGATATACTGGGATACTCAATAAATACTTTTAAAATTAAATTGGGTGTTTTAGAAGTGTGACTGTGTGCTTTCACAAACTCCATTATTCAGGTTTCATCTTATCTATTTCCTCCCTCAAAGCTCTAAGAATATCTCCCTAACAAGCGCCTGAAAGCGTCCCCAGTTTTGCCCAGCCAACCAGCAGGAGAGCAGAGAATCAAATCCTGAATTCAGGAGCCTAGTCTTGGTCCCTGACTCCAGAACTGTATCCATCCTCCTCTGCCCTTGGCTTTGCTGATTTCATCCATATGAGAGCTCCCTCCACTCAGGGAGTTCCTACGGATATTTAAGAGAATTTTTCAAAGCTCAGCACCACTGAGGTGGTAAGAGACAGGCAGGGTTCTAACTCAGACACTCTTATATGTCAATTTAGCATACAAATGGGGATACTGCCTGGAAAGCCTGGGCTGCTTCATGTTTTATTCCCATTATTATGGGGGGGGGGAGAGTAAATGGACCTGTGAGATCATTGGTAGAGTAAGTTTCCTGTGAAAACGTACCCCCTCGACCAATGCAGAATGGCCCCTGCCACTCAGTCATCACTGAGAGATGGAGTAACTTCTCTGTAGTCACATACCCCATGTATTGGAGGACAGAGTTGGATGTAGATCTTTTCCCTCTGAGGGTGACTGTCTTTTTGACTACAAAGACAACAAAATCAACTCGAAAAAGAACACACTGGTGGACTAGAAAGAGCAGTTGGACTTGGAATGAGAGTATAGGAGTTTGAGTCCCAGTGGTCTGTGTGACCTCAGGCAAGGTACTGTCTCTCTGGTCTGTTTCTTTCCTCATCCATAAAATTAAAGGACTGGGTTAAGATCCTTTCCAACTCTAAAACTGATCATCTATAGGTATATGCCTTCACATACTTAAAGATCATAAAGGTGAATGTTCATCTTTCTTCCTTGAAAAGTTCAGGCCAGAATGTGGCCTAGAGTTTCAACATAGAAGGCAGGAATGTTTGGACTTTTCCCAATTTGGAATGGGGGAGGGGAAGAGCAGAGAAGCCCAACTGGGCTCATGGCTTTCCCCTTGCCAGCTTTGACTGCTGTTGCATGTTTCTGGTTGATTTCTCCTGAAGCCCAGGTCGTGGGATTGCCCCTGCCTCCCTGCCTCCTGCTTCCTTGGCCTGGGCAAAGCTTGCCTGCAGGTGCCTGTGTAACCAGATCCTCTTGCAGTGGCTGCCTCCTAGAGTCAAAGAGAACGAGAGCCAGCACAAGGAGGTTGTAAACTGTTGACCTCTCTGTCTTGGTGTTCTCTTCCACCAAACAACAGTTCCAAGGAAATATTAACTAAGTAAAGCAGAAAACACTTATTCATGAAATCCAGGGGAAGATGGGTCAGTCTTGGAGAGTTGCCATTTCATCAACTGTCCCCTCCTCCTTGGGGCAAAATGGTGACTCCAAATCATCAGTTGTCACTTTCTTTAACATTGGTAATTCCTCTGCCCTAAACAAACAGTTCACTGAGTCAGAGGAGATTGCAAACAGGGCTGGTTCCCCAGTGGCAGCAAGGCTGGTTCTCCAGGCTCTGCTCCACAATCCACCTGCACAGGCCTCGACTGGGAAAGGGTTAAGCTTTTCTGACTTCCAGATACAATGAAATTATGACAGGAGGAAAATTGAGCCATTTTAGCATGAAAATGCTTGTACAAATACTGTCGCGCCTTCCTTCTTACTTTCTTTAGAATGCCTGAGCCCTGGCTAAGATGACAGACATTTGACAGGTATCTGTAAGCACACAGCCCAGGCAGCTCATTAGGGTTTTTCTTCCTATGCATCAACTCACACAAAGGCAAAAACCCATTAGCATTGACTATTTTGCAGATTAGAAGAATTAAGGGCTTCAAACGTTGGCTTATAGCAAGCAATGTCATTTGTGAAGTGTTGTTTGCTTTATTATTTCTTTTCCTCTCCCTCTGAAATCAGGCTGACATGACTTTCGCTCCACGTTGGGCGTCCTGGGCACACTGGCGTCCAGGCTCATCGATGAAAAGAAACACAGTCCCTTTGATACACAACTAGAATGGTGAAAGGAGGAGTCTTCCTGGGCCTATTTAGGCTCATTAGAGACCTGATTATGATAGTTCTCTGGTGTAATCTTTAATCGACTTTGACACTGGATTCGCCCCGTTACAAATCCTGTCATGCAAATTAAGTCATTTGTGTTGTTTGATATGGAAAGATCTCCTATGAAATGAAAGATTAGTTCACAGATGAGGCACCAGAGACTGCTGGCCTTGTGCACACGGCCCAGCTGATTACAAGGGTGAGAGCGTCCATTTTCACATGCTGTTCCTCTTTGGGGAAGGAGATTAAATTAAGGGGGCCTGGGGTCTGGCTGTGGGAAGATCTGTCCTGAAACATCCCCGGGCTTCCCAGCCATTGGGATGGGGGGACACATGATGGGCACCAGAAGGATAACTACCATACTGCCTGTTGATTTAACCTCTTTTCTGTTGGGTGGTGACAACCCATTTGGGCTGCATTTGGAAGAGATATGTTTTCTGGGCAGGTGATCAATGATGGTTGATTGATTGGCACCTCATCCTTCTCACCCAACCCTCCCCCACCTGCCTGTTCTTTAGAGTTGGTGTGTAAATGAATTATTTTCTATTATGAAAATCAATATCCCTCCTTCACACATGCAATCCCTTAGTTTCTGCTTTTTACCAGGTTGGACAGTCATCCTTTAGGTGAAGTCATTGACTTGATGTAACTAGGTAGAGAAAGGATAAGTAACTTAAAAATTTCAAGAAATGCCAAGATTTAAAATTCAGTTTTGGTTCCAAGGGAATGGTCATGCTTTATTTGTCCTTCAAATAATCAGACAACACTAACAATGAATGTAGGATTGCAGATCTAGAAGGTAGTTCAGAGATCACCTAATCCAACCCACTCATCTTAAAAACAAGGAAACTTCAGGTGGGAAAAGGAGTATGACTTGCTCAGGGTCACCAGAGGTGGGATTTGAACCCAGGTTCCCTAACCCCAGAGCCAGTGAATTAGCCACTGTACCAAGTCACTTCCAAGTGACATCATAGTAAGTTTAAATCATAGCATTTCTGTAACCCAGCTTAGTCTTTTCTGGATCCTTTTGACACAAGTACACAGCACTTCACAGACATCTGTTACATTTATCTTCTATTTTTTATATCATTAGAACCTTGGTATATTTTTGTGCTTCCCCTCTGAGATTACTTTCCATTTATGCTATATAAATCAGGTATGTACATAGCTTTTTACGTGTTGCATCCCCCATTAGAAGGTGAGCTTCCTAAGGACAGGGACCTGAGTTTTGCCTTCTTTTTTATTTCCTCAGTTGTTGATCTGAATTAGTATAGGGAGTTTTCCACACTGATGAAGTCATAGATGTTGACACTGCCCACCAATGTGGACACAGATGTGGTAGCCCTGTCCCACCCCCATGGCTCTCAGTAAGTGTCTGTCCCTAGGATACTATCAGTTCCTTGAAGGCAAAAGCCTCAGAGGTTGCCAAGAGTCAGTTCAGCACAACAAGTGATTAAGCACCTATTAGATGCCATGCTCTGCGGAGCAGGTACTGTGATAGACTCTAAGGATACAAAGACAAAAAAAATTCAATCCTAAAAGTTCTTCTATTCTGGAGTATCACTCAAATCAGAGTCAACTGCAAGTCATGTCATCATCCTGATGTCATGGTCCTCTTTGAGAATGAAGGACAAAAACTACGATCTATTCTGGAGAAATTATAAAATTTTGCTGACTAGGCTCCAGTCATCATTTAAGGGCGCTTAGTATGTTCACCTGCATGACTTCATGATATAACATTGTTTCATGCACCTGGGCAATGGTTGTCAATCTGTGGGCAAGGGGAAGGAGGGATCATCTAATTATTGCAAAAGATCCAATTATCCACAAATAAGCAAAGATGTCTTCTTTTATTTTATTTCCTCTGCCCTGGTCATCACCCTGGTTTAGACTTTCC
This sequence comes from Potorous gilbertii, assembly GCA_028658325.1. NCBI lineage: Eukaryota > Metazoa > Chordata > Mammalia > Diprotodontia > Potoroidae > Potorous > Potorous gilbertii. Next base: position 9,961,078 of record CM053770.1, read on the forward strand.
TTGTCTCTGCCCTAGAGAATTATAAAAAGCTCCCTAACTGAGCTCTCAGTTACCATGTCCTCCTTTATGAATTCCTTCTTCATAGAGTTGCCAAAATAAGGTATCAGCTTAACCATACCATGTCCCTACTCAAAACTCTTCTGTGGCTCTAGAATAAAATAAAAGCTCCTCAACTCCACTTGCCTCCAGCCCAGCTTTCCAACTAATGTCACATCATTCCCCTTGTACACTCTTATGTTTCAGGCAAAATGTTTTACTTACTGTTCCCCAAATTTCATATTCCATCTTCGGTCTCCCAGGACTTTGCATAGATTATCCTTGTTCCCTGAATAGCCTCTAAAGTCACCTTCTCCAATTAGAATCCTTAGCTTCCTTGAAAACTCCGTTCACAAGCCATCTCCTCCAAGAAACCTTCTTGATTCACACAATTGAGCTCTTAGTCTAAAATTTGTGTCCTTGCTTTAATAAATATTTTATTACCTGTATTTCAATATAGTTGGTTTCTTTTGTAATCCTAGGTTCTAACTTTTGCCTGGAAAAACATTATTTTGAGAAGGGGTCCATTGGATTCACCAGACCAACAAAGAAGTCCATAAACTATAAACCAAAATAGTTATGAACTCCTGCTCTCCTTATTTCTCTCTCTCTCCCTCTCTCTCTCTCTCTCTCTCTCTCTCTCTCTCTCTCTCTCTCTCTCTCTCTCTCTCTCTCTCCTTTTTACTTCTCTAGTTTTGATGTTGCACAATTTCTCCCCCCACCCCACTAGAGTAAAAGGTCCATGGAGGCAAAAGCCATCTTTTAAAAAAAATTGACTATATTCCCAGTGCCTAGCATGGTGCCTTGTACATACAAAGCATTTAATAAATATTTTTGAATTGAATTTTAGACTGAATAAATAATGTCTCCCACATTTATGAATTATTTTGCAAATATATTCAGATGCTGTCATGACTAGTAAAATACAAATTCACTGAAAAGTGCTATTGAATTCAGAGTTGCTTTTTGTCATAATGTAGTTTCTCAATCAACAAATACTTAGAGTAAGTACAAATGTACTCAGGTAGGAGAGGGGGATCTGAGAAATTGTTCAGTGTATAAAAGGGGGAGGGGCCTCCGACTCAAAAATTTGGAAACCATTGCTATATATACCTGGATTTCAGCAAAGCATTTGACCAAGTCTCTCAAGCCATCCTGGTGAATAAAATGGAGAGATGTGGGTTAGGAGACAGTATAGTTTGTTGTATTCTGAAATGTTTGAATGACGGAACTAAAATAATAGTTATTAACAGTTCAATATTTGAAGGTGAAATGTCCCCTAGGAACTGTCCTTGGTCCTGAGCTGTTCAGCATGACAGCAATGACAGAGGCATAGATGACCCACCATTATTCTTGCAAATGCCACAAAACTTAGAGGCAGAGTTAACATGGGAATTGGAAAGACTTTTTCTATTTTTTAATTTAAGTTTTGTTCACCAAGCTCTTCCTGTAGGATTCTCCATAGGGAAAAACTTCATTTACTTCATTTTTATAGCCTCTAGAAAAATAGTGTAAGGCAGTGAAAAGGGAGATTGTCTCAAAGTTCAAGTTCAGACTCTGGCACACAGTGGAGGTTTGAATCAGAGCAAGTCACAACCTCTCAGCATCCCCAAGAAACTCTCTTGGCTTTAAATGTAGACAAAGTTCCTATCTACATTTGCAAAGATTATCCTGACCAGTGACTCTTTATTCCAAAGAAATCATGTCTGCTCCAAAAAAGTGTCCTGGTTGAGAAGCTCTTCATAATCCCTTGTAAATATGGACTGCAGTAAATAAATACTTCAGCTTCTCAATACTTATTTTTGCTGCATTAGGAAGAGTAAAATGTTGATATGAAAGAGGGTCCCCCACTAGCCCCTTTCTCTTATTTATGAATTTGGCTTGAATACTCTTTCTTTTCATCAACTATTTACAAATAAGAAACAAAAACATGATTCTAAAATTGCAGTTCAGTAAAAGGTCAGGTGGAATTCAGTACGTCTTTCAGAAAACATTTAAGATGTTCTGAATTTCAGGCAAAGGAGTTCTCCATGTAATGGAGAGGTTGTCATGGAATGTATCTTTGATTGAATACTGTGTAAATAGTCATTTAAAATCTCTTTTCAATGTTCATAACACAAGTTAGAGTGGCCTCCAGCAGTTTTACCCAACACATCCTTCTTTTCTTGAGCACTTTTTAATAGGCTTGCTTTGTCTTTCCAATAACATACCTCTGTTTTGATGAATTTTTATCAAATAGAGGGGCTTTTATTTCCTCTTGGCTAAATAGACATCAACGAGAGGAGTTTCCAAATGAAATAAATACAGCTCTCCCCTCACTCAGGAAGTTTTAAGTGGCCATTACCTGCCCGTGAATGGTGTTCCCATGGAAGCCAAATGCTTACATGCACAAACCTCATTTTCTAAAATTTCATGAGTGAAGCCATAGAGGACACCACAATGGTTAGTGCCCCCCCCCCCCGACTCCCAAACTGCTTTGGACTTCACTTTGTGCATGGCTTTGCATTCACTTCTCCCTGAATATGTCCCATCTCCTTACCTCCAACCTTTGTCTAGCCGTAGAATGGAAATTCCCTGAGGGGAGAGAAAGTGCTGCCTCCCTTCTTGTTCTTGTTCTCCTTGTTCTTATTTTTGTTCTTTTTGTTCTTGTTCTTGTTCTTCTCCTCCTTCTCCTTCTTCTTCTTCTCCTTCTTCCTCTTCTTCTCCTTCCTCTTCCTCTTCTTCTTCCTCTTTCTCTTCTCCTTCCTCTTTTTCTTCTTCTTCTTCTCCTTCTCCTCCTTCTCCTTCTTCTTCTCCTTCTTCCTCTTCTTCTTCTTCTTCACTTTGCCAGCACATAGAAAGTCCTTCACAAATGCTTGTGGAATTCAATTGATTTGAATCAAGGTGTGGATCAAGACAGAGAACCTCTACCCCCAAATGAACTCAATAACCACTCAAAAGAGTTGAATCTAACTATGCACAAAGGAAGAATTCAAGTCAATAAGCAGTTATTAGATTACTATTAGTTATTATTAGTAGTTATTGGCATCTATTACATGTTAGGTCCTGGGGATAAAAAGATAAAAATGAAAAAGCCCTTTCCCTCAAGGAGTTTATGCTGTAATGATGGTGGGGTAAAGGGTAGTGGTGGTGAGATACAGCATGTTTATAGAGAAGTGAGTCCAAGGTCATTTGAGAAAGGGGAGAACACCAACCACTAGGGTAGGAATTCTTAAAGTGGGGTGAAGAAGCTAGTCTTGTTAATATTTTGATCACTGAATTTCAATATGATAGGCTTCCTTTGTAATCCCACAGATTTTATTTTATGGTCTTTATAAAATGATTCTGAGAAAGGGCTCCTAGGCTTCATTCCTGACTTTACAGCACTAGTCAATAGGGCAGTGAAACTTGCTTAACAGAAGTTTACTTTAGAGGATTTTCCCTCCCAGAACACATCTATGCCAGGACACAAAAAAGAGATACCTGTATTATCTTGAGTGCAGCTTTAGTAAAATACTATGGAGAATTTGTTTCTCCAATACTCTGAAATAACTTATTTTAGAGAAGGAGATGGCACATCACTCCAATATCTTTGATTAGAAAACTCCAAATGTAGTCATAAAGAGTGAGATATGATTGAAAATGACCCAATAACAAGGAAAATAAAGAGCTCTGAGATTTGCTCACAACAAAGTTCATACTCAGCTAAAGCAATAAGAGGATCACTGTCACTAGCCAGGATTTGGATAAACTGGTGTTTTTGCGCATCTCTTAGGAACCTGCAACTTTCTCTCTCCTTGAGACCATCCTTCTGAGAACAGCTGGCAATTTTCTGTTCCTGGTGGTTTAATGCTGTTTGGGGACCCTTATGTCTTATTTTAGCTTTTTGATGAAGAGATGCTCTGTTGCTAACCTTTCTAACAGCTCATCAGACCAACCTGACTTCATCTTTTATACTTTCCCAAGTAACTTGAGACTTCATCGAAGGCTAGAAGCGACTTAACCCATTTCTTCATTATCTCAACAAATCACTGTGTATTAATGTATTAATTATATGGACTATTAGTGGCTGCCTTGTGCCAGAGCCTTTGGAGCTTGTATTGGTCTGATCAGCCACAGTTGGACATACTTCCTGCTAAGCCCAACATAATGATGTCCCTTTGATACTCTTCAAGAACAGCTACTTAAGCACCTGTGCTGTACCAAGGCAGGACATGGAGGATATGAAGCCAGCCTGGAAGTCAGTCACTAAATCAAGAAAATTGAGTTTCCAGACCCACATTTGGTACATACTTGTTTGGGGATCCCAAATAGAACATCAAGAACCATCTAGAAAATCCTTCAAGATTAAATTGTAAAGAAGGCTCCAATCTGCATTGGGAGTTTGCTCATTTGGAAGTTTCCTGGACTGAAGAAACCGCAGGCCCAGTCCCCATCCCTATCCCCTATGTGCCAGGCATAAGAGATCCAAATACAGTGAATGAAACCATTTCTACATCTTAATGGGAGACAAAGGTGTATATAAGCATATACAAAATAATTAGGAGAATAAATGTAAGATATTTTTTAAAGGAAGAACATAGTATTTAAGGGAATTAGGAAAGGCTTCCTGTAGAGGGTGGTACTTGAGCTCAATTAATCAACCAACCAGCAAGCAAGTTTCCTGCCTACTATGTGTCAGATGCCATACTAAGTGCTAGAGGTACAAATATCAAGCTGGGATAATTATCAGGTCATATATTTTGAACTGCAAAGGAACTCAGAATCATCTAGAACTTGTTCTTGAGGAGTTGAAATTCTACTGGATCACATTAGTGAGCAGCCCACTTGGTCTTCATCTTCCCATGGGTCAGATTTTTGAGGGTGATCTGGAGCATGGTAGGAAAATTTTTTTCCTATTTCCTGCAGCAGTCCTATTCCTTTGGGGGAAATAACAGAGGAGAGCCTTCTTTCCTTCTCTGGCAGTGTGGTCTATTGAGATTGCTGTTCCTTCAGTCAACAAGTTCTGAATACCCATTTGGTGCATGACTGTAGGGACACAAAAGGTATAAAGAGAGATATAGCTAGGGTGGTGCAGTCCAGGTCTTGGCCTATGGTGCTGAAGTAAGGAGTCATGAAATTTAGAAGGTTCAGACAGCTCCTCAGTCCTTCAACAGCATGGACACACACAGAAGCAATGACACATCACCTAATTTAAAAAGACAAGCATGTAGACCAGGGAGAAACCAGATGACCAGCTGCAGTGAGCTCACTCCCCACCCTCTATGCTTGTGCCCTTCCCCTCATACCAACAGAGATCATGCTTCATACTGCTTCCCAAGCAGACATGCCTTGTATTACTTTCAACAAGAGCAAAAATTCTTCCTTAACGATCTGGGTGTAAAATGGGTCCCTGATTCCTTTACATATGAACGATAAGATACAACTTCTCAGGTAGGACCCAACCAGTGACCCATGAGAGAAACAGAACCTAAGTACTATAGTTTTCTCAAGGAGGGAGCAATTGCTTAGAGATAGTGCTGAGATTCAGTGATAATGTTCAGGAACCCACAGTTATCATTGGTGCTTTTTACGAGGATTGATGGGTGGATAAGTGAATGAGTAACTTAGCAGGAATAGAGCACAGTCCTATTGAAGGCTTACTCATTCTTTTGTAGGTTGTGAGTTGGAGATTTATTTTTCAACTATCCCAAATATGGTACGTGACTAGCTAGACCACATGTGACTGGGTTAGTCCATTGGTGCATAGACATGGATAATTCAATTCAACAAACATTTATCAAGCATATACTAGGTCCAAAGAATTATGCTAGGAGTTTGATATTGGAAGATTAAAACAATGCCATGCCTACCCTCCTCAAGGAGATTACGTTCTACTGGGATTCAGGGCAGGGATGACAAAACACAAAGATGCAGAGTGTAAGGAAAGCTCAAGAGAGCACTCATTACTGAAGGGGGTCAAGGAAGACTTTGCTGAGTCTGTTGTAATTGACTGGAGCCTTGATGGCTAAGACAGTGCACAAAAACCATGAGCTGGGGTCAGACTATCATAGTAAACAGATTGTAGGCTGGGAAAAGTCTTGAAAATTTGGGTGATTTCTAAAACAAAACCCCACATTCTCCTCTTGGTGCTGTCTGGCTACATATCAATCATCCATCATCATTGAGTAAGTACTGTGCATTAAGTACAGTGCCAGGAACCTTGGTACTCAAAAGAGATACAAAGAAAAAGTGAAAATGATCCCTGACCTCAAAGAGTTTGCATTTCATTGAATACAATCATGGAATACTTCTAGTTCTGAAAAATAAAAAAAAAGTATAGGAAACCTAAAGTGTGATTGTAGCGAGGTAGCACCAGGGATGAGAGTACTGAACTTAGAGTTCCAAGATTACCTCAGTCACTTACTAGCCATGTGACCCTGGGAAACTTAACCTCTCTCAGGCTCAGTTCCCTCATCTGTAAAATGAGGGTAGTAGTAGCACTTACCTCTCAAGTCTTTTGTGAAGATAAAATGAGATGACATGGACAAAACTTTTCAAATCTTAAAAGAACTATAAAAATGGTAGCTATTCAAGGAGTCCCACAGTGGGTATGGGTAGATTACAGCTTATTTCTAATATATATGCACAAGTAAGAGATCATCCAGGAAATATCTGATTTGGGAAGAAAGTGGGCCAACCCTCTGGTGATATGAAGGGTTAACTGATTCACATGCAACCTTTGTAGCCAGGAAATGCCAGCACATGGAGAGGAGCACTTCCTGTATGTTGGGTAGAAATCTTGTACAAAGGATTTATGGGAGGACATGGACACAAATGATATATAAAGAGAATTTATCTCTGGGTGACAATCTCTACAATGGGACGAGTGCCCATATTAGTGAGATCACATATTCTTTGATGTATACAATACTATCTCTTCTAATGATGAAGCATTTAAGGGGAGGGGCTTAAAGCTGAGCCACAGAAAACAATCTATACCTACTCTGAAATACTTCCAGTAAGCAATCAAATCTGGCCTCCACCATGGGACCTGAGCTCTCTGGGTACCAAATGTTCATTAGACACCAGTCAACTTACTTGCTCACATTCATATGCAGAGAGCCTTCCATTCCTGTCCAAGTAAACAAAGTGATGGGCACAGGAATGTGCTGTGTTCCTGAGTCTGGAAGACCTGGACATTTGCCTAATGAGATGATTCGTGACCCTGCTTCCTAGTGGCAGTGACATTTGATGGATGTGTGTGATTATTGAAAGCATCCTTCTCACCAACACTAGCAGTTATTGTTCAAAGGTCAAAGACACAGAATCAACAGCTGTGTTTCTATGGTAGAGTGGGACCGTCCATCTCAGTGCTAAGATTGCCATGGGATCGCGTGTGTGTGGAGTTCATAATCGAGCAGTGGTACTTCTTGACTTCTGACCTCTTAATAATTATTATGGTCTAAGATGCAGTCCTAGACAACAGAGTTGCATCATTCTATTATCCATTCCTTTATGCTTTTAACAAACTTTATCTACTTTGAACAACACAGTATCACCGAAAGGCAAGGAATACTCCTGGTAGAAATGCTGCCTTCAACATTCAACATTCAGGTCAGTAACTTTCATAGGCCTGTGGACTCTAAGACCTGGGAGGGTCCTCAAAGTCTTCTAGTTCCTCCTCACTCCCCTCCCCTTGGGACCCCCTCTAGAACACCACCACAAGGCTAATTCCAGATCTCCAGGCTCAGAGCACTCTTGAACTCTAAAACTGTCTGTTCCATTGACAGACAGATCTAATTCTTAGGAACTTTTTTTCCTTATGTTGAACTGAAATTTTCTTTAAAAGTGGTACCCACTAATTCTAGTTCTATCCTCTGGGGCCAAATAGGACAAGGCTAATCCCTCTTCAATGTGACACTCCTGGAGTAATGGAAGTCTGTACTCATATTAGCTGTAAGTACATATTCTTTGTTGAAACAAGGCTAGTTAAGTTCAGTGAATAATGATATGGTGTGAATTGGAAATCTTTCAACACTTGGGTCCATGCTACCTCCTCTTCAGACACTTACTAGCAATGTGAATATGCATAAGTTATCTAGCTTCTCATAACCTCACTTTTTCCATCTGTAAAATAGGGTAAAGTCTCCCTATAATACCTATGTCCCAGGGCTGTGAGAGACTCATATGAGATCATGGATGGGAAGAGATTTGAAAATTTTAAAGCTCTGTTTAACTGACAACTCTCGCTACTCCTTTTATAAATGGAATATGTTCAGTGGCCACATCATTAATGCTTCATCTCAGAGAACACACAGGTTAAAAGAGAACTTGGAAAAAGCCATGCAGCAAGCAAATATGCAGAGTGTAATCAGTAACAAGTGGACTCCTCCAAAGCAGATGGCCTGCATTTTTTTAAATGGCCAGAGATTTTTAGTGGACTCTTCTATGTGGTATGACTTGAGGTGAAGCTTGCCAAGCTCAAGTGTTCATTGTTCATTGATTCTGCAGAGTCACATCAAGTCACATCCTTCCACCCTTCCCATGTCTATGATTTGAGACTTCTTACATCATAGGGAGTCGACTAGATAAGCATCATCTCACATTACTTCTAGGTCTCCTTGGATACCTATATCTATAGATTAAATGGAAGGGGCCCACTAAAGGAGGAGAGAGAAGAATGGAGGACTTTGCCCTTAGCATCCCAACTCACCAAGCATTTATGAAGGGGCGCCATGATGTTCCAAGCACAGGATCAGGTCATCAGATGCAAAACCAAAAACAAATAAAAAAAATTAAACAAACTCTTTCCTCAAGAAGTTTGTATTTTAATGAGTGCTGGTGAGATGGACATATATAAGACATTTACACAGGCAATGAACAGTTACCTGGGAATTTGGTGAGAACTGAAGGAATCAATAGAATGGTGCTATTATCTCCACTTTATGGATGAAGAAACTGAGGCTGGGAGAGGGGAAGAGACTTGCCCAAGACCACAGCACTAGGAAGCATATGAGGCAGGATCCCACTCAGGTGTTCCTGACTCCAAGTCCAACGTTGTATCCATTGATACCTCGCTGACTCTATAGCAGTTGGCACTTGAATGAGGCTTCCTAGTAGCAGATGTCAGGAAGGAGGGCATTCCAGGCCTTGAGGACAACCTATACAGTCACAAAGGCATACCAAGAAGGAAGAGCAGCTAAGGAAGGACCTCACCAAAGGAAAGTTCAAAGTCACTAGTCTCTACAAATAAAATAACAGAACAGCACACATCTGCTGGACAGAAACTTGATATTCCCACCCAGCTTTTCAGATGATTTTCTTTGATTTCCCCGCAGTGGATTCCTTCTGCCTCATGGCTTTCAATGCTCTATGTGGAGGTTTTTCATACAGATTGACTCATCCCTGTTGAGAGATGGTCAGGGCTGCTCAGTAGGCTCTTGGCCGTCCCAAGCCAAACTGCCAACAGAGCTCACTGCCTGTCAGCCCCCTGCTGCAGCACTCAGGCTGCCAGTCAGACCCTCTTTCTGCCTGATATCTGCCTCTACTCTTGCCAGAAAGGGGCCTTTCACTTTGTTTTGTCTACATCCTACCCTAGGACACCTGATTCTTGGGCCAGGAGAGGTTTGTGACTCTGAGAAGATGGATTCATCGAGGAAGAGTGACACCCCCAACCCCACACACCTTTTTTGGATATTTCTGTCCCAGAAATACAGAACATTACACTCAACTTTTCTCCTAAGTCTCAAAGGGAGGCAGGGTCATGGGGGGCACCGAGAAGGAGAAACAGGCTTCCTGTGTCTTTCAAGACTGACAGTGTTATGATAGCATCTCAAATTCCCCAACTTGATCATTAGCAAGGCCTGGTGGTATTGTGAGTCCCTCTTTTCTCTTTGCATGTGTTTTTATTTAATTATTGAAATACAAGCCTTGCAGTGGAACTAGAATACAGAAGTCAACTCACATCCCCCCAAACGATACAGAAATCAATCTTCATTCCAAAACCCATAATAAAAAAATAAAAAAATAGCAATTTATTGAGAAAAACTAAAGACATTCTATGTCAGAGAAGCTATCATTAGTCATACTAAAAACTAATGTGGACATTTTTTAAAGAGGGAGATGTGCATAATTATGCAAAAGTATTTTAAGTACACCAGTGGAGGGCCCACTGAACTGTCACTCTCATTGGTGGTGTGACATTTGCCCTGCTCTGCCTGTCACAGCAATGTGTAAAGCTGCTGTTATTAAGACGTGCATGTACAGGAAAGTCTCCGCTCCCACTACTGGGGGCCTGCTTTCCTCCATGACCAGCAACTCCAGGAATCCGATGATTTGCTGACTTACCATGAGAATTTTGTCCCTGAGCTTCTCAAGACAGTTGCCTATAAACATGACATGGAAATACAGTTACAAGAAAAAGCAAGTGTCCGAAAGAGGGAGGACATGGGCATGGCATGCCCTGCTCAGACAACAGATATCTGGATTTCCTTGTCCAGTTCTGGATACCATCTTTTAGAAAGGACTTTGATAAAACAAAAAGCCATCAAAAGAGGGCTGGTAGGGAGGGAGGACTCGAGAACTTTCCCTATTAGAGTCAGTAGAATTGTTGGGGTACTTAATAAAAATAATGCTTTAAGGTTTGCAAAGAACTTTACATAGGTTATCTCATTTGGTCGATACAACAACCCTACGAGATAAACAAATAGTGGAGACATTTTGGTTGTCTTCCTACAAAGGCACCAAGCTGCCTAAGGGAACATGATGCTTTTCTTTGATGTATTTGAGGAGGTCTTATAAGGAAGAGCAATTATATTGTTCTACTTAGGACCAAAGGACAGAACTAAGACCCTTAGGTGAAAGTTTCAGAAATTCAGACTTCCATTCAGTGCAAGAAAAACTTCTTAGCACCCAGAGTTGCCCTAAAGTAGAAGGGGCTGTCTCAGAAGGTTCCCCTCAACTTAGACAGCTTCTAGAGACTGGATGGCTGATGTTGGCAAGATTCTTATTCAAGTTCCAGTTGGGCTAGGTGACCGCCAAGGTGCCTCCAAGCTCGCTGGGTCTGTGGTTCCCAAGGAGATCCTGAGTGGCAATCATCAGATTCTTAAGGATGCTGTGGGTGTGGAACTGTCGTAGAAAGTTGGAAAGTGGGAGGTGAGCACGGAGAAAAGGCACAATTGCTGATTTCATGCCCAAGTGACAGGTAAATTCTAAATGTGTTGCACATAGCAGGTGCTTGATATGTGTTTGCTGATTGAATGAATGGGTGAATGAATGTATGGATGCATGGATGGGTGAATATGCCCATCACTCAGGGTGACTCAGCCCCTTTCCATTTTTATTTTTCTGAACCAAAGTGAGGCTCATTTATCGGGCCATAACCCTATTCAACTACTGCATTCAGTGTTTCACAAACTGATTCACTGAGCACTTGTGGACAATGGTTTTAATTCTCATTTCCCTTTTGCTATGATTTCTATTGTTCTACATTAGACAGCCTCTGTCATTAACTTGTGAGACCTTGGGGGAGTCACTTAACCTCTGTTAAGTGTCCCCTTATTGGGAGTCCTATTAAGTGTCTCCCCCATGCTTGGAGTAACACTCCCCCTCCTCACCTCTGCGCCCTGGTTCCCCTAGATTCTTTAAGCTCTCAATTCAGATTCCACTTTCTGCATGAATCCTTTCTCAATTCTAGTATCTTTCCCCTGAGATTATATGGAATTAATCTTGTATAGAACTTGTTTGTACATGATTGTTTGCATATTGTCTCCTCCATTAGATTATGAGTTCTTTGAGGACAGGAACCAGATTTTTGCTTTTTGTCTCTTTTCTGGGTATGATATGATATTGAATGTCGTCCCTGGCAGTGTCTCCCACGTAGAGATCAATTTCTGGTAACTCGAAGGTCCAGTGGGCCCCCTTGCTGCCCACTTCATACATGCCTCCAAGAAGTAAGAGACTCCAGATATTCTCACATAGAGATAGACTACATTCTAATTTTAGCACAAGGTGTGGAATCTTGGGCTGCATAATTATGATTCATTACTGTAAACCCAATAATTAAAGCCTTATACTTTTATGGCCTGATTTGCATCTGATCTCTTTTGTTGGTGACAAGATGACCAAAATCCAGAGTTGGAGGTTATTTTCCATTCTTAACCTCCTTGCCCTCCCTGATTATTCATGTTTTGAATGAATAGAAATCTTGCTTGCCTCCTTCTCTGAGAGCTTGGCCAACTGTTCAGAGTTCAGTGCAGGGTTTCTGCTTGTCTTCTTTTATTTCTTATTTATGAAAAAACCCAACAGCCCCTCAGAGCAGGGCTCTTCTTTGAGGGCACAGACAAAGCTGGAGTTGGCAGTTAGTCACTAGTGATCTCAACCTCCCATCATAATTGCAAGAACATTATAAAAAAATGGATCAAATTTAAGTTTGTTAAACTTGTTCTACATGCAATGTACAGTAATGGGGATTGAGAAAACAAAAATAGGTAGAACATAGTCCTTGCCCTCAAGGGCCTTCCATTATCCAGGGAGGATAGGACTTGTGCTTGGATAAACTCACCAAAGACTACAAAGGGATGGGCACACAGGGGAGATCTTCTGGACAAAGTGCTTGAGGAAAATCTGACCCCGGAGTGATCACTTTCAGCTGAGAGAATCAGGAGACTCTTCCTGGAGGAGATGGGGCTAGACTGAGCCTTGAACTAAGAGAAGGATTAGCACATAACAGGACATAAGTTTAACACTTAAGGGCAAGAGTTGTTTCATTTTCCATCTTTTTATGTCCAGTGCCTGCCACAGATGGCACAGAATGTTTGGTGAATGAATGGAAATGGGGCAGAGATGAAGAGGTCATGGGTTTGGGGAATGGAGCCTGTACCATTGTTCAAAGGAACTACAAGGCATTCGGAGTTCAAGGAACTGACTGTCACTGTCTAGTTTGACAGGAGACTGTGTGAAGATGAATGATATGAACTTAAGTTGGAGAGCGAAATCCGAGAGACTCTGCCATAGACACCAATGTAAGAAATGGGTGTTTTTGGAGACAATCAGGAGCCATTAAAGGTTTGATCATGTTCCTTTCATTCCTTCTGGGCCTTCTCACCTTTGAGGCTCTCTCATTAGCCAACTCCTATCCCTAAAGGTCAAACCAATGTTTAATTCGGGATAGGATAGGACTGAATCTGTAATTGAATGGTTTTAGGGAACTTCAGGTTAAAAATACCCCACTAAGGCAGGTGGGCATCTTCTTGGTAACTTACAGTCTTAGAGGGGTGCCAAAAGCACTAAGTGAAAAAATAACTTACCCAGGGTCACAAAGTCAGAATGTGTCAGTGTCCTGGATTCAGATTTGGCCTTAATACTTGTTAAGGTACTAAGATATTAGCTAGTGTTGATTACCTAATTATATCTTCCCAAATATATTTACAGGTATTAGAGCCATTCTAGTCATTAAAGTCACTAGGTAAGATGGTAAAAAGATGGAAAAGTCTACTGCATTCATTCTTCTCTATTATATTGTAAGCCCTTTGAGATAAGGGGCTACCTTTCGTCGAATTCCCATCATTTAGCACAGTTCCAGGAATGTGGTATGTGCTTCAAAAATGATTATTGACCGACTGTGTGTTGGAATGGGGGGTGGGAAGGAAGAGTCTATACTACCCCCTCTCCAACCCTCTAAGACAATTCTCAAATGCTAATACTTGAGGAATGACTGCCCCTTTCAAATCTTTTCCACAAATAAAACTCCTGCCAAGAAGTTCACATGGGATATTTCACATAATAGTAAAAATATTTTTTTAAATCCTATTTTTGCTACTGTTTAAAGTTTACAATCAGTCAGTTAACTAGGTGTTAAGTACTTACTATACATGAAGCACTTGCCTCACACAAATTCTGTGTGGTTGTCACTACCTTTAATGTTGGGTTTGTTTAAGCTTAGCTTTCTTCTCTTTATCACCAGTTCTGACTCTTATCTTCTTAAGGACCATGGACACTTCCTGCCATGGTATGTGGTCTGTCAGGTGCTGAGATTATAAAGTATAGATATGGCATCACTACTACTGTTGCCAATGGGAACAGGATACTAAAAGGATTCCAGATATGTTCCATGGCATTTCTGTTTAGCAGCCTCTTTCCATTTCATCAGCAAATTCTCTCAGGATGATCTGGTTTGGCTAGACTATATACCCACTTTTCTGCTCAAATCATTTTCTCAATTTTTTTTTACTTTTCTATTTTATAAGAAAATTCTCCATAATTATTTATGAACAAGTTCTAACTCCAATATTTGTGTTACCTTTGGCTCACAAATATTTCCACGTGGCATTTTTATAAATGCTTAATTTAGCATCTTAAGATTTTTCTGTATGGCTACTAAGTAAGTTAAAATGTATTAAGCACTAATTGTGTGTCAGAAATTGTTCTAAGCTTTGGGGGTACAAAGGAAATAAAAAATGTGACCCTTGCCTCCACAGAGCTCACAGTCCGGTGTTGGGAGACAACATGCAGGCAACTATGTGTAAACAAGATATATACATGGGAAATAGGAAGCAATCTCAGAGGAAAGGTATTCACATTAAGAAAGAATGGGAAAGAACCTCCCAAAGAACTTACATTATCTACTATAAAGGGTTATTTTATGAAGAGATTGCTTTACAAAAGGTTATCTGTATAAATATGAGAAGCCATTGTCTTTATCACCGTCATCACCACCACCACCACCATCATCATTATCAAAAATTCTTGTTAGAATTTTAGCATAGGAAAAAATACCCAAAATTCATCTACAATATATGGAGAAGCTAAGGACTTAGGTAATACAAAGATATTGCCACAGCTAATATCCTTTTTCTTTTATTAAGGTGTAAGGGGGAAAAGATTTGGTCTCACTTCCTCCAACTCCCAACTCAATTAAGGTAGTCATGGGATGTGATCACAGTTGATGAGGTACTAGGTATGAATATGCCAAAAGGGAACAGCATTGTTGAGTGAGTAAAAAGGGGGGGTGGGCGCTCCATTACGTAACTTTTCATGGCTAGGTCCTGGAAACAGTTCAAGTGTTCAGCAGTTCAAGTGAGTTGAAGATACCAGAGAGAGCAGACAAAGGAAGAATTCAACTCTTCAGCTGTTGGAGGGAAGGAGCACTCCAAAAGACCATGGAGTCTGGCAGTAGAGCTTTGGTTCAAAAAGAAATAGTCCATAGTCCATCTAACAGTTTAAGACTCAGTTCCAGAGTGTAAAACACAGGTGAGGGCGATACACTCCTCAGATAGAAACAGATATGGACAGTAATTAACTTAAGCTCCAGAACAGTTTAGAGAAGAGTGTCTTCTGCAAGCAAAGAAGAGAGAAAACAATGGATGCAAGAGAGAGCTAGCTCTGTTGATAGAGAGGGGAAATGGAGAAATGATGGGGAAACCTGTTGATTTCAGAGGAGTGCAGAACTTTAGGCATTCATGTTACATATATGTATCACCACCACTTATAAATCTTATAAATCCTTGCCCGCTCCTTCCATGCGGCTTATGTGGGGTTAATGTCACCCAGATCTGGGAGAAAAATATTTTGGAGCTATCACTATTACTATATCTTTTTAGTGTATCATTGCATTGAGTTAATTGTGTCTGTTTCCTAATTATTAATGGGAAATAAACTGGTGGGGGCTTCTGAGCTGTAACTTAAAGAGTGAATGTATGTGAGATATTCCTTGAAACACTGAGGTTGTCATTATCACTAACAACATGGGACCCAAGTTGAAAAACTATGAGTGTTGAGTTGGGAACATAGAATAAGGCGAATCCTTCAAAAGTGGGTTTTTATATCACAGCCACTTCCTGAAAACCACCCCAAACAGTACCATTTTGTATAACCCCTACACATTCACACACACATACGTACATACACACACACATCCGTTAAACAAAACAAAATGATGATACAGCGGTCATTAAAAAGGGAGAGTGTAATATTCTGCATTCATAATCCATCATTTCTCCACCAAAATTAAGTGTATTCTGGTGCATTATCTGGAACCAATATTGATAATTGTATTTGATACACTTTCTGAATTTTTACATTTACATTGTTTTAGTTATTATGTATACTGTCCTCTTGAGTCTTCTTTTTCTATTCTGTACTATTTTGTACAAGTCTTCCCACGTTCCCTGAATTCCTTATATTCAATGTTCTCCATGTAGTATACGATTATATTCATATCCTGCAATTTGTTATTTTCCAATCGATGGGCACCCATTTTGTTTGAGGTCTTTTTTTTAAAAGAAAAAGAATTAAGAACTGATCTGAATATTTTTGGAGTTATAGTACCTTTCTATCTTGACCTCTTTTGAATACATTCAGTTGGAGGATTGCTGGTTCAAAGGATGAAAACAGCTGAACTTTTCTCACATATTCTAAATTGTTTTCCAGAATGGTTAGAAAACAGCACAGCTGCTTCAGTAATGGTATGTCAGTTTATCTTTCTTCTTACATCCTCTTCATCACTGACAACTTCATTTTTTTGTCTTCATCACTTTGGTGAATGTAAGGCTGAATTTAAACCACAAACTTCTTTAAATTGTCATTTATTTTATAATTAGTACTTTAGAGAATTTTTCACATTGTTGTTAATAGTTAGCATTTCTTCTTTTAAAACTTACATTCACATGATTTCATTACTTACATCTTGGGGGGAAACTCTCATGTGTGCATTATATAAGTATATTTGTGTCAACCATTACACATTTTAGATACAAAGATTATATTCTCAAAAATTAATAGAAGTGAGAAGTCTCAAAACAGCAAGATTAGGTGAGAGATACAGGTCTATTTATTTGCAGGCATTCTAGAAATGAATGGTTTGATTCCCTGCAGGAAATTTGTTAAGAACAAAGTAGGTCACAATATTTCTTTAGTTTCCTTGGGTAGCTGTGGTATTTTAGGCTTAGATATTTGGGAATTAAATCTCAGGACAAATGTCTTACATATAAATTTGTGTTTAGCTTTGACAGGTCAAGACTGCGTAGTTTAACATACTGTCAAGTAACAATGAATAACATTTCTAAAGAGCTTTAAGGTTTACAGAGCCACTTTACTCATAGTGGCCCTGAGGGAGCAGGTAGGTAATGAAAGTCTCATGACCATTTTACAGATGAGGATGAGGCAGTATTCAAATACAGCTCCTCCTAACTCTAATATATTATACTTTGCTGCAACAGGATTTGTTTTTGTTTACTTGTTTGCTCAGTTGTGTCTGACTTTGTGATCCTGCTTGGGGTTTTCATGGCAAAGATACTGGAATAGTTTGACATTTCCCTCTTCAGCTCATTTTACAGAGGAAGAAACTGAGGCAAACAGGGTTAAGCGACTTGCCTAGATCATACAAGTTTAAGAGTCTGATACTGAATTTGAACTCAGGAAGATGAGCTTTCCCAACTCCAGACTCAATATTCTATCCACTGAGCTAGTTAGCTGCCTAGCTGCAACAGGATAGCATTTGTTTATGTTGGTTGTACAGTTATTTGCTTCTATTTGATTATTTTCTGTCTTAAGAACCATTCCCTGATGTGCCATCTCACCTAATGTACTGGTGATGACAATACACTCCCTTCTCTACTTGACTGGATTCTTCTTAATATGTGCTTGTTGTTACTTGTTGGATGTAGCTTTCTATCAAATTCACAATATTATCTCTTTGATGTATTTTTCTCTCCTGTATTTCATTGAAGTTTAGCCTCTGGGACCCAAAGTGTCAAGCTTATGAACTACCCAGAGCTTTTTCTTCATACCACAAGCTTTTTGGCTTTCTTATAAAAGCCAGCTCAGTCATGGGACAGGTAGCGTTCCAGATTCCAGATGCAGAGTATTTTTCAACCATACATTATCTCAGTCTTAGAATTTGAACTATACATTAGGAAAAACCTCCTTCCCTTAACTTCACTTCTTTTTCCATCCTTTCCCTTCCCTTTTCATCCTTTCTCTCCCCTCCCTTCTCCTTCCTTCCTTCTTTCTTTCTTTTTCTTTCTTTCTTTCTTCTTCCTTCCTTCCTTTCTTCCTTCCTTTTTCTTCTTTTGCCTTCCTTTATTCCCTTGTTTTTTCTCTTTCCTACCTTCCTTCCTTTCTTCTTTCCTTCCTTCCTTCTTTTCCCTTCCCTTTTCTTCTCTTCCCTTTCTCTTTCCTTCCCTTTATCCTTTACTTCCTATTTTTCTTTTGTAATTTGCCTCATTTTTGTGTCCAGGACAATGTAGGAGGGCAACACAAAAACTCCAGGATATTGGACTCTTTATAGGAAGGTATGGAATACAACAGATTTATTCCTTAGAAATTAATATTTTCTTAGATTAAAAAACATTTTCTTTGGCTAAATTGTACTTCTGTGAGTTTTTTAGCATTCTAAGCCAAGTTTCTGAAAGGGATAATAGGTAGAACTCTTTCATTTCCCATGTTTTTTAAAACCATTCATCACATACAGGTACCCATTTTCTAATTTTAACATCTCATTTTGCCTGGCAATTATTGAATTTTCAGAGATTAAGAAGAAGCTGGAACTGAATTTATATATTTATGGAAAACCAGCCAATTCGTAGCTGGGATGACATTTTAATATTTATGAAACCTCTGTTTTTCTGTTACTATAGGAATTCGGCAATTCTCCATGGAACACTTCATTGAGGTTGGATTTCCTCATAGAAAATTCAAGAATTAAAAGCTAGGGGTATACTAATAAAATTACATCCCTGCATTATCTGGGAAGGTGAGATGATGGAAATTCTCATTTGAAACAAATGATAGCTTCTGTGGTAAATTCAGTATTAAGCACCATTGTTCCCTATCTTTCTATCAAGAGAATGGGAACATTTTACCATCTGCCCTTGAAAACTAGTATTGGCAGCTACTTTTCATATAAGTTTAGGTGACTTTTATGCCATTTTTATATGATTTTAGTTATATTGCATATTTTGATTACTTTTATTCAAACTTATTCTCTTAAATTTTTACATTCTTAAGGTTTTCCTCATATTCATCACTTCTTAATATTTCACTCTACTTATATACCACAATTTATGCAGTCATTGACTAATAAATTGATATCCACTTTGTTTCCAAGGGTTTTGTTTGTTTTTGCTAACACAATGTTTGCTATAAATATTTTAGCATTTATATGGCCTTTTTTCTGTTTTTAAACTTTTTGTTATGTAAGCCCAGTGGTCAGATCACTAGGTCAACACAAGGTCATTCTGACAGAAAAAGGTACCTTGTAGCCCTTAAAATAATCTAACTAGGAACTCTCCTAGTCCTCATCAATAACTTATGATTAATGATCTGGAAAATGTGGGTTATTATGCAGCCATCAGGGGAAACATGGAGCAATGGTTAGATGGAATGTTGAACCTGGAGAAGGAGGACCTGAATACACATCCTCCCTGAGGCTTATTGGCTATGATTCTGGGAGGGCTGGTCACTCAGTTTTCACAGGCTTCAGTCTCTCAGAGGGGAATGATGATTCATATCCTCCCTGCCTTAGGACTGTGAGGAAGATGCTGTTAGAAGTGTGGAATTTTTACTAGGATTGAGTCAGTGACATGGCTCACTGCGTATGACTTATCCTTCAGTCTAGGTGTTCTTGGACTGCCAAAGATCAACTGTTCAGCAGGCATCAAACATTGAGTGTAATGGTAGATTCAGTCTCTGTATTGGCTGGTTCTACTTAACTTTTATGCCAAAAGAGGGCTCAACTAAAGAGGGAAAATACATCTAGGAAATAGATCTGTGGCGTAAGAAACCAAAGATATTCTTAGACATTTCTTTAAAGTCCTTTGAGGTAGATCCTTGAGGCCCCCAAATGAAGGCTGAATGACAATTCTGTGTTGGTATCGTAGAGAATATTTCTGCTCAAAGTAGACTAGATTACCCTGTCCTGCCTCAGGATGCTAATATAACAATGCAGGCATATTTAACACAGGTGTTCCCAACTCCAAGTCCAGCATTCTATCAGTCATACTAGGCTCTCACTAGCATAGATCATTTTTAGGCCACAGAAATTAGGCTCAGTAATCACAGTCTTCATGATTCAAACTGGACAATATTGATCGAGAAATTCCTAATGGCTCCTGAGAGGCATGCTATAAGCTAGAACACACTGGTCTTGTGCTTTGTTCAGTGTTGAAATAATGTCCTGCTTCCAGCCAAGGATCCCAGAGAAAAGGTAACAAAAAGAGATTGTTAAGGGGAGGCAGAGTGATGTAGTGGCATAGGGGATGTCTAAGGAATTTGGAGTCAAAGGGCCTTGGTTCAAATCACAGTTTGTTCACTTGGTTACCAGTGTGACATCAGAAAAAGTCTTCTGACCTCCCTGGGCCTCATGCCCCTCTTCTGTAAAATGTAAGTGTTGGCTCCAGCTCTAGCTCTTTGATCCTATGACCACCAAGGTACCATCCTTATGAAAAGGCCTTGTCCTAAAATGTAGTTTTTCTCTTTCCCTTAGCTTCAACCTTAATAGTATAGCCTTTGACCATCCATAAAGATCTCTCTGACATCTCTGAAACCAAATTGAACCCAAGTGAACTGATACATTTTAATTTTCATAGGGAATACTTTCCCTTAGATTATGTATTCTCATATGTTTGCACTGGTTACTTACTGTTTGTTATAACCCACCTTTCTCCAAATCTAGGCTCAGATACTTACCACTTGTATGAATTCTTACCACCAGCTAAAAATCTTAGTTTCCTCATGCAGCCAAAGAAAAGTTGGCCCAGCTTAAAGTCCCTTTTCTCTGTGTCAATGGATGATCCCTGTTAGTCTCTTCTCCCATGGTCTGTAGTAACATGAGTGGGTTAGACTTCATGATCTCCAAGGTCTTTTCCAGCAACAATGACAAAAGTTGGCACCAATCAATGCTGGAGGGCTGGTGGGAAACTGGGCACATTGGTGCATGTTTGATCTCAGATTCTTTCCAGCTGTGACATTCTATGATCCTAAGCCCCTTCCTCTCTTGGACTCTCAGTTTCCATCTTCACACAAAAGTTTGACTAGACCTTCATTGAGGCCCCTGCTGCCAAAGCAATTTTTGCTAAGTGCAGACCTGTCAATGTGATTCCCATACTCAATCAACTCCAGTGTTCCTGTTGTCTTGTCTCTGGAAGCAAATATAAACATATCTGTTTGGCATTTAAAACTCTTCACAGACCCAACAGACTACTCTAGCTTCAGAACACATTTTTCTCCTTGTCCTTCTGGACCTTGAGGCACAACCCTGAACATAGGGAGATCTGTACTCTTGAATGGGAGCCTCCTTCTCCAGATGTCAGACACCCCAGGGCAGGATTAGCTCTCCTGCTAGTTTTATTGCCACTCAGGCCCTTTGGTACTTTCTGGACTTAGTGTCCACATGCTTCTCTGAATAATTTTTGCCCTGCCTCCTTTATCACACATACACACATGCACACACACAGAGTTAAATCATTGTGCCTCCAAAAAGCATCATCCTTTCCTATCTCATCTTCTGGAATCCAGAATCTTGTAGCCTCTCTGCCTGGCCTCTTCAATGGCATGGATTTCATTAGTGTATCTCTTATGGGCTAGATTAAGATGCTGGCTCCCTCCGACTGCCTGAATAGATTGATGTTTGTAATATGCCTGTGAGCCATAAAGCCCTTGGTAATTAAAATCAATCTAGAGGCCTTCCTGGCATGTTGGAGATGTCATTCCATCCTCACTAAACAGTAGTGTGCATCTGATACAGTCTTAGAATTTTGGATAGGGAATTCAGACCTGAGCTCACAGGCAGAGGCATCAATGGGGAGACCCATTTGCTAGGTTCCAGTGCATCCTGGTGGGGTCACAGGAAGATGACTGATATGATCTCCTGCCTCTCTCCTGCCTGTGATCAATCACCATGCAAGGTCTTAGCAGGAGCTCAAAACCTCCACCATCTCCTCAAACAAGTTGCCCGCCCACCCACCCTACCCCAGGGTCAGGAGCATCTTTCTTGCTTTGAACCAACCAGGGTTTTCCTTTAGATCTACTTGTTCCTGCCCTGATCTTGGCTGAGCCAAGCCAGAGAATTTCATCAAGGGACAGCAGTTCACTAGAAATTTGGCTGGCAAATATACAGATATTGCCATCAATTTCACCAGCCTCATGGCTGCTATTAACATCAGACTACCACACTGTAACTTTATTTCCGAAACTACAGCAAGAGTGCTTAAATGTATGGATTTATGATTCCATTTGGCATATTTTATTTATAGCATAAGAAAGGTGAAACACCTTGCAGCATTGCATGTTAAGATTAGGATTTATCGTCCAGGAATCCTTGAACAATTTTATCAAAAGCCCATTTCTAGGTGGAGTTTTTCTGCAATAAATCATGCAGCAGGAATCTATCAGTGGACACTGGGAAGAGATAAATGAGCAGAGAGGAAACAGGGTCATCACAGGATTTTTTTTTTTCTGTAGCATGACCTGTCATTGGCAGAAATCCATTTATTATAGTACACAGATAATTTTTTTACCGCCTCATCGGGTTTTCTGGCCTAGGGAGGGCTAGCAAAGATAAAATGAAAACTTAGCCCAATGTAAGCTATCAGACTTCATGAAAAGAGAGATAACTTAATGGCTGGGAAGACTCCAATGAGTATCCATTTCTCTTCTCCTCCCATGTAACTGCAACTTCTTTTCAAATGTCTTTTGAAATGGAAATATTTTATTATTTTTATAACACCCTCCAGTAGAATGTAAACATCTTGAGGTCAGGGACTTTTAAAATATTGGTTTTTGTCTCCCCAGAACTAAGTATGGTGGCCAGCATAGGATAAATTCTTGTTGAGTTATATTGAAATTAAGTAAATTCTTCAGGGTGTAGGGCTGATAATCGAATTAGATAAGGTTAGAGTTCCTGAAATCCAGAGGATGAGAAGAGCAAAACAGTTGAAGGAACTAAAATTTTTTTTATGGGAATGGGGAAAGGAATAATATTGGAAAGGATAAATATTTTAAAGAATAGTGCTGTTTGCCAAGTGTAAAGTAGGCATCGTGAAGCTGTTTCTTAGAATGCAATCAGGAGCAGAGATTTAGAACTGAAAGGGATCTGAGAGGTCATTGAATTCATCCCAGTTGTTTTGCAAATGAGCAAACTGAAGCTCTAAGGGAAAGTGATTTGCCTGGTCCCTGTATCCAGGGTCCCACAGGCAGTAGTAGTAGTTCATAAAAATAGAGAGTAATGGCTAATCATACAGAGGCTAATAGTGAGAGCCAACATACATGAAATGTTCTATGGTTTGCAATGAGTCTTCACAATAGTCCTATGTTGGCAGTAGTATTGTCTCTGTTGTACAGATGAGGAAACTGAGGTGAAAAGAGAGTAAATGACTTGGTCAGGGTCGCACAGTTACTAAGTGTATGAGATAGCATTGGAATTTAGGTCCTCCTGATTCCCAGGCCAATACTATCCAATGCACCAAGTATGTGAGTAAGTGTTTGAAGTGAGGATCAATCCAGACTTCCTGAATGCAAGGCCACATGTTGATACACTAGACAATGCAGTTACCATAGATATTCATGAGTTGTCCTTTATCACCATATGCTCTGCCTTGGATAGCACTCAGTCACACCTGGTTTATTATCCTCATCAGATTGGAAGTTCCTTGAAGGTAGGGACTGGGCTTGTATTTTTCCTTTTTGAACCTGCATTAGCCTCTAACAAATCTTCACAACTGGAGTTGTGTTGAATCTCTAAAGGGGAGATAAGGATGGAGAGGAGAACTGAAAGCCCCATGATAAATGAAGTTCTATGTACTACAGTACAAGAAAGACATCGATAAAGCTGGAGAGTGTCCAAAGGAAAATAATCAGAATGGGGAAAGGTCCTACATACATGTTACAGTGGGAATCACTTGGAGGAACTAAATATGTTTACTATGAAGAAACTTAGAGGTGGGGTAGGGAATGACACCATTGCTATCTTCAAGTATTTGTCTTGTGGAGGGGTTCTATTTGTTCTGTTTGTTCTCGGAGCCAAGTGTGCCAGCATAAGATGGGTGCCAGGAAGACTTTTCTCTCGATGAGAGCTGTTCAAAAGTGAAATGGACTTGCCAGAGTGATGGTAGGTTTGCCCTCCTTGGAAGTCTCCAGGCAGAGATTGTACAACCATTTTTTTTTTTTAGTATCTTATAGTGGGAATTCTTTTTGTATATGGATTGACTAGAGACCTACTGAAGTTCTTTCCAACCCTCAGATTCTGTGATTCTTGGACATGGCTCATTCATACAGAATGGAACAGATAAAAAGGTAGATATACCAACATACCATTATGTCTTATGAAGATATTACAATATAAGCAAACTGAATAATCAGGAGGGAATGGTGCTGGGCAGGATTGAGGTGAAAATTAATGAAGAAGACACATCAATTGTGTTATCACTGAGTAGAGCCTACGTTGGCCGTTAGACAATGAATTATTTGTCACTTGCAAGTCTTGACATAGAAAATATAAAATAGCCTTCAGATCTCTGCAGCCCCTGAAACTTTTGTAGTGATGATAGTAGAGTGACAAAAAGAAGCAGGGTACACTATAAGCTCCACTATTTAATGACTACTAATAATTTTTTTTTCTTTAACATGTGCACTTTTATTTGAACTGGTCTTAAGTCAGTGTACAGGTAAAGCTCTTCCCCTCCCCCAAGGACTGGCACAATCTCATAAAACTCACAAGGAGATTGTGAAGTCTTCATTCACATCTATGTTGGGGGCGGGGGGGGGAATTTAGGGGGCCATTCAATATGACTGACAACTAAAAAAAGGAACAAGTATTAAGGCGGAAGATACAAAAAGTTTTCTTTTAAAGGATTACATTAATTTACATGTAAAGTAATACTAGTACCTTCCACCCTCCACTCTCCGCATCTGGATTTGTTACTTAGCTCCTTTTATGGAGCTAATTACTCTGTAATAATGCATTATACAATATTTGGAATGATTATTTAAAAAAACACAAATGTATAATGAACAGTCCTGAAGACTCTCTGTAGAACTTTGGGGATGTTTGCCTCCAACATACTTAGAGTGTTCATCACCTTCACCATTCCAGTTTATAAATCCTCAGTCAAGCGCCAAAAAAACCGAACCAAAACAAACAAACAAAAAACCAAAGCCATATCTCTTCTTTTGGGCAATTATCATGTCACACCCTTTTGACAAAAAAAAAAGTCAAAAAAACACACACAGTCCATTCAGAAGTATTTGCGATGGACAATGGAGGGCCCAGATTCATCATGTTCTTGTTTGCTGATCCACATCTGCTGGAGGGTGGAAAGAGATGCCAGGATGGAGCCTCCAATCCAGACAGAGTATTTGCACTCAGGTGAGGCAATGATCTTGATTTTCATTGTGCTGGGAGGTAGGGCTGTAATCTCCTTCTGAATCCTGTTGGCAATGCCTGGTACATGGTGATACCACCAGACAATACAGTATTGGCATACAAATCCTTACAGATGTCAACATCACACTTCATGATTCAGTTGAAGGTAGTTTCGTGGATCCCACAGAATTCCATATCTAAGAAAGATGGCTGGAAGAGAGTTTCTGGGCACCAGAACCTCTTGTTGCCAATGATGATAACCTGATCATCAGGGAGCTCATAGCTCTCTTCCAGAGAGGAGCTAGATGCAGCAGTAGTCATCTCTTGCTCAAAGTCTAGGGTGATGTAACATAGCTTCTCCTTGATGTCACACATGATTTCCCTCTCAGCTGTGGTAGTGAAACTGTACACTCTCTCAGTCAGGATCTTCATGAGGTAGTCCATCAGATCATGGCCAGCCAGATCCAGACAGAGGATGGCATGGGGAAGGGCATAACCTTCATAGATGGGCACAGTGTGGATCACACCATCCCCGGAGTCCATCACAATACCAGTGGTATGACCAGAGGCATACAGGGACAGCACAGCCTGGATGACAATGCACACCCCATTGTTGGGGTGTTGAAAGTCTCAAACATAATCTGAGTCATCTTTTCTCTGTTGGCTTTGGGGTTTAGGGGGGCTTCTGTGAGAAGCATAGAGTGCTCTTCAGGGGCCACACAGAGCTTATTGTAGAAAGTATGATGCCTGATCTTCTCCATGTCATCCCAGTTGGTGACAATACCATGTTCAATGGGGTACTTCAGAGTCAGAATACCTCTCTTGCTCTGGGCCTCATCCCCCACGTAGCTGTCTTTCTGGCCCATACCTACCATCACACCCTGATGTCTGGGGCCCCCAACAATGGAGGGCAAGACAACCCAAGGGGCATCATCTCCAGCAAAACCAGTTTTGCACATTCCAGAGCCATTGCCAACAATGAGAGTAGCAATATCATCATCCATGGCCAACTTGGAAGTGGCAGGGTTAAAGCCTTAAGAGAGAGGGGAGGCAGGGGGGAAGTGAGTGCACACTGGGTGGGAGAGCTCACAGCTCATGACTATTAATAATTAAGAAACATTAATTGACTATTGAGTCCCCTAAATATGACTCTTGTCTATTAGTCACTAATGAATTGAAAGACTATTGGAAGACTTGGAATATGTCAGTATTGATAGTCATTCCACAAATAAATAAATTGGGAGGCTAGAATATTGGCAAAATCTCATAAATGATATTTAATTGGAATAAATGTAAAGTATTACACTTAGGTTCAATAAATCAACCTTGCAGCTAAAAGATGGGAGAAACATGATTAGATGGCAGTTTATCTGAAAAAGATTTGGAGATTTAGCAGACTGCAAGCTCACTACGAGGCAATACTTGCATGGTAGCCAAAACCCTGACTGCCCCCTTGAGTTGGGAGGAGAGCTTCCAGGAACGAGGAGGTGGTGGCTGTACCATGCTTTGTTTTGTTTGCACTAATTTTGGAGGATTGTGTTGAATTCTGTACATTCCATTTTTGGAAGGGTACTGATGGTCTAGAGAGTGTGCAAAGGAGAGTACATGGAATAATGAAGGGCATTTTAATCATACCATAAGTGAATTGCTTGAAGTAAATGGAGTTGCTTAGCCTGGAAAAGGAAAGCTCCATCAGAGAGAACAAGAGCTATTTTCAAGAATTTTAGAGAGTAGCAAAGAGGCAGATCTAGGTCAGGAAAATTTTCCTAACAGAGCTATATAGAAGTGGAAAGAAGCGCTTTGGGAAATGATGGAGCCCTTCTTATCTAAAGTTTTCTATAAAGGCTGCATGATTATTTATCTAAGTATGTTGAAGGGAGGTTTCTTCCGGAGGTGTGGGTTGGACTTGATGAAGTTCCTGCCAACTGTGAAGGCCTGTGAAAACGTGAAACAAAAGATTAGTCTATGGGTTTAATATCTTTTCTTAAGAATAACCACCTCTTGGATTGATGTTGCTAAAAAGTTGTTCCAATATTGTCCATTTTCGTGGACTGAAAAATTCTGAAACAGCCAAAAGGCTTGGATGTCAATCTCTAGAAATTTGTTTATCCACAATCTATCCTAGCTTCAAGCTTTATATCTGATTATATGAATGTGGCAAAGGATCTGTGATTTATTTAGAAAATTCCTAGTGTGGGAACCCCCTCTACTGAGGCAGATCACAAACCATCTGTGCCCAAGTAAGTAAGTTCTAGGGAATTTCCTGTGACCCACTGAATAAATGACTTACCTAGGGTCATTTTCCCATTGCAAGCATCAAAGATGGAATTCAATTCAAAAACGATTTGTTAAAGTATCCAACTTGGCAGACCCTGTGCTAGGTGCTAGTGATACAAAGACAAAGCCTGAAAATGGCTTCTCCCTCAAGGAGATTACTTTCTACTGAAAGGCTCTAAACTCACACACCTGACTCCAAGTCCAGCATTCAATTTATGATACTAAGATAACTCAGGTTACTGTGAAACAGAAGTCAACTTCTTTAGTCTGTATGACTTGCTCTCAGTATTTAAGTACGTGATAATAATTGATTTTCCAATCAT
This sequence comes from Potorous gilbertii, assembly GCA_028658325.1. Taxonomy (NCBI): domain Eukaryota; kingdom Metazoa; phylum Chordata; class Mammalia; order Diprotodontia; family Potoroidae; genus Potorous; species Potorous gilbertii. The sequence goes on from CM053770.1 coordinate 9,989,032, forward strand.
TTAAAGCACATTTCTTACAATCTCACTCAAGCACTACAGAATAATTTTCTTTGGTATGAGTTGTGCCTAGAGCTTTGTCAGATAGAGAGTCAGTCTCTCCTCCACTAGATCATTGTCTCTGCCAGATTGAATCTCCAAGTTTAGAGCCAATAAATAATGAATAAAAGCCCCACAATTCAGCAGTGCTCTGGATGAGATGTGTTCTACAAAGCAAATATTATACTTCTCTGTCACTATCCTTCAATCTATCCTGGGAGAGGGAAAACTTGCCAAACTTGATGGTTAAAACTAAACTCTTCTGGACTACTGTGTCTCTTGCAATGAGTTTAATTGGTTGTTGGTTTGATTCTTGGCAACTGAGGTTACCCAGAAAAGAAGAGAACTTAAGGAAAGAAGAAATATTTCTCAACCTAGATTGGACTGGATTGGGCTGTGTGGAATTCACTTCACCTGGACTGGAATAGACTAAATTGGATTGGCGTGGACTGGATTTTGTGGAATGGACTGGAATCAATTATATTGGATTGAACTGGATTGTATTAGGTTAGATTGGATAAGACTGGATTGGACTGATATGGATAAAATTGGAATAGATTGGGTTGAGTTAGATTGAATTGAACTACACTAGACTGGATTGGATTATATTTGGTTGAAATGAAAGTTACCAGTTTGGACTCAGAAGGCTGTGAATAAAGGGGTGAAGCAAATAAAATCTGGATTCTAATCCAGTTTTCTAATCCAGTTTAGCTCATTGAAGAGAATCCCCTCAAAATCATTATAGTCTTCAACTATATTTTCCCCAAAAAAGGGATCTCTGAAAAAAAGAAGAAAGATATTTGCAAAGTCTAACATTCTCTTGCCTATAGAGTGTCTGTTCTCAGGACAAACAAGGGCTATAGGCATCCAAGGATTATTGACTTGGCCCTTGAATAAAGATTTTATTCCCTTCTTTTCTTACACAGATTTAGTGACATTACATGAGTCATTCCTCCTGGCTAAGAAACTCTTTGCCCTGTTTATCCAGTCTCAAGTAGGCTATTAGTCTCCATCATTTCTAAAACCAGGGGATGATGTCAGACCTAGAAGACTCCCTTAGTCTTATTTTGAAGGACAAACAGAGAAGATGAGGAAGCAAGAGTTCAGGAGTATGTTATAGCATCACCCATCTCACCTGGCTTGGTTGTGCTACTCTCTGCTAGATGATCCTGAACAACACTTTCCCTTTCCAGGCCTCAGTTTTGTCATCTGTAAAGTGAGGTGGCTGGACGAGATCTGATCACCAGTGTTCAAACCTATGGTCTTGTGATTTTAATGATGAATTTTGCCCCATTCAACCTACCTTGAAATCCCCCCACCTTCCCTTCATCCCACCATACTGTCAATAACGGTTTCCCAAAATATGGTACTTTATTTAGGAGGCAGAGGAGCATACTGGAAAGAATGTTGGTTTTTGAGTCAGAAGAATTGAGTCCAAAACTCAGATTTTGATATTTACCCACAACCTTGGGCAAGTTATTTAAATCCCTGAGCCTCAGTTCCTTATGTGAAAGTTTGGGTTCAGCAGTCTCCAAGGTCCCTTCTACCTCTAGATCTCTGACTCTTCTTCTGTCTTTGAATCCCCAGAACCAAGAATAGGGCTTGGCATACAGTAGATACTTAATAAATGATTAGTTCTTAAATTGAATTCAATCCCATCGTTTTAAAACTTCTAGACCAAATAGTGATGAGGACCAGCCAGATGGCCTGGCTTCACAAAGCATTGTGGGATAGAAATCAAAGGCTCCTCTCTTTAATCACTTTAACTCAAGCTGAGCATTTTACACAATCACCTCTGGAGCAAAATGGAAGAAGAAAAAAGCTCATTTCTGTGCTCATTTCATTTTCTCACCATTGCTGTCATATAACATTCCCCCAAACACCTTTGCTCTTGACTTCTCTTGGGCTAGAGAATTAACCCAAAGAGCCATTTAAGTAGGAGAAAGAGAAAGAGAGAGAGAGGCTTTCTCATCAATTACTCAGAAACCTTTAGTTAGATAACAAAACATGCTATGTATTTAGGGGAGAAATAGATCCCTTTGTTATCCAAAGGACAGAGCACTTTTCAGAAAGAAAAAGCTGCAGTGGGAAAATGACCTCCCAATCATTCTTACTCAGGACATTTTAAAAGGGATAAACAAAATTACAAGCAAAAGGGAAAGGAAGAAGAAAGAAAAAAGGAAGGAGAAACGAGGGAAGAAAGAAGAAACAAAGAAAGGGAAAGGAGGGAAAGAAGAAGAAAGGAAATAAGAAAAACAAAGATGGAAAAACAAAGAAGGAAGAGAAAAAGAAACAAGGAAAGAGAGAAAAGGAAAAAAGAAGGAAGAAATAAAGAAAACAGGGGGAAAGGGATGGAAGAGGAAGAAATGAAAAAAGAGAAAGAAAAGGAAGGAAGGAAGGAGAAAGAGAGAAAAGGGAGAAAGGAAGGAAGGAAAGCAGGAAGAGAAAGAAAGAAAAAGAAGGAAGGAAAGAAAAGAGAAGGATAGAAGACAAGGAAAGAAGGAAGGAAGGAAAGCAGGAAAGAAGGAAAGGAAAGAAGAGAAAGAAGGAAGGAAGGAAGGAAGGAAGGAAGGAAGGAAGGAAGGAAGGGAGAGAGGGAGGGAGGGAGGAGGGATTCCAATGGCTTGTTGCATCTGGAGCCGCTCGGCCAGCTCATTCATCCCAGGGCTGTGGCTGCTCCCCGGCCTGTGTTTTGCAAGTTGTGCGGCTCAGCATCGGAGAAAGCAGCGCTGCCATATCATGTTTCCAACACTTAAAGCCCTAATTGGGATATTGTTCTGGGAGTGCTGTTAGACACTGGAGTGACGAGACGAATCCCAGCCAACGCTGGCCCGGAGCCAATCCTACCTTCCCAGAACAAAGTGCAGGATAATTAAAGAGCAGCCGCGGAAGGAAGGAGCGCTGCCGCCAAGGAACGCGAAAAAGCCGTGGACAAAGGGGAAGACGGCGCAGAGGCTGGAGCCCCATCGGGCGGATGCCTTCCGTCGCTCTCCTCGCAGCCCACAATCAGGCATCCCACTTATTGGGCGTTTTGTCTGAATTACCTAATAAAAGTTCAGGGGGATGCCAAACCTCAGTGTCCCATGCGGGCTATTCCAGACCCCCCGGGCCAAGCCACTTCTCTTCTAAGCAACCCAATGGAGAAACAGGTTCAGGAGGAGTTGAGAAAAAATATGGAGGAATGCCACAGGTTTATTTTCTAACTAGAAATAGAGAGCTAAAGATGAAACAGTGGAGGTGATCTTTTTGTCCATCACAGGCCCCTTTCAGGCAGCTTATTCCAATGCCTTCAATCCTTTCTTTCAGAGTTACTCAAATGCCCTTCCTCGCAGAGCAGGTTCTACAAGACAGTAGGGGCAAGCCTGGGGTGACAAGCACACCTTGTGGGAGCGGGCTGCCCCTTTGGGGCGTGGTCTTCTAGCTGTCCTTCTAGATACAGGCTGTCATTCAGTGAAGGAGGAAAAAATAAGCATACCGACAACTTAGTGCAAATCACAGAATATCATGACCCTTTGAACAGCCACATTCCCCAATGAAGCCTTCAAGGATTTACAGGAAAACTTCCCATCTGCACTGGAGAGAACAATATGTGTAAATCCCCCTCCGAGTAGTGGGGAAATGGGATACTCAGAAAGCTCCTTACCTATTCAATGAAAACGGCCATTTTTTTACTCGTAAAATACGATTCCCTTGACAGGGTGACTTTAGAGTGGTTTCTCGACATTTTTTTTTAGGTCTTGTGTAAATCAAGCACTGTTGAGCAGATATTCCTTGTAAATCACACACTCTTTGTCCCCTTCTTTGGATAGAATGTATTTGCAAGATCAATTTCTCATGAGGCTTTCTTCTTTTTTGATTTTCTTTTGGCAGAACTCCCTTGGAAAGGTTAGAGATGGCTAGCATTCTTATTCCAATTCCCCATTCAGTAAGTAACTCCCTAGAAACCCAAGGTAGTGGAAGTTGAGTGCACAGAATAGCTTGTCTAGCAAGATCAAGTGGAGAGTTAGTACAGACAGGAGGATATTAATGCAGACACGTTGATCATGTTATCCCAAGGAAAACTGGCTCCCACCATTCTGTGTTTTAAGTCACAGGACTTGATGTTGACAAGGAGCTGTTTCAGGAGAGCCAGAATATTACATTCGAAAAGAGCCCGGTTAAGGGTGGGGGCTGGGGGAAAAGCATAAAAGATCTCAAAGGGTCACCTAATGATATGGGGAGGCTTCTTCATGTAGCTGAGAGGGGAAGTGGCTGCCAGGAAAGCATAAGGAATGAGCTATTCTCAGCTGCTACAGAAGCTGCTGATGTACAGTGCCTTTGTGTTTGATGCTGGACAGGATAATTTCATCAGTCACCAACCCTTGTGATCATGCCCCAAAATGACTAGTCAGGTGAAGCCCTGGCAGAAGATTGCTTGTCACCTGATGGAAGTGGATGTTGCTGCTAGGAGTCTTTACTCACATATGGAAGCGTTATTCAGTTTTTTATGCATGGACTCTACTTCATGGGAGGATGTGGTCAAGAGGAGACTGTACAAATACTTCACTGAGGGAAAGGCTTTGAAACAACATGGGACCAGCACAATTTTTTTTTTAACCTAAGGGGAAAGAAGGGTCAGTCTCTGAAAGGAAAGGAGCATGCTCAGGAGTTCATTTCTTGAGGTAGCCTCGGACAGCTCCATTTGTGTACATTTTTAAATCATCTTTTCAGAAATGAGAGCTGCAGCAGTAACAACCATGTTTGGTAAGAGCCCAGCCAATCGATGGAGTATTTATTGAACTTCCCATTAGGGACCAGCAGAAGACCAAGATTTCTCAACCAGTTGGGAGAAAATACTGGCTGTTTGGGGAGGAGGAGAGAAAATGGAAAAATTGCTTTTTTATTACAATTTTCTATTCCAAATTATGGCAGGTCATTGTGGATTATGCAGAAGCCAAAGTGCAAAAGGAAACCATTTTTTAAAAATAGCTCCTAAAGTCATACTTCCGAGTATCCAGAAGGGTTCCCATTGGTGACTCTGTGGTGCATGCTGAACAGAATCCATAGAAACTTGGTTAGGGGCAAGTTTTTCTGTCAGATGAAATAGTCAAGCAAAGATGTTGCAGATTACAAGGTGAATTTTGATGAGTTTGGTATTTCCATTTGAATGTAGCCAGAATTCTTTAAGCTTTAGATTGAAACAAATATTTAGGGTGCAAAAATCCAAATTCAATGCCCTCTACTATGAGGGAGGCAGAATGTGTGTGTGTGTGTGTGTGTATGTGTGTGTGGTGGGGGGAGTTTGGTGGAGGGGGAACTTACGCTATAAAGATGCATTGTAGGTACTTTGTCTCCTATGTCATGGATCCCCTTGTGGGTCACCGAGAGTTAATCTGGCATTTCCCAGAGGAATACAAGCCCCCTGCTGAAGAGTTTCCAGGACATAATGTAATGGGATGACTGCAGAGCCTGATGTCTGAGGACCAAGATTTGAGTATTAGTCCTAAAACTGTCCCACGAACTGTGTAACTGGGAGCAGAGCACTCAGCCTGGAGACTGTTTCCCATCTGTAAAACTTTTACCCCTCGTGGCACAGCCAGATGTCCATGAAAGGGCTTTACACCCAGTTTCTCCTTCCGTGTCCATATTAGCCAACATTCACATAATGCTTTATTGTTTACCAAATCATGAAACATCCTCTTCTCTCATTTGGCCCTCACAACAACCCCTGGGATAGGTTGTGTCCAAATAGTTATTTGAGGCCAGACACATGATTTTTACCAGCACAAGAAACTCCCGTGAGCACTGCAGATGGGTACCTCATTTGTCATTTTCCATCTTCTTTGGGAGCACTCAGAGATGAAGAAACTTGTCCCAGTGAGCCTGTGGTAGAGGTGAGACCTGGGTTCACCCAGGTCTTCCTGATCCAAGGCTGCCCCTCAGCCCACTACACCATGCTGCCAATGTGGTATTAATATTGTTATCATGCATCTCACAGGTGATGTGATCAGATAAATGAAGGGGAGAATCGTCATGAAGCATTTGTAGCTTCACTCCCTCTTCACCAAGGAGAGACATTAACCTCAGTTACCTGGGTGTAAGTGGGATGCCTGACACATGCACCAGGGATTACTGGGGGGGCGGGCGGGGAAGGGGGAGTGTAACCTGAACTGTGTACCTCTTTAGGTTTCAGGCACTGCAGTAAAGACTAAATCATTCTTTTCATCCTTGTAAGGCACTGTGGTGTAGTAGATAAAGCACTGGGTTTGGAGTCAGTAGGAACTGGATATAAATCTTCCCTCCAGCAGTTATTAGTTGCATGGCCTGTCTCAGTCTCAGTTCAGTCATTTGTAAAATAGGATAAATAATAGTACCTACCTCACAGAACTGTTACGACAATCAACTGAGATGACATTTGCAAAGCACTTTACACACCTTAGTTTTTTTTTTTCTTTAAAATATATACTTGCTAGCTGGTTTGAGGATGATGGGGTAGCTATGTGGTTCAGTGTATAGAGCCTGGGCCTGAAGTCAGGAAGATCTTAGTTTAAATCTAGCCTCAGCCACTTAGAGCTTTGTGACCCTGGACAAGCCTTAGCCTTGTTTGTCTCATTTTCCTCATGTGTCAAATGAGTTGGAGAAGGAAATGGCAAATCACTCCAGAATCTTTGCCAAGAAAATTCTAAACAGGGTCACAAGAGGAGGGCATGACTAAACAACAGTAGCATCATGATGGTGCAAAGTACTTTGCAAATCATAAACACTATATTAATAGAACTCTGAATTGCCGTCATTGTTATTTGATGGGATCACACAAGTCAGTTAGGACAAATGCAAATCCACTCATTTAGAAAATGCAGACCTTGTTTATTATCAGAGACTCCTCCCTAGAGCTGGTTGGATTCTTCGAAAAGGGAGACTCTTTATTTTGAAGAACTTTTAGTTACATGTCCCGCCATGGAAGAGTCTGGTACTCCTTCCTTGCTCTTGGAAGACACTCTAATCTAGGCAGAACTATTCTGTGGGTTCAGAGATTCATTCAATGATCCAGTCCTGCAGGGTGGTTCAAAGCTCTACCCATGATCCTCTTGCTGGTGCCAGAAGAGCCACAGGAGCCATAACCATCCATTTGCCCAAGAAGACTATGTTCTCCCCTGAGTAGATCAGAAAGCAATTGCAGGTGACTATAAGGGCCTTCACCCAGCAAAGTGCTTTGCAGACCTCAAAGTACATCATAAACACAGGTTGTTATTATTGTACGTACAGGTACGGTTCCAGGCTACATCCTTATCCTTTACTGAGGATTAATATAAGAAACATTTTTTTGAAGAACATTTCTGTGTCTTTTGCAGAATGGCTGTTAATAGGAATGTCAGTTCAATTTGACAAACATCTCTTAAGTATCTGCTATGTAGAGAAGCTCTCGTGTCTTAGTGGACAGTTCCAGCCTTAGATTCAGAAAATCCAGATTCAATTCCCACTTCAAGCACTTACCGTGGGCAAATCATTTTTAACTCTCCAAGCCTCAGTTTCTGTTTCTGTAAAACAGAGACAAGGAGAGTATCTCAAGGATGAAATGACATGACATCTGTCAAGTATAATACTTCATCCTCAAGTCTTCATGCACAAATATTCTCGGTCTGCTTTTGGCTACACATGACTCATGGTTCTCCTTTAGTTGTTGACCTGGTTATGGGGTGGCTATCTAGTGGGGAGAGAAGAGGTTTCTGGGTGTCAAGTCTTTTGGAGATGGTTTTCAAGAAGAAAAGATGTGGTCTCCAGTTAAGAGTGGAAGATGGGAGTTCCTTCTTAGTTCCAGCATGATAGCAGGGGCCCACATGGAAGAAGGCCCTCAACCAGGGCATACACCAGAAGCTTCTCTCTCTTTATGTTTCTCTTTGAGTGTCATTTGCTACTGACTTTTTGAACAGTAAAAACCCTGGAGGACTTGTAGATACTTGGGGATGCAACCTTAACAAAAGCATGAATGGGCTTATATCAAGGAAAGCATTGGAAGGGGGAGGTTTCTGGAATAACAATCTCATACCCGGAGGAGATCTTATACCCAGAGGAGAAATATGAACTGCTTAATTTGTTGCTGATGCTCAGTTGTTTCAGTCTTGTCCAACTCTTCATGACCCCATGTGGGGTTTTCTTGGCAAAGATACTAGAGTAGTTTGCTATTTCCTTCTCTGGCTGATTTTACAGATAAGGTCCCCGAGGCAAATAGAGTTAAGTGATTTGCCCAAGGTCACACATCAAGTAAGTGTGTAAGGCAGATTTGAACTCAGGAAGATGAATCTTCTTTCTTCAGGCCTGGTGCTCTGTGCACTGTGCCAACTAGATGTCCTTAACTGGCTGATTGACAGTCTGCAAAGAAACTGGTTTTAACTCTATGTGGCTTGAATATGATCCTTCCTTCCATCCCTACTGATTGTACTAATAGTGATAAGTTACTGAATTCTCTTCAGATCATTTGATGATTCTTTATTGCTTAGAATTCCCTTTTCTAGATGGGAATAAGCTGTTCCATGCTTGCTTCATATTTATATATTCGATGACTTTTAATTTCATCTCCTCCCTTACAGGGGAGAATCTCCCCACTCTAAACCCATAGCCATTTCTGTAATGATTGTTTTTATAAATAATTTTCCCCTTCACTGGGGATGAAAAGTCAATGAGTAAGTGAATGGGGAAACCTATTTGCTCCACCTAGAAACTGGGTAATCCCAGAGCAATGAACTCAAGGCAAACCATAATGGCACATAAAGGAGAGGATTGGGCACAGGTTGATAGCCTCTGTAGTTTTAGCTGAATGGCACCTAGCTATGCCTATAGCAGACATATAGTATATCTAACCAAGGGCCAAGCTTGTGTCAGCCAAGTCCCCAGGATGATTGTTTCTTCCTCTCTCCTCCTTCTTCTGTCCCCCTCTTTCTCCATCTTCTCTCCTCCTCCTCCTCTGTATGTCATTCCCCTACTCAATAAAGTCCAATGGCCTCCTACACCTCCAGGGTCAAATTCACAGTTCATTCAAAGCATTCAAAGTGCTTCATAACCTAGTCCCCTTCTACCTTTCCCATCTTTTAATATTTTACTCCAAGCCAGTACTCTTCTCTATCCATTGACACTGGCCTTCTGGATGTTCCAGGAACAAGACCCTCCATTTCTAGGCTCTGGGCACATTCTCCAGTTGTTCCCGATGGCTAGAATATTCTCTCTTCTTATCTTTGCCTACTGACATCTCTGACATTTAGACCCAGCTAAAATCCCACATTTTACAACTAATCTTTCCTAACCCCTATTAATTTTAGTGCAGGGCAGCTGGGTGGCAAAGTGGCTGTCATAGAAGTTCTGGAGTGAGGAAGACATCTTCCTGAATGCAAATCCAGTCTTAGACATTTACTAACTTACATTTACAAACTTAGATATTAACCCTGGTCAAGTCCCTTAAGCCTGTTGGCTTCAATTTCCTCATCTCTCAAATGTAAAATGAACTGGAACCCCTCCAGTGTCTTCATCAAGAAAACCCCCAAATGGGATCATGGAGAGAGGAACATTTCTGAAAAGCAACTCAATGACAACAACAATTTTAGTGTATTCCCTCTGTTAACTATTTCCAGTTTCTCCTATCTATAGTATGCTTTGTCTGTGTTTGGTTGTATGTTATCTCTCCATTAAATTGTAAACTCTTGGAGGGCAAGAATTGCATTTTGCCTCTTTTTATATCCTTAGCACTTAGTACAGTGTCTGGTACATAGCAGGCACTTAATAAATGTCTATTGATTTATTTATTAATAATAATTAGCATTTATACATCACTCTAAGGTTTTCAAGTACTTTACAGATATTGTGTTATTTCATCATCACAACAACCTACAATCCAGGGTTCTCATGAAGGTTGAATGAGTTAATAATTGCAAAGCATTACACCATAATTAACATACAGTAAGTGCTATATAAATGTGAGCCCTTATTATTAATTTCATTTAGTTTTATGGATGAGGGAAACTGAGGCAAACTAATGTGACTTGATTTGCCTAGGGTCATGGAAATAGTAAGTGCCTGAGGCCAGACATCAGCTCCAGTCTTCCTGACTCCAGGTCTGTATTCAGCCACTGCTCCTCCCAGAGGCAACTCTACCTACAACCTGACTGCCTTTCAAAGTAGTTGTTTAACATGGTTCAAGATTTTTTTCCATGTCTTTGATGCCTTCTCCCATTTCAAGCACTTTAAGAATTAGGTCATCATTGCTCTCCAGATCGTGTCCCCTCCCTCATGGAATTCTGTTTACCTCTCATTTAGTTATCGCCTCCTTTACAGGGTGGGGGGAATCTCCCCACTCTGAGCCCATCACCATTTCTGTAATTAATGACTTTATAAGCTATCACTTTTCCCTTCTATTTCACCTTTTTGTTCCATTTGCCTCTGTCCTATTTCTTCTATCTCTGTATCTGCGATCCTGTGATCATTTTATTTCACGTCATTTCTGTTTTCCACATGCAGCACATAGGGAACTGTGATGCTGGAGTTCAAATGTGATGACTTCACCATCTTTGTGGAAGAAAAGAACTGGGAATATTGTCTGAGAAACGTGTGCTTGTGAAAGAAGACAGGCCAGTCTTGGAGTGAGAATCAACCTGAGTGTTATACTAGTGCTCAAATAATATAGCAAGATAAAGTGGAAGCTTTCAGTATTTTGGGTGGATCTTCTGGGAAGAATCCATGGAAGAACATGGACAACAACCACTTACATTGAGAAGGCATGGATGGATTGTTGACCTATGCTGAGCTATGCTGATACTGGCTGGGTGTGGGGGAAGGGAGGCTCATATCATAAAACAAAAACCACCAAAGTAGGCGTGTTTTAACTATACTAACAATAAGATCATGATTGTTTTCTAGTCTCTTAATTTTCAGTGTCTGAAGAGATCTTACCACTCAATCAGTGATTATAAGCTTATGCTACTTGGCACCTGCTGGCAGCTAACAGAATTACAGGTTTAGAGTAGAAGACCATGACCAACCTTGAACCTATCCCTTGCAAATCTAGCCCCTTTCAATGACAAAATGGAATGTCAAATTTAGTAAACAAAAAAAAATTAGTTTCAACACTCATCTCAGACTATGCCATTTTCTTTCATTATAGAGAAAATGAAGATGAAACAGGCAAATTTCCTGGTTAGGAATAATAAATTTCAATAACATTAACAATGGAAAATGCCACTATTCAAGAGGAATTGACCTCATTTAGCATCCTTGAACTTAACAAACCTTTTCCTCTCCTTGTTTACTGCTTCCTTCTATGACTTCTCTCCCATTAGAATGGAAACTCCTGGAGGATGGGCACTATCTCTGTTTTTGTATTTATATCCCCAACACTTATCACAATACATAACATACACATACATACATATATGGATATGGATATGTGTATGTAAATATGTATACATACATACATTCACAGTCATCACTCCTAAAAAATGAGGGAAAGCCTGAGCAGCTGATATCTTAAAAATAAAACAACTTCCCAAACGAACCATATCAAATTCATAAGCAACTCCTGTAGCAGCAAAGGGAATTTGTGGGAAGTGAGTGGTTTTGAGGGGAATGCTATTTAATATTTTTTCTCCAAGTTCAGCTCCTGGATTCTATTGCCCACCTAATTGATCTGTCATAATCAGTGAATCCTATGTAGACCTGCCGTACTCCCCCATTAAGGACATGGCAGTGATGGCTGGTTACAAGGGTAATGGGTTTTGTTCTGGGGCCAGTTCTGTCATGGGCTCAGTTCTAACATCTGGGAGCTGCTCCAAAGCAGTTCTTAGCCATGTAACAAAGTGAGCTAACTTCATTTGTAAATGATGGCTTCCCCCCTCACCTTCCACCAAATAACATGGGCTTGGTTTGTTAACTGACCTTGGAAAGCCTCATAAAGAATTCAGGGTGACATTGTCCTTCATAGTCTAGATGGACTTATTTCTTTTCGGTCAGTATCTGCCTTTTTAGAGGATGATGTCTCTTCCTCTCATTCATCATTTCAAAATTGTTAGGCAGATTTCTATTTGTTGAAGGTTCTCACCTACACAGAACTTTAGGAACTTCAGTAGAAGGGTTGAATTTCTCCAGATTTTATCAGTAGCTGAATGTGAATAAATGAGAGGAAGATAGGAGAGAAGTAAGAGACTGGGTGACCCAATGGACTGAGAGCCAGGAGGGTCTGAGTTTGAATCCTGCCCCAGATACTTACTAGCTATGTGATTTTGGATAAATCACATACTCTATGCCTCAAAATGAAAGCTTTGGTCTCTGATCTCTTCCAGCTCTCAATCTAGGATTCTATGTATGTGAGAATATTGGCATCTTCCCAGTATTCATGATGGTGCCCTCAAATGACACTCATAGATAAAAGGCAAACTAGCCCATACTGAAGCTGATGCTAATTAGCACTGACTCACCCCCAATCTCACCAATTCAAGCTGGTGTTCACTTCCATTACTCAGATAAGGACCCAGACAAACAAAATTTCTCTCCCAAGAAACTCTGCTGGCCAACCCAGAGCCAGGGTCAGAGCCAAATGGTCAGATTCATCAGAGACCAGCTGAGCAGAGCAAAGGATGAATTCACCCAGAACTGTGGGCAAGGAGGTTCCTGCTGTGAATCATCCTGCACATGATCTTCTTGAGAAACTCGTGGTTTAGTGCATTTTGATTCAATAATCATTTACTGAATGACCAGGATTTGCTAGACTCTGGAGATATAAAAACAACACCTGCCTTCAAGGGGTTTATATGCTACTAGGGGGGGAGGGGAGAGAATCCAGTAGATATGGAAACAGATTTATAAAAGCAAAATTGTATAAAGCAATTCAGGGAGGAGAGAACACTCAAGTATTTCAATTCAATTCACTAAGTTTTTATTAATCTCCTATGAGTCAGACACTATGCTAGGCACAGGAGACACAAATACTAAAAGCACAAATCATCCCTCTCTTTCAGGGATTTTCCATTCTACTTGGGGAGAATAGAAAAAGTGGACAAATAAATAAAGTAATTTGGGGGCGCAGTAAAGAGATGCATTGAAAACCTAGGCAGAGGAAGATCAGAGAAGGTATCTAATAGGACATGGTGCCTGTCCTTAGCCTTGAACTTAGCCTAGAACTGATTAAACCATCAGTTCCCCCAAAATGTACACACAACTCAGTTGAATTTTCTCCATCTTACTTGAGTTTAGACAATCAAGCCCTGACTTGTAAAAAAAAACTCAATTTCTGAGGTGCAAATACTCACACTGAAAACCCAATCTTTGGCTCTCTCCAGCTAATGGGAGCTCATTCCCACATACTCCCCCACAGAGGGAAAAGCAAATAGGCCAGTGAGGTTGAGTCACAGAGTGTGTGATGGAGACTCATCTGCTGTAAGTCTGGGAAGGCAGATTTTGGAAGACTTGAAATGCTGAGCTCACGAATGTGTATCATATCCTAGAAGAAAGAGAAGGAGCCTTTGAAGGAAACTCCTGGAGCAGGGGAACAACATGGTCCAAGCTATTATGTGGAGCATTATCTGAAAAAGGGCAAGTTTGCAATCAGGGAAACCAGTTAGGAAACCATAGAGTTCTTGGGTTTGTTTTGGCCAGTGCACTCCCGAGAATCTCATACTGTCTAGAGTTATTTAAAGTGGGGAATCTCTTATTATCTGTTCAAAGGACCTATGAAGTAACATGCTATCTGCATCCAGAGAAAGAACTGATAAATAGAAGTATGTACAGAATGATATGTGTGTATACATACATATATACACATATATACATGCTTGTATCTAATGGTAGCTATCTCTGGGAGAGGAAAGAGAAAAAGGAAAATCATTAGATGGCAACTTTATTATATTTTAAAAGGAATAAAATGTTGTACATATTAAATTTGCAGTTTTCATGTGCAAAAGAAAGAAAGAAAGTAGGAAGGAAGGAAGGAAGGAAGGAAGACCTGTTGCACTTGTCCAAGCAAGAGCTGATGGGGGCACAAAGTACATAGGAGTGTAGTGAAGGAGCAGATAGTGTAGAGGCAGAATCCATAAGACATGGTAATCCATTGGCTATGCTCGAGAGCATAGGAGAAAGGCTGGCTACAAGGTGGAGGACGTGGGAGAAGAGAACGGTGTCCATAGACACACAAATTGTTCTCCATTTTGTTACATGTCAAATAAAGGGAGACATAGAGTTTGGTCAGCTCCCTGTTGCCATTACCACTGCCAGTCTTTACAGGTCATGAGATGACATGGGGAAGGGAATCTTCTGTAGGTGAGGACCCCTTTCAGCACCTCACCAGGGTTGCAATGATCACTGTTTCTCTGTTCATACCCAAGCATTCATGTTTTCTCTGTGCTGATTTGTATAGATGCCTCCTTCCCCAATTACCCTTGAATGCTGGGTGGGGAATGGGAAGGGGGAATGGGAGGTAGGCACTCTGTGAGGTGCTCCAGCTAGTAAGCTGACATGCACAGAGGAGAGGTAGCCAGGAGTATATGATTGACAAGGGAGTTTGAACAGGGAAATACTAGTTTAGGCATACAGAGGAGAACTCAAAATCCTTGAACCAGAATAGAAGAAAGAACAGGGAAAGGAGGCAAATATTAGGTGAACTGATTTTAAAAAAATAAAGTACCAGTGGAAAGACTGCTGAACTCAGTGTCAGGAGGGATCAGGGTTCCAATTATGCCTGTAATATTTACGTGCTGGGACACCATATTTTGATCATTTTACATCTCTAAGTCTCAGTTTCCTCATCTTTAAAATGGGGATGATAACATGTGTGATATCTACTAAAGCACATATCAAACACACCATGTAGATGTTAGCTATCATGATCCTTACCACACCAATGACATTCCAGGTTGAGTATCTATTACATATTATATAATAACAATGTTCTGGGGTCATTGCTGTAAGGAAACTCTCTCCTCCAAGGCAAAGCAACATTTAGACTCAGAGGTTAAGTAACTTGCCCACGATCATACAACCATGAAAACTGGACTTGAGCCTTTTGAATTCTTAGGCCAGATCTCTTGCCCTATGCCAGCAATTTCTCCTGCTATTTTTCCACCTTTCTCCTCTTCTTCCTCTTTCACCTTTCT
Source organism: Potorous gilbertii (assembly GCA_028658325.1). Classification (NCBI taxonomy): domain Eukaryota; kingdom Metazoa; phylum Chordata; class Mammalia; order Diprotodontia; family Potoroidae; genus Potorous; species Potorous gilbertii. The sequence goes on from CM053770.1 coordinate 10,004,175, forward strand.
TTTTGCTCATTCATCTTCTCTAATACCTTTTTCATTCTCTTCATTCTTCATCCCATATATCTTCTTCCCACTTTCCTTCCTCCTCCTCCACAACAGCAGCAGCAGCAGCAGCAGCTAGATAGAGCATTCTGGATTCAGAGTTGGGAAGACCTAAGCGCAAATCCAGCCTCAGACACTTACGAGCTGTGTGATCCTGGGCAAGTGATTAACCACTGTCGATCTCAGTTTTCTCATCTGTAAAATGGGAATATCAATGACCCCTATATCCCAGGTTTGTTGTGAGGGATGATGAGGTGACACGTGCCAAGTATTTTGTAAGCCTTATCTAGATGCCAGCTGTTACTATTGTCTTCTTCCTCATCATTTTTTCCTCTACTCCCTATATGGTCAGAATTCTGTGACAGGATGATCCATAATTGTAGTAAATAGTTTGCATTTATAGGGTAACTCAAACCCCATGACTTCTTGGAGGAGCTTTTTATTCATGGAGTAAAAAGTGTCTCCCCTCTGTTCTTTTCTAGTTCAGTTCTTGTGGACAGAAATGAGTCCATCCCCACGCCATGCAATCTCATCCTTCCCTTGACCAGCTTACGGCCCATAAAAGTCGAAGTCATAAGTAACTGGAGACATGACCCAGAATCGTCATAGAAAGCTGCTGAACGCCTCTTGGAATGTTTTTCCCATGTGGGCATAGAAACGGACGTGACAACCTGCCTCTGTGAGGTTTGCTGTGATTCATTCGGCAGCATGTGAGCACAAAGAAAATTGCTTTTAATCACAGCATACTGGGTAGTTGAAAGTTGGCCCATCTGTCATCGAGCTGGCCATTAAACAGGGCAGGAGGAGGGGGATGCCACATACAGCAGTAAACACTTTCTTTTATTTATATAAGTTAAAAATTGCCAAGTTGGTTCATTTTTGATTATGCTCAAAAGGGAAGGAATGAGTTCCCAAGCTGAGAGGTGTCTTGTTCAGCTGAAAGGCAAATTTTTACAATCCAATGAAAATCCTAAAGCCTGGGAAAGGATTTATTGTAGGCCCAGTGATGATTGACTCCCAAGCAGCATGGCTCTGGTGGCACCCAGGTAATGATGGTCTGCCTTTTATAAGGCTGTTTCTCTTTAACCGGATCATGTTCAGGAAAGACAAAAAAGAAAGAAAGTACATCCTCAAAAGGAACAGGACATCCAATTGTCAGCCTCCACCAATTGTCTCTAAATAAATATAGACATACCCTAAGGCATTGCTGGAGTCAAGAACATTTCCTCAGCCGACTTGGAAGGCATTGTCTCACTTGAGTCAAGACTTGTACCCACTCTTGCATGATGGGACAGTAATCAGGCGGCTTCTTCAGTGCAATTGTTTAAGCCAACACACACTTATTAACCACCTACTATTAAACTATTATATTACGCAACAGAACAGAAGCTCCTTGAGGGGGAGGAGGGTTTCATTTTTGTTGTTGCATTCTACCACCACCCCATCCCATGCCAGGAACTGAGTAGACCCTTGGTCAATGCTTCTGGGTTGATTGATTGATTGACTGTCAAGCATTATGTTAGGTGCTGGAGACACATCAACCAAAAATGAAGTTGTCCCTGCCCCTAGGACCTTATATCCCAGCGCCCACTTGGAAGGTCAACTCTTCATTCTGTAACAGGAGTGATGTAGGGTGTGTTGCCCAATGAAATGATTTTCCTAAAGAGCAATTCTTTGTGGATGGTGCTAACTTCAGCATGGCCCTAGGAATAAGAGGTTGGCCAAATGGGCTGCTGATGGTACATATGCCATCATGGCATGTACACCAAAGGAAAGCATCATTTTTTTTAAAAGCCTTACTTACTAATTCAAATGGAGAGAGGGGAGCAATTTGAACATTTCTGAATGTTCTTCCTAAGTCTTTTTCCCCAAAAGAAAATGCCAGAGGTATCCTCCCCTTTTCCCTCCCTCACTAAGCTCCATTGTTCCCTCATTAGCTTGCTTTATAGGATTTAAATTAAAGGGAAGCTGCTAAATGGGGAGGAGAGTTGGGGTTTTAAACCATTAAATCAACATTTGTGCCCAGGCATTTTCTTCCTCTCTTGCCATCCCTCTTGCCAGAAACATTCTCCCTCCTCAATTCTGCCTTTTGACTTCCCTGACTTCCTTTATTTATTTTTATTATTGATTCATTTATCTATATCTGTCCATCTATATATCTATTTATTTATTTACTTATTCATTCATTCATTCATTTAGTTAGTTGTTATTTAGTTTATTTATTTAATTTATTTATTATTCCCAACCAAAATCCTTTCTTTTACCTGAAGCTTTTTTCAATCTCTCTTAATTCTAGGACTGTCCCTCTATTCATTATTTCCCATTTGGACCAAAGTCTCTCATTGCATCCAGGGCATCCCCAGTTGTCTTGATCTATATCTGGCCACTGGACCTAGATGACTCCAAAAGAGAGAGGCTGGCGACTTTGCACAGCCCTCCCTCACTTAAATCCAGTTCACTTGCAAGTCATGGGCATCACCTCCCTGATGTCACATGGTCCTCTCTGAGAATGAAGAACCAACAACAATTTCTCATTCATCTGTATACAGCTTTATATACATACATACATATATATATATAAATAGATAGAGACATATAGACAGAGATATATTCCTTTCTTTATAGATATAGATTGATTTGTTGTTTCCCCCATTAGACTGAGCAAGAACTTTTTCCATTTTTGGAATCCCCAACACTTGGCACAATAGCTGGCACACAGTAGATACTTTATAAATGTTTATTGATTTTGATGATTAATTTCTTATCCCAAGACTTCTCCTCCCTTAAACAGGAGAATCTAGGCACATAACCAAGAAGTTCCACGTAGTAGGGAGAGCACTGGATTTAGAGTAACAGGATCTGAGTTCAAATCTCAGTTCTTTTGCTCGCTGCCTGAGGTACCTTGGGCAAGGCACGGAAGGCACAATTTCCTCATCTGTAAAATGAGGGGCAAACGACCTGAGCTCTAAGATCCCTGCCAGCTCTAAATCTATGATTCTCTAGACTTGAAGGTCTCTCCCAGCTCTATAAACTATTGGCAGCATCTACCTAGATCATGGATCATGGGACTTTAGAGCTAAAAACAACTGCAGCAACTTCTGAGAAGCACAAGATACCACAGTTGGAAGGGACTTCCATGGTGACATAGTCTATATCTATACATCTTTCCTTTGACAAGGAAAATCATTAAGCAAAGTTAATCCACAGAACAACCATAATAATTCAAATTATAGATCAGAATAGCTAGAATAATGACCGGACAGTGGATACAATGTGTCTCTGCCGTTACCCCTGCCTTCTCCCACAGGTCTATGCCGAGAGGAGGCAACCGTGCTTCGCCATCTGCTCTCTGGTCATTGCTGAATCTGAGTTTAGTTGCTATTTTATATTGTTTTATTTTTTCTGTTATAGTCATTGGGGATATTGTTCTCCTAATCTCGATTGTTGTTTTTTCTTTTTGCATCCGTTGATCCAAATCTTTCTATGTTTCTATGAATTATTCAAATCTATTATTTCTTATGACAAAATAGCACCCAGAGCTTATTTATCCCAGTCCCTGGCACATAGTAAGTGCTTAATAAATGCTATTTGACTGACCTCTCTGAAGTATAAATACTGTAGTGAGATGACAAGTTCCAAAAGTATGGAGTCAAGTCAACGACAAACATTTATTGTTCAGTTATATCCAACTCTTCATGACACCATTTGGGATTTTCTTAACAAAGATGCTGCAATAGTTTGCCATTTCCTTCTCCTATTCATCTTACACATGGGGAAACTGAGGCAAATAGGGTTAAGTGACTTGCCCAGGGACAGAGTAGGAAGTGTCTGAAGCTGGATTTGAACTCAGGTCTTCCAGACTCCAGACCTGACATTTTTTCCATTGCCACCTAGTTCCCAAAGCTTTTATTATGTACCTTCTATGTGTCAGGCACTGGGCAAGTGAAAAAGTATTAAGTATAAATAGATTAATGACTTTGCTCTTATAATTTTTAAGAACAATTAGAGAAGTTAATTTTACCAACAGTAAATTAGCATGCCTATCTTCTTAAAGGCCTTCAAACAATGAATATCTCTATCTCTTATCATCTTTGTCAATTGAATTGGGGGTAGGATGAAACTCCAAATTTTTATATTTTGATTTCTTTTATTATGATTTGGGGCATTTTATATATTTCTTCTTCTTTACATTTCTTCCTTTGAAAACTGTATCATGTTTATGTTAATTCTTTATATATCTTTGAAAATATGCTTTTATCAGAGATATTTAATACAAAGATAGTTCTTTTGTATCCGCTGCATTGATTTTGTTTGTGCAAAAGCTTTTGAATTTTATATACTAGAACTTGTCTCTTTCACCTATTATGGTCATCTCTTTCCTTTCAAAGAATGATGATCATAGGTTTAGAATTTGTTAGTTTATTTGGTTAAGAATTCCCCCCAAAAAAATCCAAAGTAGGCTTCCTTCAGTTATCTATTTTTTTAAATAATCTAATCTTTTTCTAGTCAATTTTTATTTCCATTGTGAGCTTATTGTGGCATATAATATATAATAAGCAGATCAAAAACTTTGTTACCAAACAGATTTCCAGGGGTTCTTTTTGAAGATGATTCATTTTAGAATTCTGTCAATTTTTTAATCACCTCAAGGAAGGAAGAAAAGGTATCCATTCCCTAAGTTAGCTGGTCCAGATTTTGCTTATATCTTATGTGACTTTTTCACACTATGAATTCAGTTCATTTTCTCAATATTTTTCCCAAGTGGAGTGAATATGACCACACATTAGGGTAAGGAAATATTTAGGGGTGTCCTGATTTGTTTCCATTTTATTTTGATTACTTAGTCCAATATGTTTCTGAAAATCCAACTCCTTGTATACTTATCCTGCCACAAAATAACAAAAACAAGGACATTTATAAAATCAGAGTCAGCTCTAATATTGGTAGTCATCTATCCAGCCCATTCTTGGAGGGGGCCTTCACTATATACCAAGCAAGTGGTCATTCAGCCCCTACTGGAAGACCTCCAACCTACCACCTCTTTAGGCAGTGCATTTCCCTTTGAGAATATGAAGTGTTTGGAATTTCCCCCTGATATCAGGCCCCAATTTTGTTCTTTGCAACTGTACCCATCATTCTTGGCTCTGTCCTCTGGAACCAAGCATAACCAATGTAATCCCTCTCTGCAAAACAGCCCTTTGATGGGTGGATTCTTGTTAGCTTGTTGTCTCCTAAGACTTGCCTTCCTTAAGCTAGACTGTCCAAATTCTCCTAATTGTACCACATTTGGCTTAAATCTTGAAGTCAAGGAATACTGAAAATCAGAGTGTTTTGTATAAGGGGAAAGCACTGATACCATGGAGTTCATGTAACCCTCTAGTAAAAATGGGAAATGTCAAATATTCATTTGCTGATGTGACAACTCTGAAAGAAACTAATCAGCTAATCAGACTGAAGGTTTCCAATGCACAACATTATTATATTGATACCAAAAAAGGAATATTTGACCCATTCTTTATAAACTTTTTTAGCAGATGACTGCAATGTTCTATAATCTCAGCAACACCACTCCAGGCCAAAGTAACAATGTCCCAAATCCTGTAAGGGAGGAGGGGGCAAGCAAGATGTCTCAATATTAAAATTCCCACCTGCTATCTTGGCTACCTTGAATAGACTACAGTCTATTTCTCATGGATCTAACAACTTAGGAGAAATATATGAGACAATATTCAATAAGAAATAAAGGAAGAGAAGGTGCTACTTCTCACCCACAAGAGGTAAGACAAGTTTACCTATATCCTTGGACACAGGTACACCCAACATAATAAGAAAGGAAGACATGGGTTCAGATCCTTCCCCAGACACTTGCTGGTTGTGTTACCTTGGGTATTTAACTGTGCCACAGTTTCCCCATCTATAAAATGAAAGAATTGGATGCCATTATCCTTTTGACTCTAACTCAGTGGTTCAGTGCAGTTGTTCCTGACTTTGTCATCACTGCCTAGGTTGTGATGTAGACCTCAAGATATTCACAACCCCACTCTGTATCGACTCATTCAAGATACGTTCCCCACTCACTCTCATCCACCATACCCAATCTGTTGCCGATCCTGCTCATTCTACTTTCCTAAGTTTCTTGTATTTGCCCCCTCCTCTCCTTGGCACCACCTGTTGCAGTCCCTCAACACCTACTCTTGGACTATTGCCATAACTTGCTGGGAGAGGAGATCTGACTCCCTCAAGTCTCTCCTCTCTCCAGCTTACCTTTCACTCAGCTGCCCAGGTGATCACACTAAAGTCCATGCCTGACCATATCACACACACACACACACACACACACACACACACACATTCACACATACCTCAGCCCACATTAAATAAGCTCTGTGTTTAAAGTTCTTCATACACTGGCTCCCCCCTGCCTCTTCAGGCCCCCTAGACTCTAGAGCCCCTCATGTACTCTAGGATCCCATGAGCCTGGCCTCCTTTCTCCATGGAGATACCCTATCTCCCATTCCTTTTCCCTGGTTGTCCCCTTTGCTCAGGATTGTCTCCTCACACCTACTCCCCTTCCTCTGGTTTCTCTTGTTTCTTCCTAAAAGACCCAGCTAAAATGTCCCCTTCTATGAGAAGCCTCTCCAGATCCTCCTTAAAGCTATCAATGCCTCCCCTCTGTTGAACAGCTGCCATTTATCCTGCTTAAAATACGGTTGTTTGCCTGTTGTCTTCCCATTAGACTGGGAGCTCCTTGAGAACAAAGACCAGTGTTTTTCTTCTTTTCTTCTTCTTTCTTCTGCCTATCTTGGAATCCCCAGCACTTAACCCAGTGCCTGGCACATAGTAGGAGCTTAATAAATTGACTTGACTAGGATCCAGACGCTGGGCTAAGTGCTGGGGATGCCATAAATAAAAAGCAAAAATCTCTCCTTACCTTAAGGATGTTACATTCCAACAGTATAGACAATATGGACACAAATAGATACAACCAAACTGATGAGAGCTAACGTTGGAGGGGAAGCTCCATCAGATGCGGGGCATGGGGGGTGGGGGGGAAGGTCTCTTGCATAATGTGGTACTAAAGAGGAGTCTTGAAGGAAGCCGGGAATTCTGAGCGATGGAGGTGAGATGGAGAGAAACCGAAGAGACTGTAATAAATGAAGGGGGCAGGGATGGATACAAGCACTGAGCTGCCCATTTCACTTAACTTCGAACCTCAGAACATGACAGAGATTTTCGAATTTCACCACTGAGGATAGATGAGCTCGAAAATGAGAGCTTGAGCTGAAACATTTTTTAAAAATGGAGACAGAAATTGCAGCACAGCCTTGTCATCTCAGGCCGTCATGGAGGGAAGGGTTACAAACTCAAGCCTTCAGCTTTGGCTGTGTTTCCACTCTTTGATGTGGCCCCATCAAGTCAATATGGAAGTTCAAAGCAACGCTATTTTCAAGCCCAATGAATAAGTAGCTGGAGTCCATTGTCACGGTGGAGAAAGATTTTTTTTTCTCCATAAACGGGCTGGGGAACATATAGCTCAGCCATTGGAAATGAAACAACTACTTTTTCTTAAAATAGCCTTTGAACTCCAGCCAATCTCGGAAAATCGCGTCTCTCCCCCTACCCCCGCCCCAAAGATGATCGTCTTTATCGTTGTTATTTTGAGGAAGGAAAACAAAAAGGAACTGACAGGCAGAAGCCCGGAGCTGTCGCCACCCGGCTGGAAGGCTGTGGTCTCGAATCCATGTGTTGGGGAGATGCGCCGCAGGCTCCAAAAGGCAAACTGGAAGGCCCTCGATTCGCTCCCGCTAACTCGCTCCAGAAAAGTGAGAAGCGTGAGGGGCTGGGGCAGGGGAGGACAGGGAGACAGCCCACCTGCCACATCTCATCATCCTCCATCATGAGAAGGGGAAGGGAGAGAAGGGGGAAATCCCCAAACTAGAACCCGAGCCCTCATCTGGATGCTTGGGCACCGACCGCTGTTAGTGTCTATTGTGCTCCGACGTGTCAGAGTCGTCACATCAGGCTGCCACCACAGGGGGCATGCAAATCAGCAGTGGAGGGGCAGGCTGCGCCCGGCAACCACCACCTGCACGGCTCAGCTTGTTGGCAGGTACTTCGCCATGGACCGAAACAGGATAATTACCAGAGAAAGAATTGGCAAGGGCAGTCTCGGGAAGATACATTCAATTGCACATGAGAATGAGAGGTGAACTATAAAAATAAAAAGAAAGATGGGGAGGGAAGGAGGGGGTGGGGGCATGTCCCATTAAATTTCGGACAGCTGGCAAGACTGCATCTTCCCCTTGGCTTTCTGTGAAATCAAAAAGGCCAGCCTGTGGTGTGAGCAATCAAGAACTTGGGGAGCCTTTGCTTGAAACACTGTTCTGAGGCAATGGTAAGCATGGGCAGCTTGGAGGGGTCCAATGGGAAAGTTAAGTGCCTCGGGCATGGCCACCTAGATGGCATCAGAAGCAAGATTTGAACTGCTATCTTCCTGACTCCAAGAGCAACAACAGTGGCCATGAGTCATGTTAAGGAAGGGAAATGTCTGCTCATGGTGGCATACATAGAGGGCAGACACTCACATGTCCGTACTTCAGTGGAGCTGTGAGCCCATCCTTGTGAGGTCTCCCTCCAGGGCTGCTGAGCACAACCCACCCAGCCCTGATCCTTCTGCGCCATTTTTACCCAAGTCTGTCTATAATCATGTCACCAAGGAGCTATCCAAAGTGCTTCATATTAAGCACACTAGATCTGAAACACAGCATGGATGCTAAAATAAATAATCTTTTTAGAAGCATTGAAATAGTGAGAGTAGTATTTCCAGCCAAAGTTGATATGTATATATACATGTATATGTGTATGTTTATGTATATGTTTATATACATATATTAATACATATATGCACATGTACATATATTCATACGTATATACATATATGTGGTGTGTGTGTGTGTGTGTGTACCACAGAGAGCTTCATGTTTGTCCTAGTACCCTCTGAGGTTAGATAGAGTGCATAGCACTTGAGGTGAGTGGAGATTGCCAACCCCTAATCTTCATGAACAAAAATGCTTAAAGATATTATAACCCCCATTTTACAGAGGAGAAAACAGAGGCTCAGAGAGGCTGAAGGACTTGCACATCCATGGTCACACATCTAGTGGCAGAAGTAGGATTTGAATCTATATCCTCCAGATTTCAAATTCTATGTTCAATTTCCTATGCCCAAGTGTTTTAAGGAAACTAATTTGGTGATGGTACACAGAATGGATTGGAGGAGATAGATAATGGCAGAATTTATAACATCAGTTTGGAGGTAACTGCAATAATTTATGAGATGACATGAGAGGATAAAGGCATACACTGGGGTGGAGAAGGCAGAAAGTCCCACTGGGTCAATGAGCAAATGCAGAAGAAGGGAAAGATGGAAAAGACGTAAAGGTTATCCCCCAATTGGGGAAATTCACGCAAGCTTTCTGGTCTCTTTACCAAGATCCTTGAGAAAGAAAACTAAGCAAATGGAAGTTCAAATAGTTTTTTTTCTTTATATAGCTCAGAATTCAGAGTTTGAGAAGACTTGGAGTTTATCCAAACTTTTACACATCCATAATAAGATGCCATGAATTACCTCCAGATATAAAACCAGCATTTCACTTTCTTCATTGCAGAGAACATGTATAAGTAAAATGTGTGCGTTGTATGTAATTTATGACCAAGTACATCAATAATAATATATAAAGAAAGCAGATCTAAAATTTAATCAGGGGCTTTGATTATAAACTCAGTGAATCAGTAAGATGGAATTCTTGGTACAGATCTGGCATATCACAAATCTAGAGGTTCAGAAATCATCTTTTAAATTAAATTTCAATCATGAAGTCAGAGCATAAAATGTGAGAACCTAATTCTCACCTCATGCCTGAGAGTCTAGGTTGCCTTGATCCCCCTTTTCTCCCTTACGTGCTGCCTGGATGTTTGACATTTTAAACCAGCCCCCTAAAGTCCCCCAAACACTTAGCATAATACTTAACACATGGCAGGCATTTGATAAATGCATGTTGACTTACTTGCTGACCTAAGAATGATAGGATTACAGAATTAGAGCTGGAAGAGATTTCAGAGCTTTTTACAGATGGGGAACTGAGACTCAGAGATGAAGTGAATGGCCTAGGTTAACCAGGTAGGAAAGGGGCAGGACTAAGACCTTAACTACCCAAGACTTTTGATGACATAGCAGTTGAGAAAATAAATGAATAAATGGAAAAGCATTTATTAAGTATTTACTATATCCAAAAGGCAGGAGAGAACTGCATGGGTAGATGGGAAAGGGTCATCACAGAATCTCCACTTGAGAAGACCTTCTAGTTCAAGCCTTACCTAGATATGAGTTTTGTCCCTTCAAAGGCTCACCCAACCTTGACTTCAGAGTCTCCAGTGAAGGGGAGTTGGCTACTCTCTGCTCTGCCCATTCCAGAGATATCATTATTAGACAGCTTTTCTTCATGTCAACTCAAAGTCTGCCACAACTTCTACCCAGTTCTATTTATTCTGCCATTGGAGGTCAAGCAAAAGAAACCCAGTCTTGACTCATACTTGGTATAGGAAGCCAGAGTTTTGTCCCAAATGCCTACATGCTGGGTAGAGCCCTTGAAAGAGTTATGGAATCTTGACTGACCTACTCCCTTGCCCAGCTCCCTAGTTGTTCCCTCCAACCCCTGTGTCATCACATCCCTCTCTTTGGGCCTGAATTTGTAGTGGGTTGACTAGACCAGGCATACCTAGGACACCCAGAAATCTAGCTTTCTCTTTACAGTGCCCCTTTTTATGGTACCCTCTCCATGGAAAAATGCTCATTCTCTCATAATCCCCTGACATTCAAGGCCAAGAGGAGAAATTGGCATACTCCTTGTTCCCCATGACCACCATCATCCCTGGTAACCATTGGAGTACCCTCTCACATGGACAAGTTACCTACACCAGGAAAGTTATCCCATGTTCAAGGTATCCTTCAGACCCATATCTGCTGAGAACAAAGCTCTTCATTTTACTAGTGAGTCAGAGTACACAATTATTTTAAAGCAAAGTCCTTTAACAATATGGCATAAAGAAAAGTAGCAAATAGACCACAGCGTCCTTGTTCTCCTGCGTCTTCTTCTACACCTAAATGTTCCCACCTTAAGTGGAGAGAACAGACAAGCCTAGGGATCCCACATGGGGACATATGCAGATGAGGAACCTGTGTGGTCAGGGCCCCCAACACTGCAGGGCCAACGGTGAAGTGATGGTGTCAGTTTCTGTTCTCCCCTGTTCCTTTCTGAGTGTTCCTAATATCTCCTTCTCTCACTTCAGGGGCCATTCTCAATGCTGGCCCCCATTGGGCCTTACATGGACTCACCAGCTGAGGGGCTGCTTCTTTCTAGAAGGGAAGAGATTGGTTCTTCCATATCTTTGTAGTTCATAGTCTTGTCTATAGCTCATTTAGTGAAAAAGACAGATGCTCCTACACCCAAATTTTAACTTCTATTGCCTCCTAAGGAAAAAGATCTATCAGTTTCTAGAGCCTTAGACTCCTCAAGACACAGGCTAACTGATTAGCTATTTAAGTATAGAGTAACTTAGGCAGTAAGAAGCCTTTCCCAAGTCCTTAAAGGCATTGTCTTTCTTTTGAGATTATCTCCAGTTTATCCTTTATTTAGGACCATGAGAACCTTGACATCGGGGACTATGTTTACCTTTCTTTGTATCCCCTTCACTTAGCTCAATGTCTGGCATACAGTAGGTGCTTAATAAAAGCTTGCTGACTTTACTGACTTAACTCTTCTGTCTTTCTGTTAATAGAATCAAAGTCTCTGTCCCAAGGTTCTGTTTGACTTAGGATTAGAAAATCCTCCTTACCTCCAGGAAATTCTTGTCAACCAATATTATTCTTCAATCCAATTTTTAAAAATATATATTTGTAATGTTCCTTTGAAAAACATTTTAGTTCCAAATTCTCTCTCTTCCTCCCACCGCTCCCTTACCCATTTGGAAGGCAAGCAATGTGATGTGAATTATACATACAAAATCATACAAAACATTGTTACAAGAAAAATAAAGTAAATGTATATATATGTATGTGTATGTATGTATATGCATATAAACACTTCAGTTTGTAATCAGAGTTCACCAGTTCTCTCCCTCTGAAAATGGATAGTGTTTTTCATCTTATGTCCTTTGGAATTATCTTGAATCATGTCATTAATCAGAGACGCTAAGTCTTTGTAGTTACCGTATTCATTGTTCCTGGTTCTGCTCACCTCATTTTGTCTCAGTTCATATTAGTCTTCCCAGGTTTTTCCAAAACTATCCTCCTCATCATTTCTTAAAACACAATAATATTCCATCACAATTATTTACCACAACTTGTTTAGCCATTCCCCAATTAATGGACATTCCCTTGATTTTCAGTTCTTTGCCACCACAAAAAGAACTGCTATAAATATTCTCATATGTGTAGGTCCCTTTTCTTTTTCTTTTCTTTTCTTTTCTTTTTTGATCTCTGTGGGATACCAACCTAGTAGTAGTTTTGCGGAGTCAAAAGGTAGGCACAATTTCGAAGTCCTTTGGGAATAGTTCCATTGATAATCCCAATGATTAGACCAGTTCACAGCTCGGATGATAGTGCATTAATGTCCTTATTTTCCCACACTCCTTTTAGCTTTTGTCATTTACCATCTCAATCCATTTTGAAGAAGCTTGATTCAAGCAAGTCTCAAAGGGCTGTGAGGGTCTGATAGTTTGGGGTGCCCTGGCTTCTTTCAGGTTCCCCAAATTATCTACATCACTCCATCCAGATGAATATATGAGGGAAAACAAGAACAAAAAGGCTGATGGAGTGCCTATAAGGTGTCTGTTCTGTCTCAAATTATTGGTTACAAATCAGCCATAAACAT
>CM053770.1:10017245-10103225 GCA_028658325.1 Potorous gilbertii
TAATTATATACATATATAATATATACACATATATTAATACTCTCTATATACATACACACGTTTACATATATGTATGTATGTGTTTAATACACACATGTACACATATTCATGCATACATACATGGAAACAGCCAAACTCAAACTTTCTAAGACTTTGGACCTCAATACATGTAAAATAAGGAGACTGGACCCAGTGTTCCTTTAGATCTCTTCCTGCTCCAAATCTTTGATCCTCTGCTTGGACAAATGACTACTGCCTGAAAGACAGGGTGGTAAAAAGAGGGATCTTCTTGGATAGTTCTCTGGATCTCAGACTTTGTGCTCTCAGGCTTCAGAGAAGGAGTTTGTAAAGGTCCCTCCCTGTGAGGCCAGCACTGCCAGCCACTCCAGACACTGGCAGATGCTGACAAGCTACCCATCACAGTTACCACTCCAGCCTCCTACTCACCACCCCGACAAAGTAGAGCAGGATGATTGGTCCTGTATTGAATGACCCTCCGGTGGTTAATTTTGTGTCCTGATGGTAGATATCAAGCCAACAGAAAGGTCATTCTGGCTGCTCAAAGGGCCTTTTCAATTGTTAATTTAACATGGAGAGTTCCAGAGCTGACTATCTGCTCATCATTCTCACACACAGGCGCTGAAAGCAGCCCTATTGAAAGTGCCTTCTCTGGTCCCAGCTCATGTGTGGGGTCAGTGACAAGATCCCTGATAAACCTGAACACCAGAGGAAGAAATGGATGGCCAAACACTGAACAGACCTGTCTTTCACTTCCATCTCCACTTGACAGATTATTTATTACAGAATACGGTCAAACAAAAAGACAACAGAATTGTTTGCCTTTTTCCTGACTAAATGAGAACCATTTAGAAGCACTGAACGTGTCAGGGCTCCAAGGGACCTTAGAGATCACTGAGGCCCACCCCTTCACTTTATAGATATAGAAACTGAGGCCCCAAGAGGTAAATGACTTGACCAAGATCATAGATTTAAAACTGGAAGGAGCCTTAACGGTAATTGAATTTAAAGCCGTATTTTACAGATGAAGAAACTGAGGCCCAGAAAGGTAAGTGACTTGCTCAATATCACATGGGTAGTAAAGAGTTGGTGGGGTTTGAACCTGGGTCATCTGGCTCCAAATTCATTGTTCTTTCCACCTGCATTAAGTAACGAGGCTGAGATTTTAACGCAGGCCCTCTGAGGCCCAAGCCAGGGCACAAGGGTGCAAGGCCAATCAATAACTGGTATAAGGCAGTATGTGATGATTGGCATGAAAGAGGAACAGCAATAATGAGAATGATGATGAAAACAAGTGTCACTTGTACAGGGCTTCGAGATGTGCACAGGGCCATTTCCAAAGGATAAATGGTCAGGATGTGAACAGGCAGTTTTCAGAGGAAGAAATTAAAGCTGTCTATAGTCATATGAAAAAAATGCTCTAAATCACTATTGATTAGAGAGACGCAAATCAGAACAGCTCTGATGTACCATATCACACCTATCAGATAGGCAAACGTGACAAAACAGGAAGGTGATAAGTGTTGGAGAAGATGTAGGAGAGTTGGAACACTAATTCATTGTTGGTAGAGCTGTGAGCTGATCCAACCATTCTAGAGAGCAATATGGAACTATGCCCAAAGGGCTACAAAAATGTGCGTACCCTTTGATCCAGATATATCCATTCTGGGACTGCATCGCAAAGAGATCATAGAAATGGGAAAGGGTCCCACATGTACAAAAATATGTATAGCAGTTCTCTTTGAGGTGGCCCATACTGGAAATCAAAGGGATGCCCATCAAATGGGGAATGGCTGAACAAACTATGGTATATGAATATAATGGAATACTATTGTGCTATAAGAAATGATGAATAGGAAGACTTCGGAGAGGCCTGGAAAGACTTATATTATCTGATGCTGAGTGAAAGGAACAGAACCAGGAGAACTTTGTACACAGAAACAACCAAAGTGTGTGAGGAATTTTTCTGGTAGACTCAGTCCTTCATTGCAATGCAAGGATTTAAAAAATTCTCAATGAACTCTTGAGGCAAAATGCCTTCCACATCCACAAAAAGAACTATGGAACTGGTTGTGGAATGAAGCAGACCATTTTCTTTTATGTTTTGTTGTTTTATGGTTTCTCCCACTCATTTTAATTTTTCTATGCAACATGACTGAGGTGAAAACATATTTAATAGGAATGTATATGTAGAACCTATATAAGATTGTACACCCACTTGGGGAGGGAGTGAGGAGGGAGAGGGAAAGGAAGGGAAGGGAGGAGAAAAAAATCTAAGATAAATGGAAGTGACACGGAAAACAAAATAAATAAATAATAAAAATTTTTGAAAAGCTCTGCAAAGAGTTTTATATTCTTAAACTATTCCATTTGAGCCTTTGGTGTTATGATACCCATTTTACAAGTAGGGAGATGGAAGCTAGAGAAGAGTCATAACTTGTGAGGTTCGGAGAGCTAATAAGTGCCTGAGATGGGATTTGAACCATGTTCATTATGCCATGTTCAGTGCCTTACACAGGATCACAAGCAAAGCACACTGATGTATGCAAAGAAGGCATGATCACATGTAACTCTGATATCGACATAAATGTTGGTGGTATTCCCTCTGAATTACAGAGTAAGCATTTCCTTGGACCTCCTCCTCCTCTCTAGACTCCTCCTATCTGTCTAGTCTACCACCTAAACGCCCCCATACCTTCCCCAGGGAAAATGTATTCCTGAACCTATTGGTTTCAGAGTCCAGTGGGCCACAGCGTTTCGGTCTGGCTATAAAAAGGAAAGGTAACAGCTCACATTACTTTCAATTTATGTGGAGAGGAAGAGAGAGAGAGACAGAGACAGAGAGAGACAGAGAGAGGAAGGAAGGAAGGAAGGAAGGAAGGAAGGAAGGAAGGAAGGAAGGAAGGAAGGAAGGGGGAGAGAAGAAATGAGTGCTATCTTAAGGGTTAGTTACGTCCTGATCATGTATATTATAACGTCCTGATCATGTATATTATAACGTATGTTACGTTCAGATCCAGGATCCAAAGTTTAGACAAGAACATTAATAAACTGAGAAAAATCCAAGGAAGACTGAGAAGGACCTCCAGACCACGGTTTTGTGAAGCCCCGAGTAGAAGGCCCTTGAGAGCTGGACCAGCTCTGTTTTTATCTTTGTAGCCCCATTGCCCAGCATACAGTAGGTTCTTAATAAATGCTTGCCTAATGACTGATATATGCATGTAAATAATTTTAAAAATTTAACACCATTATGTTAATGCCCTTGGTTGTTGCCATTCTGTTTGAAAAGTCATTGAAGGAATTGGGGGGAGGTGTTTGACCCAGAGATGAGGAGACTTAGGGAAACATGATAATTATTTCCATATCTGAAAGATTGTCACAAGGGAAAAAGTCCAGGCTTGTTATGTTGGCCCTAGACGACAGAGTCAGAAGAAACAGATAAATATTCAGTCGAGGAAAATGTAGACTGTATGTCAGGGGAAAACTTCAGCTTATGACCAGGGGGGTTCCCCGTCCTTAAATATATTCAGGAAAACAACTAGATGACCAGTTGCTGAGTATGTTGTAGAGAAAACTCATATTCAAGTATAGACTAGATTCAATGGCCTTTTAGGTCCCTAATAATCTATTCTTATACCCACTTAACAGATGAAGAAACTGAGAGCTAGAAATGCTAAACAATTTGCCCAAATTCCCACAGTGGGAACTACTACACAGGCCTGATGATTTCAAATCCAATGTCCTTTCCGGTGGCCAATTCTGTTCCTAATAGCCTCTAAAAACACAGGGCTAACAAATATCAAATCTCTATAGGTCTGTTTTTTCAGATCTTTCCTCTATGACTTGATTGAGGAAAAGATCCCAAACCAAGTCAAGGAAGAGACAAATAAATACGGTTTTTTTCTTACTCTTTTACAGGACCATGATGGCAGAAGGGGAGCCCACATTCAGGACATTGCAGATCCATCCAAGTGTCTAAAGAACTGGAGAGAAGATGGTACTGAGTAGCATATCTAGGCCAATACAGGCAAATATTTGGAAGGCACTTGCTCTGCAAAATGTGTATTCTATGCACTGCCATGGTCTCTTCTCTTACAAAGGGGGCTGCCCACATACACAAGTAAGTAGCACATAAAATAAAGCCAAGCGGCAGATGGGAAGTCAGGTAAAGTGCTAGGGGAAGTTCAAAGTGGAGAAGTAGCTCATGTTGGGGGTAGGAAAGTGGGGCAGGAAGGCTTCCAAGAGGACATGGTGCCTGAGCAGACACTGGCTGAGAGGAGGGACTCCAACAGATTCATAGAATCACAAAATCTCATCAGATGAAAGCACCTAGTGCAGCCCATCCCCAAAACAGAATCCACTGGGCATCACACTTGAGAAGGGGTCAAGAGGCCTTTGTTTAAAGACATCCAATGAGGAGGGACCAACTGACTTTCCCAGATGCCTTTGAGGCAGCTAATAGCTGTTGGTATTGGGTCATTTTGGTCACATCTGACTCTTCATGACCCCCTTTGGGGTTTTCTGGGCTAAGATACTTCAGTGTTTTGCCATTTCCCTTCTCCAGCTTGTTTTATGAATGAGGAAACTGAGGCAAACAGGGTGAAGTAATTTATGAAGGTTCACACAGTTATTAAGTTTCTGAGGCCAGATTTGAAATCAGGAAGATGAGAGTTCCTGACTCCAGGCCCAGCATACTGCTGTCCCTCCTACCTGACCATAGACAGACAGATAAGTAGAATGAACATTTTACCTGCTTACTATGGACTAGATACTGGTAAGTATTTCCCAATTACAAATTTCAACCTAGATTGATAGAAACAGAGTGGAGAGAGAGAGAGAGAGAGAGAGAGAGAGAGAGAGAGAGAGAGAGAGAGAAAGAGAGAGAGTAGATAGATAATAGACCAATAGATATAGATGATGGATAATAGCTGTATAGATAGATGATAGATAGACAACAGATAGACAGAAAGGTAGATGTTAAATAACAGAGGACACATAGAGAGATACTGTATTCCTATAAATACATAGATAGATGATAGATACATAAATGCATGCATTTATACTTCTGTACAAACACATGTATACATCCTTGTACATATACATAAGTCCTAATTCCTCCAGACTCATTCTCTCAAAGCAAGGCCAGCAGTATCTCTTCTTCAGGGTTCTAGGGGTACTCCTGAGGAGCTGGGCTCTTTCTCTAATGCTGTCAGCTCAAGCTCCCATTCTGCAACCCCCGTGTTAGTCACCTGTGATTAGCATTCTAATTCTGTTTAACCAGCTTAGCATTCCCAATATTTATTTGGCAGATGTACTAGAAAGAGCAGTATAATCCCCCTCCCTGTCACCTGAGGACACACTCTACCCTGTATCATCTAGGTCTGTGTTAGACATAACACAGTTTCTCCATAGCTTTGCTTCAGTCAAATTCCACATCTGAACATGGTATCAGCATCACTACTTGATGAGCCTTTGTCTCAGCCACCAGGTTCCTGGTCCAAAAGGTCTTTCCTCATCCATGTACTCAATTCCAGATGGGCTGACTACAAAGCCCAGCTCTAACTCCACTTTCAGACCTTGGTTACCTTGATCCCCTGACTTCCCAAAACTCATGGAGTCCAAACCCTCTCTGATCCCCTTCCCCTAAATAGGAAAGAATAAAGACCCATGTCCCTAAGCCATGAATTGTCCTTGAGTGGGAAGGGGCATGGTAAGCCACTCCTCTATTATCTCCCTTTGTCAGGAAGAATCTGAACAAAAGAGGGACGGGCTCAGTCTGACCAGTGGTTCTTGAATGGCTCCCATTTTGGCTCCAGAACTAACCAAGGAAGTTTCTCTTCACCTAGCAAGAAGCATACCAGAGCTGTTTGAAACATCCAGGTATACCTGAATGTATACACCAGAACCATATCCTGGGAGCACTGTCCACAGCCTCCTAAGGGCTGACCTTAGCCAGTCTCTCATTGTAGTGGTTTTTGTAGAATATTTATTAAGCACTTACTATATGGAAGTGCTGGAGATACTCATACAAACCCACTATACTGTGCTTCCCTCAAGGAGTATCCATTTTA
Source organism: Potorous gilbertii (assembly GCA_028658325.1). Lineage (NCBI taxonomy): Eukaryota > Metazoa > Chordata > Mammalia > Diprotodontia > Potoroidae > Potorous > Potorous gilbertii. The sequence goes on from CM053770.1 coordinate 10,023,335, forward strand.
ATGAAACAAGACAAGACAGAAATGGGCACTGGGAAGCAGAAGGGAGGTGCTGTGGGCCTCAAGACCCACTGTGCAGATGGGATGGGAAGGGTTCTAAAGACTTGAGCCCCAACAAGATGAGGTGAAAGCTGACTTAGCAACGTCAAGGGACCCAGCGGAGGAGGTGGAGTTGATGGTTGCAGCTAAATTGGCACCCATTGCTCTGAGTTCTGCCCTCTGCAGTAAAGCAAAACAAACCTATCTCTTTCCACAACACAGCCCTTTAAATACTTGAAGGCAGAGACTCCAGAGGAGAAGGACAATCTATTCCAAGCTGTAGTAAAGGGCATAAGCCTAGGCGAGGGGATGAGTACAAAGGGGACAAAAACCGGGGAATTGGGAGTGAACGCCAGTCAATTTCAACACCAGCTTGGGCCTCCACTATTCATATATTGGTTTAAGCCCTAAGTCTGATGGGACTGGGTCCTTGTCTTTTTTAAATGCTTTAAATTGCCCTGTCGATTCCCAGGGCTTTATAAATAATAAAATCAATGGAATGCCCATGTAATCATTCTGAAGTGCACATCTTGAACTTTTCATAATCTCAAAGTCATCACAAACTAATCGAGGCCTGAATGAGATTGTGCTAATGCTTCCAGCTGTTGCTGGGTCCCCGCATCTCATCTTATTCTTTCATTTTCTCTTGCTCTGCCCCTTCCAAGAGCAGAAGTCAACAGCTGTAGTCATGCTGGAGTCCTGATTGATGGCTGTGGGACCCAGATGGCCAGCTCCAGAAAATGTTTCTGGCAAATACCTTTACAGCTGGCATGTGTGTGTATGTGTGAGAGAGAGAGAGAGCCTGCGTACACTCTTCTCCATGGTTCACTCTAACGCTCATCACTAGCTTCTTGGCTCCCTTCCATTCAAATTGCGTTTGGAGTCTATGAAAATGGTCTTGGCTCTCCAGGACTCAATATGTGACTTTCAGGAAAAATTTCCTCACTGATGACCATTTCTCTTCTGGTGAATCCTTCACAATCCCCAGCTTGGACAAGAATTTTGATCTGTTTATTGTAAAAATCCCATCATTGAGTGTTCCTTCTTTCCATACACATATGTTGATTGGAAAATGTAACTGTCTCTCAAATTTGTTAAAAAAAAAAAAAAAGCTCTGAATTCCAAGGTAATCAAAGAGGGAGTTCATAGGTTCACAAACTGAGAGCTGGAAGAGACCCTTCAGTCCTCCTTTTACAGAATAAGAACCGAAGTCAAAGATCACAGAAGGAGCAGAGGCTGCAGTTGAGCCCAGGGTCTCTCCAACCACACCCAGCACCCTCTCTACCTGGCTACCTGAGTCATAGGAGGCTATGGAAAGGGCACTCCCTCAGTGTGGACTGGGGAGCCCAGGCTCCAGTCCTGCCTCTGACTTTTCTACCATCATAAATGCTGACATCTACACACGTCTCCCCTGAGAAATGTAAGCTCCTGGAAGCCAGGCAATGCATCCTTTTTTGGTCCCCAGTTCCTACTATGGTGCCTAGTGTTTAGGAGGAGCTTAATTAATGCTTGGTCAACTGACTGATTCTGACTGTAAAACAGAGACGATGAGGCCTGGTAGCTATCACCCAGGTTGTGAGGCTGTGCATCAAGGAAAACAATGAAATATTAGCTTGCAAGAAACAAAAATTGAACTGATGAAAATTCAACTCAGGAAAGGAGTCTTCCCCATTGGGGGCTGCATTTAAGTTGAGTACATAAAAAGTGTTAAAGGAAAGGGTTTGTTTAGAGAATGTAAATTAAAACTGAGTCCTATTTCCACAGGGAGAAAGTCACACAAAAGCAGCCGCTCAGGATAAGGGATGGGCTAGAACAACAAGGCACTGGCTGAGGAAAAGACCAGTTAAGATGGAAGTGTCAGATCGCGTTCCCGTATTCCAGTTATGGAGGGGAGGGGAGGGGAGGAGAGTAGATTCCCCCATTCACATCAGACTCATACAGGGCTCCACAGGGAGTAACCAACCATCCCTCCTGTTGGTGGGACCACCACCCTGGCTCTTCTTTACAATGCCATCCACCTCTTAAATGGACAAGATCTGGCCTCAGAGCCATCAGAGATCGGGGTCACTCAAGTTGCCTTTCTTTGTCTTGCATCTGGAGCATAACCGGCATTTATCTGGCAGGTTCACAAAGAGCTTTACATTTCTTATCTCATTTGATTCTCACAACAATGCTGGAAAGTTGTTGTTAACATAATCGCTATTTTACAGATCAGCAAACTGAGCCTGGAGGTGACTTTGTCCAGGGTCTTATAGCCAGTAAGTATCAGGCTCAAGTGTTTCTGAATCCAGGTCCAACACTACCAGAGCCCCTAGTCATTTAGATTTAGATCCAACACGGTCCTTAAAGATCACTTATCTGACTTGCTTTACAGATAAAGGAAACAGATTTTGTCTAAGTGGCAGAGTTGGGATCCGAACCTAGGATCTCTGACTACCGCACTATGCTGCCTCTCCAAGCCCTGCTCCGTCAACATCCAACATACACACAGTTTCAGGTAAGAAAGATCAGGGGCTTTATGGACCTGCGAAGTTTAGACATCCAGTTAAATGAGGCTTGTGGGAAGAATTGTCACTGGGGATGTGGATGCCACCTTGTGCCAGGAGGCACCAGCTGAGGTGACCAAGGAGGAGGCCCCCTGAGCCTGGGGCTGATGGACACAACACAAGGACCAGCAAGGACTGGAATTCCTGACCCTCATCATTTGGGGGATCCGCAGCTGGAATCCAGGCAGGGTAGATTTCCACAATAAACCAATTCATTCAAATTCTATCTCCCCCCTCCCAAATATCCATTTTTCAAGTTCAGTTTCCCAACTTCTGTTTTTCTTTTACATTTTTTTCTGTATACAATTTCCCAAGTCAAAACCTCAGAAAATAAAACCGGAACAAAACCAAACAAAAATAGGGGGTCTCTGGGAAGTGCTTTAATGAATCCATAAGACCAGCTTGTAATTAGCGCATTGTCTGTATGCAAAGGGGCTGCTGCTTATGGAGTGACTGAAAGGCCACTTGACAACAGTTTGTTTGCCTTTGCTTGCAAGGAGGCTGCAGCGGCCCAGTGTAGCCTTGTTTACACTATTAATTTGCTCAGCAAACCCTTGTGTCCCAGGCCTGGGCAAACAGAGGCAGTGAAAGCCCAGCCTGGAGGGCTCTGGGGCCAGGGGAGGGCCTTGGCTCAGGCCCCACAGCCTGAATCAGGACTTTTTCAGACACATAATAGACCCTTGGCTTTATCAAAGCCTCTTATCTGATTGGAAAAAATAAAAGGTAAACTTCCCCAGCTCCCGGAATGAAAAGACAAATGAGATGTCATAATTATCAGAGTGGCTAATTTAGAAAATTAAGCTGTTCACGTAGGCGACATAATTGCCTGTCACAATCATTCCTTTTCTCATTAGCCTTCCTCCCTTCCACACCTACAGGCTGGAGAACATTCTCCTGCTCAGCTAAGCAGGGCAGGGCTGGCAGGGCGGTATCCCTGAGCTTGGGTGAGGCAGACGATGCCCTGACCCTTCTTCCTGAGTCATGCCAGCTCTCCCTCAGGACAGAAAGCTGACCCAGCGCCCTGGTTCACCCCAGAGTCCATGGGGAGCATCTTTTCCCATCAAGCACTCCTTTCGAATTAATCAGTTTGAGAGGAAAGTTTCTAAAAGCTGGCAAATGCTTTACCCCTCTCTGTGAGGATCTTCTAAGGGTCTGTGCTCTTTATGTGCCCAAGCTTGGTGACATGGGTTCGAGCATCATCTCTGCATGTACAATTTCTATATCTGTATATCCAACCCTGAACACAGCCCTGCATCATGAACTGCCCACTGGATATTTCCATTGGACGCCCCGGAGACCATAACTGATACAAGCCTGGCAGAAATGCTTTTGTAGACAATACACTTCAGGTTGCCTTCCACTCACTCAACCATGGTGACGATGAACAGGTCAGCCTCTCTTGGCCCCCTGTCACCAGAAGTCTTGTAGCAGAGGCCAGTTGAGGGGGAGCCTTTCGTGTCAGTGCTGGACTAGATGACCTCCAAGCACCCCACCAGCTCTTCAGTGCTAGGATGCTAATCCTTGAAGAGATTCATCTGATTCTATCTAGGTGATATCCAAAATACAAAACAACTCCATATCTCCCCTCCGCCCAAACCCAGGTCTCTTTCCAACTTCTCCAGTTCTGTCAAGGGTACCACTCTCCCTCCTTTCCTGACCAAGCCCACTGAGATTACCCAGCATGAACTTGGCACACACCTCATATATCCATATTTGTAGGTTGTGGGTAGAATTTCAGTTCTTTGATTGTCTCGCTGTTGTCACATCCTCAGTGCCTAGCACGGTGCTGGAGACCTAGCAGATGCTTCATAAAATGTTAATTGAGTGATTATCTCATAGATGTGGATTATGAAAGGCTGCAGAGACTAAAGCTTCCCCAACCCTAAGTGGTGAAAGACATCCAAATTTTCTTTCATGGCCTCTCCAAATTATGAGCGGAAATGACCATAATATTAATGTATGACATTTATAGGAAGCTTGAAGGTCTATGAAACACTATACAAATGACCTTGTTTTAGCTTCACCAAATGCCTGAGAGAGAAGTCCTACAAATGTTATCCCATTTTACCAAGGTGGAAACTGCCTCAGAGAGGTCAGGTTACATGTCCAGGGTCACCTAACTCATAAACACTAAAAATTAAACCTGGGCGTTGTTGACTTCCTCAAGTCTAATACTTCAGCCAGGATATGACATGTCTTGTTGTCATTTAGAAAAGCATCCCTGTGTAACTCTATTTGCAAGACATTTTATTTTTATTTTTCCAGGCCTACACAATGTAAATAATCATCTCTAAAAGAAAGTCATTTGAAAGAAGTCAACTCGTCCCTGACAATCATGTTGTTTATGAGTCAGCAAGTACAGAAATTATTAAGGAAAATCTCTAAGAAAGGAAATGAATCTGGCCTGCTAGGCAAGCTTCCAGGCATGACATTGTAAATGGGCAAGGTTAAAGATTTTGGATTAAAAACATGACGGTGAGATTGATTAGGGTCCTACAGGCTTGTAAAGTTGGGAGAACAGCTGACATGACTTATTGTTGGGGGGATTCAGATAGATGACACTGATGTCATTCTTTGGGGGAGACACTTCATTCAAGGTACACCTTGCAAAGCTGTCATGTATTTTTCCAGAATATTCATGGGGCTACCATGTTTGGAGAGAACTGGCACAGAATGGCACAAGGGAAGGGGCCATAGGCTAAAGGACCATCATGGCAACAGTAGGAAAAGAAAAACAGAAATAAATTCCCAAACCAAGGAAGTGACTGTATCTGACCTTCCTTCCATCTGAACCTAGAGGATTATACTGATAAACTCAAGACCATATACAAACAGACTTGTTCAGAAACTTTAGCCCCCCAACAAATGAATGTCTAATAGGATAGGACCTACACATGTGATTTCATTGGAACTCCCAGGTTAGGAAAGGCCTATTACCAACACAGATTGGCACTTTCTTTGCAATTCACAGTTTCAGAGTTAAGTCAAGTCGTTAGCCCAGGGTCACACAGCTAGTAATTCAGAATGAATCAGAGGCAAGAATTGAACCCAGATCTTGCTGGCTTCCAAACCAGCCATGACCACTATGACCACCAATCTACTATGCCTCACTATGTCACATATCTAATGCTAAAATCTAAAAATATAGTAACAATGTGATTCCTATTTGTTGTCACTTGCTATAGCAATCCTTAGAAAATGATGACATATTAAGCCAATCTCCAGCTTCTTTCTTCAACTGAAATGGAATGGAGAACTTGTGGCCATATTCCTCAAGGAGGTCAAAAGAAAGGCCATGTGTTCATCAGGATATTCATAGAAGTGATTTTTTGGTGGTAGCAAAGAACTTGAAATAAAATGGGTGGTTATTCCCTTAGGAAACAGACAGACAAAGGGTGGCAGATGGATGCAATTGGCTATTGGTATGCTGCAAGAAAAAATGAAGCATTCAGAGAAGTGTGAGAGGACCCATGTGAACTGATTTGAATGAAGTAAAACCAGAACAGTGATGTACACAGGGATGACACAAATGTAAAGGAAAAACCATCAATATTGTGCAATTAATTTGAGAAGTCTAGAAAAAGAGATGAGAAAACTTTCCTTCCTTTTTCACAAAGGGGGGAAACTGAGGCTGAGGAACATTGTCTAGGGTGTCAAGCTCAGTCAATGTCTTGGTTTGCTTTGCTGCTTTTGTCTTTCTTATTTATTCTTTACTGTAAGTACAGCACCTCTCTAGGCTGCCCCTGTAACTCAGTACCTGAAGATCGCAGGTTACACTCTCAAGGGTAAGCTACTTCCCTGAGTTCAAGGATCCTGGATGAGAAAGAAAACTACAGCTCCACCTTCCAAACTATTGCTAAACCAGTAGGTGACAAAGGGCAGCTATGGAGCATGATCATGCACAGAGTACCAAGCCTGGAGTCAGAAATATTCATCTCTCTGAGTTCAAATATGGCTTCAGACACTTACTAGCTGGGTGACCTTGGACAAGTCACTTAACCTTGTTTTCCTCAGTTTCCTCATCAGTGATATTGTAATAATAGTAGAACATACTAAGGTTGTTGTGGGAGACAAACAAGGTAACAGTATAAAGTGTCTGGAAAAACAATGTGTGATATAAGTGTTAGTTACTGTTGTTAAGTACACACACCAACACTGAAGAGTGAGTACAAATGCAGACAACAGCCATGTGGTCTGGGACATGGACACCACTGATAATATAGAGACTTGATGTCACTTCTACAAAAACAAGTTTGAAGAATTGTCATTCTAAATTTAATTGATTGTGATTGTTTCAAGTCAGATTCATAATAAAATACTTATTAAAATAAATAAATACTTATTTTAAAAATAAGTACCATTGATTTCGAAATGAGCAGTATCTTAGAAGTCATCCTAGTCAACCTCTCATTTTACAGATGAGGAAATTGAAGCCCAGGGTAACTAAATGACTTGTTCAAGTAATCTAGTAATAGTGGACATTTACATGGCACTTTCAGGGCACTAAATTATCCCCATTCTGGGCACAAAGAAACCGAGGCACAAATAAGTGAAGTGACTTGCCTTGGGATGTTAATGTAGGCCTTCATGAGGCCCAGTTCAGCACTGCCTACTACCCAGGGTTGCCTTTCTCAGAATCCACATTGATGGAAACCATTTTGACCAGTCAATTCAGTCAATGAGTTTGATCTTTTTAAAAAAATCAACATGAAGGTGATGAGAAAACAAGGGATAGTGATAAAAATATTGACTAGTTAATTAGTTTATTAATATTGAGACACTGAAAATGAATTGTACTTGGCAAGTCATCTTGAGATGATTTTGTGCTGCTTCCTGGGGGGGCCTACAGGGCATCTGGGTGGTGGCTACACAATTATGTAAAAGGTTGAGCTATAAAATCTTCGGATGGCTCGCCAATCTTCCTGACTTTGTCAGAGCAATAAAAATTCCGGCTCCCATTTTGATCTGCTTTATATGGTTTGCAAAGTGTTTTATATGTCTTAACCCCTTTGATCGGCACAACAATCCTGATCTGAATGTGCTCTTAATTTTTCCCCCCTGACTCATGTGGATTAGAGACTTGTCCTTAATGGACAATCTCAGAGGGTTGCCTAGGACACTGAGAGCCTCCCAGCTTCCTGGAACATAGAGCCGGAGCCAGAAAGGACCAGAGTCCAACGCTCTCATTTTATACATGAGGCAATACTCATAGAGCTTATGACTTCCCCAGGGTCACACAGCTAGTAAGGGTCTGAGGCAGGCTTTGAACCCAGGTCATCTAAGTAAGGCACTCTGTACACTACACCATGTTGCTGAACTTTCTTGTCATCATTGTAACTGAATTTATTGTAAACTCTGAGTATCTTTATGTCGGCTCCCAGGCTCAGGCTCACTAATATATTGGTCTCCAAGCAAGGTTGCGTCTCCCTCTCAGGGTATCCCTGAAAGGTTATGGGTATCTTTCTCTAATGCCATTGGCTCAAGTTATCAAACTCATTCTACTGTTACTGGCCTATTCTGTTGTGCTCTGCCCAAATTCAATTGGCATAGATTCACGCCCTTGGGTAATTTAACTAATATCTTACGTTTTTATGAAGGGATATGACTTGTAAAGATCTAGCAAGAAAAATGTTCTTGTCTCCCTCTTCCCAGCACTTAGGGGCACATTATCTTCTGTATCTCCTTGGTCTCTTTGGGGAGTCGGCACAAAATTAAAGCAGTTCCTGTTAAGTGTCCATACCACTCAATCCAGCATAACCAGTGGATGAAATTACTCCAGGAAACTGCATCTGTTGTTGGTCCTGAAGGTCACTGGTTAGGGCTTCCACTGTCTCCCCACTTGTGTCAGCCATTGAAAAATTCCTTATCACTCGATCTCACCATGGTCACATGAGCCACCAAATTATTCCAATGAGAAATTAGGAAATCCTAGTAAGATTAGAGTCTTCAGAAGAATAAACTTAATCACTCCTGCATGGTAGAAAGATACTAAATTTTAAGACAGGGCAGATCTCAGTTCAAACTTCTGACCCTTACCTGCTATGACTGAGCCAGTGACTGCCACTTGCAAGGTGACAGGTAGCAGTGGAAAGAACATGGCATTAAAGAACCTGAGAATAAAATTCCCATATGGCCACTTGCAACCCATGTGACCCTTGTCTCATCACTTCACCTCTCCGTACCTTGATTTCCTCATTGGTAAAGGAGAAATAATAGCAGCCCAGCTAGGTCATTGTGAGCCTCAGTGCAGGTAACATGGACAAATGGCAAGTGAGATTGCTAGAAGAGATGGGTAGCATGCCATGTAATAGAAGGCTTGGACAACTAAGGCTGTGATCCTACTTTTCTTGCTACAAATCTGTTTCAAGCATTTCTGGGGCCAAGCTTGGTTGGAGCTTCATAAACAGACAAAAGCCCTTCTCTCTTAGCCTTCACCCCACAGTCTTTTCCTCTTCTCATCCTCATTTTTCTCCCCTCTCTTCCTTTTCTCTTCCCTTCCTGGACTTCCCCTCTCCTTCCCTTCTTTTTCCTCCTCTCCGCTTTCCTTCCTCTTCTCTCCCACACTACAGAGCAGCTTTCTCCTGACCCTTCTGGGCAAGCCCTAAAGAAATGCCACGTTTCTTGACAACACCCTCAAGCTCAGGGTTTGACTATCTGGACAAAACAACACATCTGAGCCTTGAGAACTCTGGGTCCAGATGCTCTCTGGCTGACCTATGGGCCGAGTCTGTTACAGGGGGATCAAAGCCACCCATCCTGGAAGTCAGTCTGTAGGAAGACTACTCCACTTAGGCAGAGAGGGACCAGTGTTCCTTGGGCCTTATTAAAGGGATCACCTGGTGGAGACAGTTGTCCTGGGATTCAGATGAAAAAGTTCCTCGTGACTACAGCAATTAGGGGCCTTCCAGGTCTCTGCTGCCTTGTTTGCCCAAGGAGACCAGTTGCACCTGACCTAAAGCAGCGCAACTTTCCTTACTTGTGTTTTTCTATGAGGCCCAAGGGACCAAGCTTAGAGATACTAGGCACCTCAGAGGCCATCTGGGCCAATTGCTTCTTTTGACAGAGGAGGAAACTGAGGCCTACAAAGGAGGAAGCAACCTTTCCAAAGACAGAGATAGGGCTCAGAGAACCCGTGGAAGATGTCTTAATAGGAATTACATGCTGGCATCCTCACTACCACCAAAAAATTTAGAAATAAAATTAATTCATACAAAGGGAAGTAAGCAGAAGCAAGAAAACACCACATACAATCACAGCAGTCACATAAAGCAAAGGGAAGCTGTGTGCTTTGCAGTTATAGTCAGTCAATAGGCATGTATTAAGCACCTGTTGTGTGCTAAGCAGGGGATACAAGGAAAGAAAAAGACAGTTCCTGCTCTTGAGGTCCTTGAGCTAATGGGGGAGAACCACGCGAAAACAATTATGGACAAACAAGATTAATGTGGGATAGATAGGAGATAAGAAACAGAGGAAAGGCACTAGCATTAAGGGGGATGAGGAAAGGTTTCTCACAGAAGAGAGAATTTTAGACCAGACTCAAAGGAAGCCAGAAAGTGGAGCTAAGTAGGGAGAGCATTCCTGGCATGGGGTACTGCCAGAGGAAGTGCTTGGAGGCTAGACATGCACCTTCCTGTGTAAAGAAAAGCATGAAGGACAGAACATAGCAAATAGGGGACTGGGAAGAGGAGGGAACAAGGTATGAGCAGACTAGGAATATAAGAGCGTGGCAACTTGTAGAGGGCTTTGAATGTCAAAACAGAGGACTTTGTATTTGTTCCCGAGGTGATAAAGAGATTGAATACTGGTGTGACATGGTCAGATCTGGACTTTAGGGAGATCACTTTGAGTGCTGAGCAGAGCAGGCAGAGACCTGATCAGGCAGACTCACCTGCAGGCTATCACACGTAGATGATCACAGTGGTGGTCATTTTCAAAGGAGAGAAGGGGGGATACCAAAGACATGAAGGTAAAATCAACAGGACTGGGCAACAGATTGGATAAAGGAGTTGAGAGAGAGTAATGACACCAGCTGTGGCTGGGCGGAGACTTGAGGAGCATCAAACATTTCCCTTGGCCCATTGGAGAGGAGGTGGTTTATGGGTGTGGAATATTGTGTACATTGTCAGATGTGGCTAGTGTGTTGTGTGCTTTTGCTTAGCATTTTCTTCCTTTGTTATAAGAGAAGACTCAGTTGGTTGTGACTGGGTAGAGTGTATTTAGAAATGTCTGAGTTGTAGGAACAAGAGACAGATAAAATGAAGAGAAAAGGGAAAGAAAGAAAAGAAAATTCCAACAGCAAATAGAAGGATTCTGAATTGTCCTTTCGTGCTCATGGTCATCTTTAAGGCTGGTCTCTTAGCAACAAGACATACATCCCTGTGTTTATTTTGAAGCATTTATGTATTAGAGAAAATTGTAAATCTGCCTTTTGGGTGTCCATTTAAGAAGGGTTCAGAGGGGCACCTCTGAAATCTGTAATCACAAAAAGTCTTGGAGCAGAGCAGTTAAAAATACATCTAGAGCTAAGGTTATAACAGATTTGTTGTAACCAGAAATTAACTTGAGAGTTTTTAAAGGATCTGCTACTTCTGAGAAAGTCTATCAAAAATAACATTTCCCTAGCTCAGAATCCTCCTCACCTCAGACCCTTCAAATGCTTGATTTCCTGGAGGCTCAGCCCCTCTGCCTCCTCCTACAAGAAGCTTGCTCTAATGCCCCGATTATTAATGGTATTTTGTGCCTCCTTTAAAAAGGTTCCATTGACATTGTATTTTTCCAGGAGAAGGTAAACCCTGTGAGGGCAATGGGATGTTTTCGGTTTGTCTCTTCCTAGAACCTCAAACAGAGTTTATGGCATCCTAGGGACATAGGTTTCAAGTAGTAGTGGATCTTCGAGGCCAATGAATCCAGGTCTCTCATTTTACTGATAAGAAAATTGAAGCATGGAGAGACTGACTTGTGCAGTATCACATACCTTGGAAGATTAAACCTTGAGTCTTCCTGTACTTGTGCTCATTGCATCCCCTTCTTTATCATCCATTTTTAATATATTTTGTGTTCCTAAGTAGAAGCCAAATTTATTTGCTGAATAAATTTTATGTATTCTTGGGTAACAAAGCATGTTTTAAAGAAAACTGAGGGAATGTGCTCTTTGGAGCACATGGAGTGGCATCTCTGTGTCCCAGGTACCACCTCCTATGGGAAGCCCTTCTGGATTTCATTGTATACCCTCAAACAGCAGAATGCCCTGACATTGGGAATGTTTTGGTTTTGTGCCTAGTATGTAGTAAGTGTTTAATAAATGATTGGTAATTGACTTGACTTGAATTCGAAACACAGACTAGGATTTAGGTGTCTGGACAAAGGGTTAGATTTCAAATGGGGTCCCTCCTGTCCAGGGACTCATGCTGATGAATTTGATGTATACTTCAATTAATCAACAAGCCATTTACTAAGCAACTACATACTAGGCATTATGTTAGGCTCTGGGAAATATTAATAGGTATATGTGTATATGTTATCTCTTCCAAAAGAATGTAAACTCAGAGGGAGAGATGATTTCATTTTGTATTGGTAGACCCTCCCCCTTAACAGCCAGGACAATGCCTGGTATACAGAAGGTGCTTAACAAATGCTTGTTGATTGATTGGCCTGTAACATATTGGCCAACTCTCTTGAATCTTTGATTTGGGGATTGCCTTGAAGTCCAGGTCATTTTCAATAAAGGGCTATGTGGGATCTCAGCCAGCATTTCTTTTGACTTTGCTAATTTGAACTCCCAGATAGCAAAAAGGAAATATTACCCTTTTACTATATTCCTAATTGTTTTAGATAGAGGCAGCTAAGTGGTTCAGTGGATAGAGCACCAGTGCAGGAGTCAGGAGGACCTAAGTTCAAATCTCACCTCAGACACTTGACACTTACTAGTTGCGTGACCTTGGGTAAGTTACTTAACCCCGATTACCTCATCCGGGGTCATCTCCAGTCATCCTGATGAATATCTGGTCACTGGATTCAAATGGCCCTGGAGGAGAAGTGAGGCTGGTGACCTGCACAGCCCTCCCTCACTCAAAAACAAAGCCAGGTGTAAGTCATGTCATTATTTCTGTAATGACTTGGTCTTCTTTGGTAACGAAGGACAAACGCACAATTGTTTTAGATATCAGCTTTCTCTGAGCCATTTTTCTCCATTTTTATCATTTGAAGATCATTTTCTTTGATAAGGGGGAACAACGGAAAAATGAGAAGTAAATGACACCTGTAGATAATTGCTATTCACATGTGATCTTGGCTGGACGAGGTCTGAGATTCCTTCTAGCCATGATGTTCTAGGATTCATTTTTATGAGACCACAGAGGGAGCATCAGTCCAGGTTCATGTCAAAGAAACAGTTTCATGAAAATTACATACTAATATGTCAATCTCCTATCATCTCCCACCTGTCATATGATTTCTCTTTCATTTTGATTTTCATTTGTTACCCATAAACAAAGCATATCACCTTGTGAAAGAATGAATCTTTGGAGGAAAATAATCCCACTGGTGAAAGATACAATCTGTTTCTGTCTTACTTACTAGAATTTCATGAATTAAATCTTCTAAAAATGTAAATTAAAATGCAATAATTTTACTTGACAAATGGAGGCTGCCTTATTGTCATCTTTTGAATAATTATGTGATTGGGAATGTCTATATCAGATTTATCTAATTTTCAAATAAACCATTTATGTGCACATTTAAATCATTTATATCTACAGTTCACAAATTCTCATTATCAATAACAGAACTTGAAGTCAATGCTCAAGTCTGTTCCAAGAACAAGACCTTATGTTGAAAGGTATTGTCCAATAGACAAGTGAGAAAAGCATATGAACATATCATTTTCTAAAGAATTGCAGACTATTAATACTAATTTGCAAAATCAAAACAACCCCAAGTTTTTACCTTCTACTTGACAAAGCAGTAAAGATGATACAAGTTGAAAATAGGGGTGAAGTTGAGAAAAGGCAGGAACACTGATAGATTGTTGGGAAAGCTCTGAATTGGTCTGATCATCCTAGAGAGCAACTGTGAATTAGGCTTTAAAAATGACTAAAATGCGCATACCCTTTTACTCAGAGTTCAAAAGCCAAAGACAGAATGAAAGCTTCAAAGTACATTATAGTGTTTGTATTGGCATTTTTTTGTCATAGCCAAGAACTACAAATGGTTAACTACCCTTGGTTTGGGGAATCACTAAATATATTGTGGTATAACAATGTGAGGCAATCTTGTTGAGCTTTAAGAAACATGAACAAGAAGAATAAAGAGAACTAGGGAAGACTTTTACCAATCAAACCAAAGTGAAATAAACAGATCCAGGAAAAAGATACACAATGACTACAACACTGCCAGTGGAAACAAACAACCACAGCAACAGCAAAATGGAAACCAGACATGAGCTAAGTATAAGGATGGAGCTCTGTGTGTGCCTTACCCATTGGAGGTATGCCCCAAAGAAGGGGTATGAGAATGAAACCCTGTCCCTTCTTTGCAGAGGTAAGAAACTATGGATGTGGAAAATGATCTATTCCCCTGAATTTAGTTGATGTGTTGGTTAGTTTTGTTTAACTGCCTTTTTCCCTATCTCACTCCCTTTCTTTTTAGTTCTCTGTTCTAACAGATGGTTCTATTAGAAGGAGAACCAAAGGGAAGGATATATGGGGAAGTAAAAATAATATGAAAATAAAAGACATTAAGAAAGGTTGTTTTCTGTGTGGTTTTCTTTTAAGTTAGAGTTCTAGATGAGCAGGGTGATCAGGAGGTAGAGATAAAGTCACATGAAAATAGACAGATATGGTAAAAATAAAAAATCTGGGCCAGGCAAAATAGAAGAATGACACAGTATGGAGGAGATTCTACTTAAGTAAATAATAATTGGGAAAAAATACAGGTTGTCCTTGTAATTGAAAATATTTTTATAACCTTTGTCTGCTTTCCTGACTTGGTAATAATTTAGTGAAAGAAGTTTAATCTTTCTTTGATGATTCAGGATCTTGAGGACCTTGGACCCATCACTTTGAGTGTCAGCTTTTGTTATGTCATTCTTTACATGTAGAACTGAGTCACAGGGAAAAGCAGAATGAGGTGACCCTGAGAAATAACCTGAAAGTCATTTGAGGTTGATATATCAGAAAAAACTTGCTTTTATGTAATGTGCCACTTTCTTCTAAACAAAAGCAGACCAGAGATGGGGGAGAAGAGGGAGACCTCCAATAACGGTTTTGCATAATTAAATCATGATAAATCAAAATTCTGCTACTAATACAACCTCAGAAATAGTCAGGATTGTTGTGAAGCTCAAATGAGATAAATTATTTATAGCACCATGCAAACACTAAAAATCTACCATTATTCCTCATAATTAAAGCTTCCTAATTGTTTTCTCTGCCTCATGTCTCTCTGCTTCCCAACCTATCCCCTAGAGCTGGCAAAATAGATTTTTTTAAAGCAGAGGTCTTACCATGCCACTCTCCTCAAAAAACTCCAGTAGTTCCCCATTACCTTTAGGAGCAAATATGAAGCCCTCCACCACCAGGCACTCTCCTACTTTTCCAGTCTTCTTACACACTACTCTTCTCTAAGCACACCAGTGCCCAGTCCTGCTGTCTGGTTGGATATTCCTTAAGACAATGTTTGATACTCCACTGCTGTGACTTTGCACTGACTGGCCATCTGGAATCTGGAATGCTCTCCATACTCTCTATGCCTCAGCATCTGTGTATTCTTTTAAAACTAGGCTCCCACCCCGTCAGTGGCTTCCTATCATCCACCAAATAAAGCTGAAGCCCCTTTGCCTATTACGCAAGACCCTTTCATCTGTAAGTGAATCATTCTACAAATGTTTATTGGATCTCTACTAAAAGTCATACTTTGTGCTAGGCACTGGGGATAAAGACAATAAATAAAACAACCTCTACTCACAAGGAGTTCTCATAATCAGAGCGACTCTTCTGCACAAAACTCCATTCATGGGTGCCTATCGCCTCCCAAAGAAAACTGAAATTCCTTTTCCTGACCTTTAGAAACTTCCGATCAATCGATAAGCATTTATCAAATACTTACTCCACCCTCCAGCCCCATCTCTGTACACCATGTCCTTAGTGTGAGATGAGGTCAATAAAGCCTCTCCTCTTTTCTTCGTGACCCTTCAAGTCCTTCCTCACCAACTAGCTACATCCCTCTTGGCTATCAACCTGATCATCACCAAGCACATTCCCTCAGCGATTTCTCTCCACTGCCTCCAATGGGCAAGGCACACAGAGAGGGCCAATATCTTGGCTCTCCCTCCAGTGCAAGAGACCTTGGTCCTCTGGCACAAGGCTCATGTGATGACCAGCAATCACACATTCCATGTTGACCCTGACATAATGACACCATGTTGGTCCTCTTCAATCACAAAGGACAACAACCAATCTTGAGAGCCTTCGGTGGAATTCTCCTACCAGTTGTCACATATTCTAAGTACAAAGAACAATTTTCAGCCCAAATAATCCCAATTTTAAGGGGATACTCTGAGGACCCTCACAGAGTTAGAAGAACCAATGACTCTAGTTCCCTGTCGAGTTCAGAAGAGATGTCTCAAGGAGGGGAGTTAATGGGGCCAGTTTAGCATTTTAATTTGTCAACTTGTTCTCACTCCTTAGGACTTCTCATTCTTGTAGTTATTGACTTAAAATATTCATCTTTGGCATAAGGTCTTGGGAAGGAAGATTTTTCCTTTCCAACTCTTACAAATGGTTTGGGAAGAAAGTTGCATTTTTTTTTAAGTGGAATGTTAACAACATGCAGATTACAGCAGGAGAGCAGCTTCAAGGAAGGGACACAGGTGGCCAAGCCAACAGGTAAGTGACATAGTTTGTTCCACTAATTCATAGGAATTACACCTGTCATCACCATAGCTTTCATCTGCCTTAGTGGATGTGAAACAGCTTTCATATTAAAGGGAGTAGAGATTCGGAGCCATTTTGTTTTGGCCAAATAAAGTCATATTCTGTCCCCTATACTGAACAGGCCCCACCAGAGCATGGTATTGGCTTCTAGGGGCCACCATCTATGAAAGATACCACTAAGCTACAGAGTGTTCCAAGGAGGACAACCAGGATGGTGAAGAACATTGAGACTAGGGCATATGAGGATCCATTTAAGGAACTGACAGGTCTGGAGAATGGAGGATTCAGAGGGGGTAGCAGCTGAGGGATGGGCAAAGCAGCATGCAAGCCATCTTCAAGTTTTGAAGGGTTTTTAGAGGAAGGACTTGTCCTGATTGGCTTTAGAAGGCAAAGATACTATAGAGACAATTTTGAGCGTGACATCAAGAAAAATTTTTCGTCTATCAGAACTGAGTCAAATGAGCAAACTGAGGAGGAGGTGAATTTCCCCTAAACACAGGCAGATATTTGTCAGAGGTCTTATCTTTTAGTGGGGCTTCTTTGAGGGACAAGGGTTAGACTGGATGACCAGTGATGTACTTTCCAGCTCTAAAATACTGTAATTCTGTTCTTTTATGGCCATTTTGAAGACCAGACATGACAGAATCTCGGAAGAGGGATGGAGATAGAAGGAGATCTGGTCTGACCTATACACAAATGAGAAGTGGTCTAAGTGGCCCAGTCGCTGTATGGTTAGATTTGGAGTCAAGAAGACATGAGTTTGAAACTAACCTCAGATACTTTCTAGCTGTGTGACCCTGGTAGTCACTTAACTCTGGTTTCTTCATCTGTTAAGTAAGCATCCTAACAGCACCTACTTCATAGGGTGGCTATAGGAATTGAAGGAGCAGACAGGTAAACTTTACAGCACTAAGTAAACACTCGAACCTAGGCTTCTGGGAGGAGGGCCCCATGACTGCTCAAGACAGTGGATTCTGCTGTGATAGAACTTGAATTATTAGAAAGTTTGTGGTGGCATCAAACCATTGACCTCTGTGAACCTTTCCCCCATTCCTCTCAAGGTCCTGCTTTCTGGGGCCAGAGTAAAGCTAATCCCTCTTCTACAAACCATCCTTTCAAATGATTGAAAACTTTCAGAATCCCCCAAATTCTTCTCTTCTCTGGGTTAAGCATCTCTGATTCTTTCAATGGCTATGGCATGGTCTTTAGGCTCTTCATCCCTTTAAGTCTGGCACTCAAATCTGAACCCCAAAGTCCAAATGTGGCCCTTCCAGGGTAAAGGAGAGAGGGACTCTGAATTCCCTAACCTTGGGCATGATACTAAGCTGTTCCTACTGGGCAATAAGATTGCTTTAGTTTGGGGCAAGGTCAATAACCTATCACTAAAGCCTACTGGTTTTGTCTAGTCACAACGTCACAGCTGATTTTTGGAACCCAAGCATAAAATTGTATTTATCCTGATCAAATTCCATCTTCTTAGATTTATCCCAGTGGTCTCACCTGTCAAAACTTTTTGAATCTTGACTTGGTCATTCAGTGTGTTAGCCATACCCTTCCAGCTTGTGTCATCTGGACCTTTGATCAACATGCCTTCTAGACTTTTTTTATCCAAGTCATCAAAGAAAAATGTTCAACATTAAATGATCAAGGGTTCTCCTCCAGAGACATCCTTCCCAGTTGATTCTGGCCTCCTTGCTGTTCTCCCAACAAGAATCTCCATGAGTTCTCTCTGACTGCCCCACTTAAGTGAAATTCTCTCCCTCCTCCTCTCTGTCTCCCAGCTTCCCAGATTCCAAGTTCCAGTTAAAATCCCACCTTTTACAGGTAGCCTTTCACAATTCCTTTTAATTCTAGTGCCTTCCCACTATTGAGTGTCTCCAAGTTAAACTATTGATAGCTTGTTTGTGCATAGCTGTTTGCATATTATCTTTCCCTTTAGAGTGGGAGCTCCTTGAAGTCAGGGACTGACTTTTGCCTTTGTTTGTATCCCTAGAGTTTAGCACAATGCCTGGCACATAATGGCTGCTTGATAAATACTAGGTGACTCATGGAAAAAGTAGAAAAATTCATTCTTGTCAACTTGAAATGGTAGAAAGAATTTCTTCATCAGGGAATCTCTGTACTCACTAGCTTAATCCTGTTCCCCAAGGGTCTCCTTCTAAATGGCAATGACATATTGAGATGACAGAAGTACAAGACGTGAATATGATACATAAAGACATTACTGATGTGTGAAAATCCAGTGGAATTTTTGATGACATTACAGCTCAAAGAACAAGTTAGAGGAGAAAGGAAAGAGGGAAGATAAAATCAGATGGAGACTTCAGAAAACAGCTTTGGGATGGAGTTCATTCTCCAACACCTTCACAAGTGTGAACAGGGCAAAAACTGTTTAAAGGAAGTCTTGATTCCTGAAAGAAACACTTAGTCTTTTCTGTTTGCATTTTTTTTAAATACAGAAATGATGTATGATTTCCTTTGACGAATTCTCTGAGTGGGAACTCCCTTCACTGACACAGATTGCAACTCTAAGCTATTTATGATTTAGTAGATAAGTCTTCAGGAGTTAAGTGAGACTCATATGGCAAAAGCTCTTGCCCAGTTGGAACCAGGATCTTTTCAACCCTTAAGTACAGAATTCCATCAATTAGTCAAGTGTTTCAGGGCTTGACAAAAGACAAACCCCTCATTTATCTGGATGTCAGGAGGCTATGGAAAATAACCAGTAATAAGTTGCCTACAAGAGATAGTACCAAGAATTATTTGTTGTTCGTCCTTTTCTGAAGAGGACCAATGACATCAAAGAGTGATGTCTTGACTTATGCACAAATTGGATTTAAGTGAGGCAGAGCTGCACAAAGTGTCCTCAAGGAAATTAGAAATAGAACTGAGACAGCCAGTTAGTGAGAGCAAGGATTGACAGATGCCCAGTCCTTGGCCTCTGATTGTACCTAAAGAATGCTAAAAGTCCTAATGACAGGACATTTGCACATTAAGCAGATTCTCTGTGAAGGATTTATGGGAGAACAGAGTGACTAATATGGAGAGGCTAGCATAAGAACAAATATATTGGTAAGAATCACATCAGAGAAGGTGTTGCTGGGTCATGATCCAAACCACTGGAGAGAGTCTGGAAGGTGATGGGTCCATAGAAGTGTATGTCAGTTTCGTATTTGTTCTACTGGGGGTCATCTATGCCATTTGTCTTTAGCAATAGGATGATAAGCCCCAGCTATCACTTTGACTGTATAGTACCTTACAGAAAACAGTCTGCAGATTGGCATCTGAAAAAAAAATCAGTGTTTTGATGTCAAAAGAGCCAAATGAAGAATCCAGCATGGTGATTCTGCCTTCACAGTTTAGAATGTCTGGGGAAAATATTGGTCAGCTTCTGATTTTAAGGAGTTTCTCCTGATGGGTTATAAAGAGATATTAATCTCTTCCGAGCTCCCTGTGAATAATGCCCTGCACCAGAGTCCACTTTACAAATCATTTCAACCATTAGCACCGAATGGCTCTAACACATCAACAGCCCCGGAGAGTGCATTTGCTTTATTTTAAGGTTGAATATTTATTTTGGATAATGGATTATTAAATAGATATGTATCATTTATCTCGGCAAGTAGTTTTATTGAGGATAATTTCTAGCACATCAACAGCCCTGGCAAATGCATCTATTCCCTTTGGAGGGTTGCTCATTTTATTATGAATGGCCTACTAAGCAGAGAGATGCCAGGCACCGAAAAGCTTGCTTTCAGCAGGACTCTTGATGGCTTACCACTATTGTCTTAGAGATATTTTGTGAATTCCTTATAAAACTCCTTCCTGATTGTCCTCAAACATCATTAATTTTCAAAATCTGAGGAAAACCTGGGAAACTAGTATTCAAGTAAAGGTGAAAGACCTCCAAAATGTGTCCTCTCACTTCCTCTCATCCATTGTTGCACAACCCATTCAAAGAGGTTTGATTTCTTGTCTGCATACTTGACAACCTCTGGGGTAGTCTCTGTGTCTTAGTGCAGAAATCTTCACAAAATGGGGGAGACACAGGAAAGCTATAGCTCTTTCTCAGCATCTCAGGGGTGGAATTGGAACCCAGGCTTTCCTGATCCTAAGTCTGATTCCATCTATGGATCAATCAACCAATCTATGTTAGGCCATAGTGGTTGAAAGTTTTACACCATGAAAGACATTTATTTGTATAGCAAGGGGTGGATATATATAACTAATAATAAGTTGTGTATGAGAGATAGGATCACTAAAATGTATACCTGAAAAAGCAGGACGACATCATTATTTTGTGGCATCTACAGGTCAATAAGCATTTTTTAAGTGCTTACAATATATCAGGCACTATACCAAGGACTGGACGAGAGAAATACAAAAAAAAAGTCAGAATAGTTCTTGCCTTCTAAGAGCTCATATTCAGATGTGGGAGTCAACATGTAAACAGCCATATATAAACACAACAGAGTAAACTGAGGTAAGCTCAGGGGTAAGGCACTAGAATTGAGGAGGATTAGGAAAGGCTTCCTGTCCACAAGGAGATTTTAGCTGTCCTAAAGGAATCCCTAGACGCCAGGAGGCAGACGCAAGGCAAGATTATTTCTAACATGGGGACAGCCAGTGAAATCGCTGTCAAGATATGGAGGGTCTCCTGCAAGGAAGAACGAGGTGGCCAGTGTCGGTAGGTCCCAGTACATTGGGGAGAAGGTCTGGAAAGGTAGAAAGGAAGCAAGTTATGAAGGGGTTTCAAGTAGGACACATTTCATAGAATTTCCACAAGGCTCTCACATTCCAGTGGATCTGTGATCTCATTGAAGTGGTATAGAGTAGGGATCCATCCACGCTTGCCATCTTGTGTGACTTCCATTCATATCCTCCTGCTGATGAACCAGGGGACAGAGGGGGTTTTCCCAATGTTCTTGAGTTTTCTCCACAATCACGTTGTTAATGGAGCATACTAGATTTCCATCCCTTCTCCCCCTTGACTGACGTGCATTCTTTTATTATTATATGTTATTATCAGTACTCCTACATGTCTTAGTATCATCACTCCTTACTGACTTTGTCCACCATGTGACTCTCCTTTGCCCTTTGGGTGACTGTTAACTTCAGCTGTAAGGAAAGGTTCTTGCTAGAATTTCTACTGTCTGTGTTATTGTTTCCAAGTCAGTCATGAATAATGGCTACGATGGAAGAGGGTAATAGTGATGAGGATGTGTCTTGGGAATCCACTCTTGATTAGGATTCCTTGGATTGTTGGGCAATGGCTGAGCTGGGCATCTTTAGCCTCCCAATGTTCATCTTGACGCCAGGCTCTCGCTTAGCACTGTCAGGTTTTTAATTTCAGTCAGTGTAAACACTGCCAAGTTTTGAAGGTCTGAACCAAGGATATGGACATAATTTTCCAAGTCCCAGCAGCATAATGGCATTGTACCTCCCCTCGACATCAAACCCAGGAAGTCAACAGGAGCAAATCTCTCTCCCTCATCTCCTTGGTGCATAACAATTTTGTCAGCCATCCTTCCTGAGTGTTTGCTGTTGCCCAGGCTGCCCTGTGTTTTGCATACTAGATGGAGGAGATGGATTTTATGGCTGATACTGTTTCACCTGTATTTAGTTCCACTGACATGGCAACCCCCCCAGCCAATTGTCCTCATTCACTGCCTCTGTATTTCTCCCCAGTGCTCTTGCACAGGGGAAAGATGGGAGCATGGAGTGTGCTTAGCTGCCAAGCTGAATAGTTCTGTAATGTAGCTTTGCTGCAGCATAAATTAAGCTGTCATTTTTTTGGCGGCGAGTGCAGAGAGGCGATTTTCCTGTACTGTAACATTTGAAACAACAATTTGCTGGCTCTGGGACTGACTGACAGTTCAGTGTGATCCCTTCTCCATGTGTGCACTTGAGAGGCTGCAGCAGCTAGAAGTGGTCTGCATGGAAGGTATTGTCTTTATGAGCAAATCATCGCAGCAGTCATCCTAATTCGGGAGGCATTTCTGGCCTCTTCACACTGCCATTCACTCAGAGCCCTGAATGACAGCATCAAAGCTTTGGTGGCTCCAGACAGAGTCATGACTCTTTCTCATAAGCTTCAGATATTATACGTTGTCAGATTTTGTGTTGTTCTGACCGCTGGACAGTCCTGTCATGGCTTGTGGTCTTCAGACAGGATGACAGTTATACAAGGAGCTAACCTCAGGTTTTATTGGTGGACTATGGAAAGGGATGTTCTAAGACAGGGATTCTTAACCTGGGATGCAGACCTCCCCAAG
The DNA here is from genome assembly GCA_028658325.1 of Potorous gilbertii. Classification (NCBI taxonomy): domain Eukaryota; kingdom Metazoa; phylum Chordata; class Mammalia; order Diprotodontia; family Potoroidae; genus Potorous; species Potorous gilbertii. Next base: position 10,046,123 of record CM053770.1, read on the forward strand.
GAATTTTGAGAGATCCACGAATTTGGAAAGGGAAAATTCCATCTTCATTTTCACTGACTTCTAACTGAAATCACACATTTCCTTTGGTGGTGAATGTAAACAGTAAACCACAGGGGTATCAGCAGTGCCAGTGGCTTTGTCACCAACCGAAATCATAGACATGTTCGTATCACAGTCCAGTTGTTGCAGATACCTTGAAATGCCATTTTCATTCATCACTGCTGCAGAATTACTATAGTTATTAGACCAGTTGTTAGATATCGTACTGGAATATGTTTTATATTCCTATAATTATATCTCACTAAAATTGATTTCTTTATAATTCTATGTATGTTATCTTCTGCAGTTAAAGACATGAGGCTGAGAAAGGGTCCATAAGGCTTTGCCAGCCTGCAAAAGGAGTCCATGACATACAACAAAGCTAAGAACCCTTGCTCTAAGGGGTGTCCAAGAATGAGAAAGGGCTGAGATTATAACAGTCCTCCCCGCCTCTGCAATCCTCCCCTCGCTAGTTAGCTCTGGTAAAGAACCAGGAGGTGGATGAAGGTAATGAAAGGTATCAGGAGAATGGTCTCTGGAGGCATTAGAGAAAACTGCTGGTACTTGAAACGCTCTCCAGCCCCAAGCTGGCAACCCTAAAGTCTGATGGGAATGATCCACCAGTTCTTCTGACCATAGACAACCCCAGAGAAGGTTACCTTGAAGGGGGTCAAAACAATAAAAATGTAATCACCCCCATCATAATGCAGTAGGGAGAAATATATCCTATTAAGCTTGGTCTTACATCCAAGGTTGGTAACATTGAAATCTAAGAGTAGGGAGCAGAAATAGAACAGAGAAGGATTCTGAGAGGTCAGGAAAGTCCATACCCCTATGGAAAGGTAGAAATGAACCTAAATCAATCCACAGAGTGGTCACTATCATATCATTAACTCTCTAAAGTGTCTGGCACAATAATAAGAGCTTGATCACTGGTTTTTCATTTTTTTAAAATTCATTTATTCTTGGAGTTCCTGAAGGAAAGAGTCTCTGACTTACTTGAGAAACAAAGTCTGATGATTTGAAAAGTTGGTAGCCAAGAAATTGTGAGTTTAAGTTTCTCAAAGGCTGAGTGTTTGTTCAATTGAGTTGAATAAAAAATATCACGTACCCTTTGTCTAACCTAGACATTCATTCTGGAATTTAATGTCAGGGAGAATGTCTGTTGATTAAAAGCGCTGAATCCACAGCTTTGAAGACCTGTATTAAGTTTTCTTCCAGTCATGATGTCAGATTCAGATCCGGAGGGGAATCTCAGAGTCATTGAGTCCAGCCACTTCATGTTGCAGAGGAAGAAAAGGAGTCTTAAAGTCATTAGATGACTTGCCCAGAGTCACACAGCTCAAAAATATCTGAGGCCAGATTAGAACTCTGGTCTTTTTGACTGCGGGTGCAGCTCGCTGCCCAACGCCCACCTAGCTGCCTCTCAATTGGAAAAAGAAAAAGAAGCTCAAGCCATCATCTTGTATGGAGAACAACAACAATAAAAAGCAATAACTAGTATTTATATAGGTCCATAAAGCAATTTGCAGGCGATCTCATCTGATCCTCATAACAGCCCTGGGAGGTTGTTGCTTTGTTATCTGCATTTGAATAATGAGGAGTCATGAAGACATGGAGAGTTAGGTGGTTCAGTGGATAGAGCACAAGGCTTGGAATCAGGAGTATCAGAGTTCAAATCCAGCCTCAGACACTTACTAACTCTATGACTCTGGCCAAGTCATTTCATCCTCATATGCCTCAGTTCCTCATCTGTAAAATGGGGCACACTGGAGAAAGAAATGCCAAGCCACTCTAGTATCTTTGCCAAGAAAACTTTATAGACAAAATTCCATGGGGTCACCTAGAGTGGAGCATGACTGAACAACTCAACAAGTCGTGAGGAGGTTAAGCAAGTTGTTCAGTCTACAAGTATGTGACACAGAATTTGAACTCAGGCCTTCCTGATTCGAAGTGGGCATTAAGGTATCCACTACTCCACTAACCTAGTTTATTCTATTTGTTTTGTTTTATATTATAGATTCTCTAAAGTACAAAAAGAAATTGGGGGTGGAGAGGCTATCAAGGTTAAGTGACTTGCCCAAGGTCACACAGCTAATATGTGTTTGAGGCCATATTTGAACTGAGGTCCTCCTGACTCCAGGGCTGGTACTCTATCCACTGCCTTACCTAGGTGCCCCTATATCACAAATGACTGAGCCTCATAATGAATCAAATATTCTAATAGCCCAATTCCTACTAAGAAAATTACTTACTCTTCTCTCAATGTAGTTTCTTTTTTCCTTTTAATATTCTTCCCATTTAATGGTGAGAATCAGGGGTGCTGTGGATAACAGCCAATCTGCCTCTCAGTCAGCCTGGATGCCCAGGGCATCTGTTGTCAATCATTCATTGCCTCTGTCTCCTGCATAGAACAGGATGGGTTCTGTCCACCAATCAACTCTCCTAGTTCCTTGTCCTACCTACTGAGTCTCCTCCTTCCCTCCCTTTGCCCTGTCAAATGATAAGCTCTGGATAAAGGATCATCACTCCGATAAACAGTTCAGTAAGATTAACATGCACATCTCAAATGCTTCAACCTTCTTGTTCCCTCCCCCTACTACTCCTCTTTCGGGTTGAAGTAAACAAGAAGTCCAATAGTTGGACTGATCTCGACACCCACTAGTTCATAGAGGGGATGAATTTTATTTGTTCATGGAGTTTGTAGAGCCAGGGCTGAAATTCTCACCCTTCAAAACCACAGGTTCAGACCTGATATTCAGACAACATCACTCCCCTGCTCCAACGTTTTCATGGCTCCTTATTGCCTCTAGGATAAATTAACGATGTCTCTTTTCCTGGTAACCCCTCCGCATTCTGGTTCCAACCGCTGATTGCACACTATTTCCCCTCCGGTATTCTGCACTCCAGAGCCACGGGGCTGCAGGCTACCATTCACTGACTGACCCCACACCTGAAATGTTTTCCCTCCTTCCCTGGGCTTCTCCCTTCAAGATTCAACTACTACACCGCAGGGGATTGTCCTCCACTTTCAAATATCAGAGTCCTCTCCATTAAAGTATAAGGTATTAATTATCTAAAGACCTTGATTTCACCTTTCTGTATTTGCATTCTCCCAGTACTCCCCTACCACCTACCATTCCAGGTAGAATGGAAGCTTCTTGAGGGTAGGGGCTGTCTCCTTTTTGTCTTGATATCTCCAGTGTCTAGCCTGGTTCCCTGGAACATCAAAGCATCCCACCAGGACTCACAAACCTTCTGGGAAATGAGATCTGGGGAGGGAACTAGGCAAGTGACAACCCACAAGTTTGTCACATAACTGTAGAACAACACTAATAATGTAAGTCCAGCTTGTGATCCACTATGACTTTCAGATCGTTTTCCTACTACGAAGTCTAAGCTACCTCCCTTGACACCTGACAGTACATTTCTGTAATTTTCTCTCCTCTCCTGGATTACTAATTAGTGATCATCTATGCTAAATTTTCATTGGTTTTCTAGGTCATTTCACAATTTGCCTAAATAATGCAAAGTCTTTCATGATAGATTCTTGGAGCTCGAAAACCTACAAACATTAATTAATCAGCTTTAATTAGCTTTTCTCTTTCATGTTATAGCCACAAAGGGCTCCCTTTACCCTAAACACCTTTTATTTTGGTTATGATGTCTCTGGCTCAAGGTGGATATTTAATAAATACGTATACATGTATACGTTGTCTCTTCTGATAGAGTATGAGCTCCTCCAGGGCAAAGTAGCTTTCATTTTTATTTTTGTATCTCCAGAGACTAGCACAGTTCCTTATACATAGTAGGAGCTTAATACGTTTGTTGTTTGTTTCTTTGGAAGACTGATTGTATATATTATGTGGGTATGTTTTATCTCCCAGTAGACTACAAGCTTTGTGAGGCCAGGACCTCTTCTGTTTTTATATTTGTATTTTCAGGAACTAACAAGTCCCTAACACATGTAGGTATTATGTGTGTGAACATGTTGTCTCTCCTAATAGACTATAATCTCCTTGAGGGCAAGAAGTCCTTCTGTTCTTTCTTTGTAACCTAGTACCTAGAACAAAATAATCACCTAAAAATACTTGTCTGATGGATAAAGAAACTAGGTCAAGAGAGGAAAAGTCTCTTGCCTAATTATCCAACTGGTTGGTGACAGTCAATCCTAGAATTCAAAGCTCTTGGTGCCCAATCTCTTCTTTTGCTGTGACTCCATGATGCCTCCCTTTCTCAGGGGCCTTGAAAGTAGAGTGAAGTTCTGCGAGATGAGATGGTGGAAGAAGGGCCTTTGAGAGGAGACAGGGATGGTTTATGAAGGCAAGAACGAGCTAATAAAAGGGTGTTCACTTTGGTTTTAGGCCTGTTGAGTTAGAAGTGATGGTCAGACGTCCAAATGGACGTCCATTTTCCAACAACAACTCTGCTTGGTTTGGACTCCATGGGACATTCTGCCTTCCTTGGAGAAGTTTACCACCCAAAGTCTCATCCCTATGCAGACTGATTCAGCTATTGATATTCAACACCCTCACTCTCCCTTCTGACTGGAGGGCCAGAAGAAAAGAGCAATTAACTCCTCCCAAAGCCTTCCTTGATAGAGGGCTGAGAATTTGCCAGATAGTGCTCCATTTTCTCTCAGGGGTGGAGAACCTTTGGCCTTGAGGCTACATGGGACTTCTAGGCCCTCAAGTGTGACCTTTTGACAGAATCCAAACTTCTAGGTCCTCAAGTGCCACCCTTTGACTAAATCCAAACTTTACATCTGTGAATTCAGCCAAAGGGCTGCACTTGAGGACCTAGATGACCCCATGTGACTTCAAGGCTGCAGGTTCCCCACCCCTAGAGCATCATGCCTTAATGCTGAGTGTACTTTCCTACTCCCCTTTACTGGCTCCTTTTGTGTATTTTCTGTGCCCATTAAATTGTAATTTCTTTTGAAACAAAAACTAATTTTTTTATTATTTGTATTTTCAGTGACCAGCATAGCACTTGGCATGTTGTATGAGTTTAATAAATGTTTGTTGAATTGAACTGAATTAAAATGTCCGGGAGGCAGGCAGATATGAGTGGAACCTGTGGCTGAGATTGGACCAGAAATCCACCAGAGGATGATTATGGACAGGGGAGTGCTAAGAAATTTCAGTTCTGCTCCTGTGTCTGGAAGGCATGATACAATGAGCATTCAGGAAATCTTGAGACACCTTTCAGAATGAAGCCAGATTACAAAGGCTTAAAAAATGAACAGGGAGCAGGTAAGAGGAGGCAGAGAAGTTTGATTGAAAGGAAAGTCAGAAATAAGATGTGAGATTGAAAGCAATTGTATCTCCCCACGTTTTTGACATGTGTGAGATGCAGAACCAATTTTTTTACAAGCTTTTCATTTGAACAGCAATGGAAAAAGCCACTAAGAGAAAGTTGAGAGATTTGGATTCTGGTCCTGGCTCCCCAGTGGCTAGCTGGTTGGCTGTGACATCTGGTCCGATCACATAGTCTCTTCAGATTTGTTTGCTTCGGTGTAAGATATAGAGGCAGGACTGTAATGGTCTCTAAAGGCCCTACCCCCAGGACCCTCCAGACACAAAAAAGGAGGAGACATCCTCTCCGATGAATACTCCAATATTACAATGCATTTGTGATCTCACCAGTGGGAATGTTCTCTCCAAAGATGCAGATTTCAACCCATGTAGTGTAACATGTCCATTTCCATTAAATATACTACTTTATTGGACTGCTTGACTTTGCAACCCTCTCTTTCATATTTGTCTTTCTTAGTAGAGAGTCTGACATAGCAAGTATTTAATAAATACTTTTAAAAATTCATTCATTGATTTCATAAAACATTTCAATGTTGTCTTTCTCACCCATCACACGAGGTCTAGGTCTGGGATGATCCAACATTGCCCTCTTTCTGGAGACTTTCAGAAGACTTGTAGATTGTACCTTCAGCTATTTTGACACCTTAACCTTTATTAGGCTCCAGTGGAATGACTACAGCTCCTTCCTAATTGGTTCCCTGGTCAGCGGTATTAGAAGCCCTCCCCAAACACAGATTGTACCAGTCAACCATCATCATGTGTTTCACTAAATCGTCATTTCAAACCTCCCTGACTTGGAATCCACTAACACCAGCCTCTTTCTCTGATCTGCCTCTGAGAAGTGATGGGCACATACCCTGATTGCCCAGATTTCCATTGGTAGGCTGGTCCCCAGGAAATGCCTGGTGCTTTAGGATCCCTGGACCATATAAAATCAGGCAGGCACCCTCCCTTCCACTTGTCTTCAAAGACAGTGCCTGGCAGAGGGCTATTTGGGCTAACTGGTCATTGTGCATGTTCACAGGCCACACTGGTTACACAGGCCAGATTATGGATGCATTTCTCAACCGGTCCTCACCATAGGACCCAGCGTGCACTAATGGGAATCAGAGCAGTGTCAGCATTTCTGTGACACACTCGCTGTGTGGAGGGGCTGAAGACTGTAATAAAGTTTACTTTTGACTAAAACTTGTCAGGCCGGATCCCAGCCCCTCCTTTATCTCCACCTCTACCCCCTCCCCCCTCCCCAAAAAAGAAAATTCATTTTCTTTCAAATCTGTCCCTTGGTCCATTTTGAGAAAAAGAATAGGAAAAAAGGGAGTCTAATATTTCAAAGCATTTTTGGCATTCCTGAACTGATTATTTTCTTTTTTAATTTCTTGGTTTTTTAAAAATTAATTAATTTATTGTTAGATTTTTGACATTCATTTCCACAAAATTTTGAGTTCTAATTTTTCTCCCCATCTCTCCCCTCCCCCACCCCATAATACCTTGCATTCTAATTACCCCTTCCCTCAGTGTACCCTCCCTTCTACTACACCCCACCCTTCCCTTATCCCCATCTTCTCTCTTTTCTTGTAGGGCAAGATAAATTTCTATACCCCATTACTTGTATTTCTTATTTCTCAGTTATATGTAATAATAATTTTCAACATTCATTTCTAATACTTTGAATTACAACTTCTCTCCCTCCCTTCCTCCCTACCCATCCCCACTGAGAAGGCAAACAATTCAATACAGGCTATATATGTGTCATTTTGCAAAAGACTTCCATATTAATCATGTTGTGTAAAATTAACTATATTGCCCTCAATCCTACCCTGTCCCCCACTTTTTTCTATTCCCTCATTTGACCTTATCCCTTCCCAAAAGTATTTACTTCTAGTTATTCCCTTCTCCTATTTACCCTCCCTTCTATCATCCCCCTCACCCCACTTGTCCCCTTCTCCCTTACTTTCCTGTAGTGTAAGATAGATTTTCGTATCAAATTTAGTGAGCAGGTTATTCCCTCCTTAAGCCATATGTGAAGAGAGTAAGCTTCACATTTCCCCTCTTACCTCCTCCCTTTTCTCCTCCATTGAACAGGATTTTTCTTATCTCTTTTATGAGTGATAGCCTGCCCATTCCATATCTCCCTTTCTCCTCCCAATATTTTCCTCTCTCACTCCTTAATCTAATTTTATTTTTTTATGGATATCATCTCTTCTGATTCAACTCAACCTGTACTCTCTGTCTATGTATGTATGTGTGTGTGTGTATGTGTGCAATCCCTCCACCTACCCAAATACTGAGAAAAGTCTCAAACATTACAAATATTATCTTTCCATGTAGAAATGTAAACAGTTCAAATTTAGAAAGTTCTTTATGATTTCTCTTTCCTGTTTACCTTTTCATACTTCTCTTGATTCTTGTGTTTGAAAGTCAGATTTTTCTATTCAGTTCTGGTCTTTTCATCATGAATGCTAGAAAGTCCTCTTTATCATCAAATGACCATTTTTCCCCTGAAGTGTTATACTCAGTTTTGCTGGGTAGGTGATTCTTGGTTTTAATCCCAGTTCCTTTGACTTCTGGAATATCCTTTCCCAAGATCTTTGATCCCTTAATGTAGAAGCTTCCAGTTCCTGTGTTATCCTGATTGTATTTCCACAATACTTGAATTGTTTCTTTCTAGCAGCTTGCAATATTTTATCCTTGACCTGGGAACTCTGAAATTTGGCCACAATATTCCTAGGAGTTTCTCTCTTCGGGTCTCTTTCAGGATGTGATCAGTGGATTCTTTCAATATTTATTTTGCCCTCTGGTCCTAGAATATCAGTTTTCCTTGATAATTTCATGAAAGATAATGTCTAGGCTTTTTTTTTTGATCATGGCTTTCAGCTAGTCCCATAATTTTTAAATTGTCTCTCCTGGATCTATTTTCCAGGTTGGTTGTTTTTCCAATGAGATATTTCACATTATCTTCTATTTTTTCAATCTTTTGGTTTTGCTTTGTAACTTCTTAGTTTATCTCATAGTCATTAGCTTCCCTGAACTCCATTCTCTCTTTTAAAAGAACTATTTTGTTCAGTTAGCTTTGGAACCTTCTTTTTCATTTGGCTAATTCTGCTTTTTAAAGCTTCCTTCTCCTCATTGGCTTTTTGGACCTCTTTTTTCAATTGAGTTAGCCTATTTTTAAAGGTGCTATTTCCTCAGCAGTTTTTTGGTTCTCCTTCAACAAGCGACTGCTTTTCAAGCTCTTCTATGGCCTGAGCCCATTTCATATTCATTTTGGAGGTACTGGAGGCAGAAACCTTGACTTCCTCTGATGCCTTGTTCTTCCTCATCTGAAAAGATGGAAGGAGACACCTATTCACCAAGAAAATAACCTCTATGGTCTTATTTTTTCCCCTTTTTTGGGCATTTTCCCAGTCAGTTACTTGACTTTTGAATCCTTTGTCAAGAGGAGGGTCCCAGTCCTCCTCCTCCCCCCAGTACCATACTCAATGCTGAGATTCAAATCAGCTGTTCAATTCCCCCAAGGGCTTTAGGTGGGGCCAAGGCTGCCACTGAGGGTTGAGGTTCAGATCAGCTGCTCATTTGCCCCAGAGGCTTTAAGTTGAGATGCTTGGACAGTGGACCCAGGCTGCTTCCATGACCACTGTAGCCACTCGAAACCCACTGCTCCCCTCTTGCTCAATTGGGAAAACCCTCCTACACTGACCTTTGGAGCTTTCTTTGTCTCTTGTGGGTTGAGGGATCTGAGACCCTCCCTGCTGGGAATTCTGCCCTGGAGGTCTGTTCATGTCCTGTTCCTCCCAGTGTCACATGGCCAGGGCTGGGCTCCGTTTCACTCAGCATCCTGTGAGATAGACCTTTCCTGTTGGCCTTCCAGGTTACCTTTGGCTTGAAACCTCTTTCACTCTGTTCTTCTATGGCTTCTACTGCTCTAGAATTTGTTGAGAGTCATTTTTTACAGGTATTTTGTGAGCTGTAGATGAAGTGCTAGAGTATATGTGCTGTTCTACCCCACCATCTTGGCTCTACCCCCAAGTTCTTGTTTTTTATATTCAATTCCACATTTTCTCCCTTCTTCTACCTCTCTTATGCCCATTGAGAAGGCAAGATATATGATGCCCATTAGACATATACATTCATATGAAATTCCAAATTAGCCATATTTCAAAAAAAAAAGAAGGAAAAGAGAGGGTCAAAAATGATTCAATGTGCCTTCTGAGTCCATCAGTTCTCTGTCTTGAGGTGAAGAGCATTTCTATCAGGAGGACCTTGTCTCAGACTGTGCTAAGGAAACAGAGGCAATTCTCTATATACCTTCTCAACACCTCCCAGTACCCTTGATGTCATCATTTCTCTCCTCCTTTTCTCTAATGAAGAGGGAAACATTTTTTTTTGCCAAGGCCATGTTTTCTCCTTGTACACTTGATCCCCACCCCTCCCATCATCTGTATCAGAAGGTCCCCACAATCATTTGCCTGATCTCCATGACTTTCAGTCTCTCCTCTGACTTCTTCTCTCCGGACTCCAAATGAACTCACCTCTTCCTCTTTCTCCATAGACCCTGCTAGCCTTTCATCCTAAATCCCTTCTCCTCTTGGAAAGACTCCTGGAAGAAGCTGTCCACACTGCCTCCACTTGTCCTCTTTCTCTCTTTTCAACTCCCTGTATTCTGGTTTCTACCTCATCACTTAGTGGAAATTGCTTTCTTCAATAACCGCAGAATTCTAAGTCCATGTGGTCTTTTCTCAGTCATCATCTTTTTTAAAAATTTATTTATTTATTTTTAGTTTTCAACATTCGTTTCCACAAGATTGTGAGTTCCAGATTTTCTCCCCATCTCTTCCCTCCCCCTACCCTAAGACAGAGTGCATTCTGATTATTGCTTCCCCCAGTCTACCTTTCCTTCTATCACACCTCTCCATTCTTTTATCCCATCCCCTCTATCTTCTTGGAGGACAAAATAGATTTCTATAACTCATTGCTAGTATATCTTATTTCCCCGTTGCATGTAAAAACCATTTTTAATATTCATTTTTAAAACTTTGAGTTCCGACTTCTCTCCCTTCCTTCCTTTCCACCCATCCCCACTGAGAAGGCAAGCAATTTGATATATGTTATACATGTGTAGTTATGCAAAAGACTTCCATAAAAGTCATGTTGTGGAAGACTGTATTTTGCTCCATCCTATCTTGCCCCCCATTTATTCTGTTGTCTTTTTTGACCTTGTCCTTCCCCAAAAGTGTTTACTTCTAATTACAACCTCCTCCCATTTGCCCTCCATTCTATCATCCCCACCTCCATTTATCCCCTTCTCCCTTACTTTCCTGTAGTGTAAGATAGATTTTCATAGCAAATTGAGTATGCATGTAATTCCCTCCTTAAGCCAAATATAATGAGAGTAGGATTCACTTTTTTCCTTCCCCTCCCATCTCTTCCCCTCCATTGAAAAAGCTTTTTCTTACCTCTTTTATGTGAGAGATCATTTGCTCCATTCTATTCCTCCCTTTCTCCTCCCAATTTATTCCTCTCTCATCCCTTAGTTTTATTTTTTTAGATATCATTCCTTCCTATTCAACTCATCCTATGCCCTCTGTCTATGTGGATAAAATCCCTCCAACTACCCAAATACTGAGAAAAGTTTCAAGAATTACAAATATTATCTTTCCATATAGGAATGTAAACAGTGCACCTTCAGTAAGTACCTTATGACTTCTCTTTCCTATTTACCTTTTCATGCTGGGACAGGTAGGTGGTACAGTGGATAGAGCACCAGTGCAGGAGTCAAGAGGACCTGAGTTCAAATCTCACTTCAAACACTTGACACTCACTAGCTGTGTGACCTTGGGCAAGTCACTTAACTCCAATTGCCTCATCCTGGGTCATCTCTTGTCATCTTGATGAATATCTTTTCACTGGATTAAGAGGGCTGATGACCTGCACAGCCCTCCCTCACTCAAAACAAAGTCAAGTGCAAGTCATATCATCATTTCCTTGATGGCACGATCTTCTTCGGCATTGAAGGATGAACATACTCTTCCATGATTCTCTTGATTCTTGTGTTTAAAAGTCAAATTTTGTATCCACTTTGGTCTTTTTCATCAAGAATGCTTTAAAGTCCTCTATTTCATTGAATGACCATTTTCCCCCCTGAAGTATACTCAGTTCTGCTAGGCAGTTGATTCTTGGTTTTAATCTTAGCTCCTTTGACCTCTGGAATATCATATTCCAAGCCCTTCGATCTCTTAACATAGAAGCTGCTAGATTTTGTGTTATCCTGACTGTATTTCCACAATATTCAAATTGTTTCTTTGTAGCTGCTTGCAATATTTTCTCCTTCACCTGGGAGCTCTGGAATTTGGCTACAATATTCCTAGGAATTTTCCTTTTGGGGTCTCTTTCAGGAGGCAGTTAGTGGATTCTTTCAATATTTATTTTACCCTCTGGTTCTAGAAAATCAGGGTATTTTTCCTTAATAATTTCTTCAAAGATGATGTTGAGGTTCTTTTATTTTTGATCATGACTTTCAGGTACTCCTATAATTTTTAAATTGTCTCTCCTTGATCTATTGTCCAGTTCAGTTGTTTTTCCAATGAGATATTTCACATTGTCTGCTATTTTTTCATTCATTTCGTTTTGTTTCATAATTTCTTGATTTTTCATAAAGTCATTAGCTTCCATCTGCTCCATTCTAATCTTTAAGGAATTATTTTCTTCAGTGAGATTTTGGACCTCCTTTTCCATCTGGACAATTTTGCTTTTTGGTCATTCTCTTCATTGACTTTTTGGATCTCCTTTTGTCCTTTGAGTTAGTCTATTTTTTAGTATTATTTTCTTCAGCATTTTTTGGGTCTCCTTTAGCAAGTTGTTGACTTGCTTTTCATGCCTTTCTTACATTGCTCTCATTTCTCTTCCCAATTTTTCTTCCACCTCTCACTTGATTTTCAAAATCCTTTTTGAGGTCTTCCATGTCCTGAGATCAAGTCATATTTTTCATGGAGGCTTTGGAAGGAGGAGTTTTGACTTTGTTCTCTTCTGTTTGCATACTTTAGTCTTTCTTGTCACCAAAGTGAGATCCTATAGTGTGATTCTTTCTCCACTTTTTGCTTATTTCCCCAGGCATTTACTTGACTTGTAAGCTCTTTGTTAAGCTAGATCTCTCCTTCCAGTGGGAATGATAAGTGTACAGCCAGATGCTTGATCCCCCCAAAATCTGTGGGCCTAGAGCTCCAGAAACAGTTACTTCTGCTTCCCCTTCAGATGCTTTGGCTGCTGCCCTCTGCCCACTCTCCATTCTGCTGCCATTGGGCTGGGGCCAGACTATTCCACTCTCCCACACTGGCCCCAAAGGCTTTTTCCACTGAGCTTCCAATTTGTCCTCAGAGTTTTGGGGTTGTGAAGTCTGGAAAATGCCACAGGTGACCAAGATTTCAGTCCCTCTGAGACCTACTCAGGTCTAGTCTGTGCCTGTGGCCACTCTGGACTGTGCCCTGCCCTCAGCATGGCATGATAGACACTTCCCAGTGAACTTCCAGGCTGTCTTGGGCTGAAGATTTGCTTCACTCCATCATTCTGTTGGTTCTGCTGCTCCAGAATTTGTTTAGTGTCATTTTTATAAATATTTGGGCTGGGCTTGTAGATAGAGGGCTAGCAAGTCTGTGCTGTCACTCCGCCATTTTGGCTGCACCCCTTAGAGATGTCTAGCCATTTTCTTTTTTATCTTAGTTTATTTGATCTCTCTGCTGCCCATCCTCTCCTCCTAGACATTCTTTTCTCTATATTCAGGCTACTGTGCTCCCTTCGTTCTGCACCTAGCCATCTGAACACTCCTCATTTTGACCCCAGGTCCAACCCCATCACAGGGTCTTCACATCTTGATGACTCTCTGTTTCCCTTCAAAAACACACAGTGACTTCCCATAGTTCATGAAGCACAAGGAGACAATTCCGTTGATTTCAATGTTGTTGTTGCCTTAGCCCTTGACTCAGAAACAAGAGATTATTTGACAGGTTGACAGGTTTTGTATCATTAGCCTCTTAGAATTTAATAGGCCTGGCAGGGCTCCATAGGATCCCTTAAGAGATCAATAAAATGCCTTGGAATCTTTACCCTAGAATCAGGTCATAGTTATTGAGCCCAAGTGACCCATCAGTGTTAGCGGCTGCTGGGAAGGACTGGTAAATCCTAAGCAGGGGAGTTTGGTCTTCCCTTCTCTGAAGGGCATCAGGCCAGGCTGCCTCATCATTCTAACTATCCCAAAGCATTGGGAGGAGGGAGAAGTCCTGCTTCCACAATCACTTTTGTGGGAGGAAGAAAGAACTGATCTTTGATGATCCAAAGTTCCTGCCATGCATGATGATCTTCAAATACTCCTGGAAAGTCAAGGTCCCTTCAACAAAGCCTGTGCTTGACCCTGCCCTCAGAGCTTAGACATAGAGATTAACTGAAAAGGAGTCAACTTTCCTGTCACTGCTATAAACCTGAGCTTCCTGATCTATTTTCCTCCCTTAATATACCAGATTTTCATCATTCTTTTATTAACAAGTACTAGCTAAGCACTAAAAAGATCTATTCAAGAGTCAGCCTAATGTAGTAGACAGAAAGCTGACTTTGGACCCAAGGACACCTAGTTTGAGTCCAGTCTTTGACACAATCTAGTTTTGTGACCTAACCCCCCTTCTTTGTGTCACAGGTGATCTAAAACCATAAGGTGCAGATCAGGGTTGGGAGAAGGGATTCCCTCCACCAGACTTTCTACACAGATGAAATCATAGGACTAGAAAAATTTAAAAACCCAATGTGCCATGCAGTGTGCTTGGCACATGCAGCAGAGTTCCAGTTTCAACAATAACTAGTCCCTGCCCTCAGGGAGCTTGTCTTCTTCCAACAAGCAAAGAGCAGCAGTACATGACCCCATCTCTATATCTACCCTTGCCATTCAACACTGGTCAGGCTTTTAGCCTTTGCCAAGCTTCTGAAGCCTGATCTGAGTCTCCTCTGCTACGACTTGGTGAGCAGACACATGCAATGTAACCCTGAGGAAGTGCAAACGGCTTTCCTCGTTCTGGCCTGTGACTCTACCAATCACCAGGGTAACAATAGTATGGAGATACCAAGGAAAGAGTGTCAAATCAGGAGACAGAGGACATGAGCTAGACTACTTCTCTACCACGTATTAGCCCAGGATCTTGGGAAGTTGATTTTTCTCTCTCTGGAACCTGTAAAAGGGGGGTGATCTGTGCAGATGGTTGCCAGGCCCCTTCAAGTTCTAAATGCATGCATCCATGACCTCTTTCCAGCTGCACTCATAAGGTGGAGAGAAACGTGCAAGGCATCTAACAATCAGAGTGATGACAAAGTAGACTAGACTGCCTCTGGATGGGGTGACTGCCTCCTCATTAGAAGTTGCCAAGAAAAGATGAGGTGATCACTTGTAAGATCTGCCACAGAAAGGTTTCTTCTTCAGGATTAGGTTGCACAAGATGACTATTGAGGTCTTTTCTAACTTGGAAATTTTAGGATTCTGGGAACCCTTATTGGCCTCAGTTTCCCTCTCTGTAAGATGAGGGCATTGGATGAGAGCATCTCCAAGGTTCCTTCCTGCTCTAAATCTATAATTCTGTGAACAATAGTCACAGCAGTTAGCTCACTTTGAGATCATGCTCTAAGTCTTACTCATATCAAGGGAGGGGGGAGGGACCAGTCCTTAGCACCTGGGGCCACAGGAAGATGGTTCCACATACTACATTTCATTGCAGCCTCACAGAAATCCTGACAGTGGAGAAGTGGAAATACTGCTCATTTTATAATTAAAGGAACTCAGGGTCCAACATGGAAGCCACTTTTCTTCCCTCATGCGTGGCAGCTCTTTGCAGAAGAGTCGGGACATGGCCCTTGATTTCCAGATTCAAAGTCCAAGTCCAGCATTCTTCCTATGGCTTTCCCTAAGGCTGGCAGGGCTGGTGCCTGCTGCCCCCACAGGATGTACAAGGGGATGCCCAGGGAGTGGGTACCAAGGCTGTACTGACCACACCCAGTAGCAGCATCATTCAAACAACACTTTGATTGTTCTCAGGAACACATGGTGTTCTCTTCCCTGATCTCTGATCACTGATGGATGATGAATGAATATTGTGCAGACTAAGTCACCAGGTTTGCATCCATTCTCCCTTCTCTACCCCACACTCTTAATTTCTAATTTCTATGATTATATTCACCACTTTAAAATGTAACATGACTAAATCACATATTGAGCATCATTTCTTACCTTTCTATCCCCTCCTTTTCCTCTTCATTTTCTTTTCCTCCCACCTCTTTCCTTCCCCTTTCTCTTTCCCATCCCTCTCCTCCTTCCTGCTCTTTCCTTTCTTTTTACTTCCTCTTTCATCTCCTTTCCCATCCAGATAAGAGATAAATTAGGGAAAGAAGAAGACAAGAAATAGAACAGGTCAGAGGAGAGAGGCAGAGGTGGAACAAATGAGACTTCTTTTCAGGGCGCTGACAATGATGAGCTTTCCTTAGCAGGTGTCTTTCAGAAGTAGGGAAAAACTGAGGAGTCGATCGCCTGATGAACAGGAACATTCACTAAAACAGCATGAGAGTCACCTAGTAGCTTCTAAGATGAATCTGAAGGTCATATATAACTAGTAATATATTCTAGTTATATTTGTATAACATATGTATACACATATAAGTTACTGCTTGAATTTTTCTTTAAAATATAAGCATTTACTCATCTAGAATATTTTAAATGTTCTAGTTTTAGAGATTTGAGATTTTTCTCCCATAGGAGGAGGTGGGAGAAAAGAGAATATATGTTTGTTTATTGAAAGAAAAATAGAAAATTGAGTAAGAAGCCACCTAATGGCCTGCTTATCTCCTCATCCAGCATCCCAGATGAGTTCCATCCAAGCCTTCTAGCCCAACACTCCCTTTTACTCCAGCCTCTCCAGCTGCTCAGGAACAAACAAGTATTAGCTATGGCTCTGGAGTTATGGGAAGAACCAAAAAAGAAAACAAAGACAACAGAGTGAGGGAGTTCTCTTTATATACTGGGTTTCCCATTTGTGCCCAGTGTTGCTCAGATAGCAGAGATGTGGACAGTAAGAGTATACTTTGACTCATGGGTAAGATAAAGCAGTGCATCAAAAAGAACAACGTATTTAGAGTCAGAGCAGAAAGTTCAAATCCTGACTGCAATTTGCTATCTGTTTAATCTTCAACAAGTCATTAAACCCCTTTCAGCCTCAGTTTCCTCATCTGTACCATTGGAAGGTTGGGCTTGATAGTCCATAATGGTCTCTTCCAGCTCTAAATCTATAATTCTATCACTTCACTTGTCTGTATTCCATGAGTATATTGAATTCATTATGCTATTTCTTCATCTGTAAAATGAGAGCATTAGACTGGATGGTCTCTTAGAGCAAGAATCCCATGGTCTAGTATAATCTTCGGTATGGTCGGTATCATCCTCAATGGTCCAGTATAGTTTGATGCAACAAGGTGATGGAAAAACATGCCAGCCATTCTATTATCCGCGGATCGTGTACTTCAGGAGGGGAATATAGGGAAAGAATAACATTCTTCCAGTCTCCTGAGCTATCTGCCTTACACAGTGCTCCCTCCCCACCCTTCTCTCCTGCTGCCTGTATTTGACTTTACCCTCTTACCATTTTGCATGAAAGCAAATTAAGTGTTGCCCATGTTATACAAGCTACTATTTATCTTCACATCTGAACACTGTAGGTCATCTCCCGAGGGCCAAAGAGACTAGAGCCGTCAACAAATATGGTCTGTCCATTCAGCGCTGTTGACACTTTCATTGTCTCCACTGGGGGGTGTCGGCCTAAGCAAGACCCACAAGGAGCGCCATCTCCAGAACTCCCATTGGAGGGAGGTGGGCTTAGCTTCTTTGACGGTTGACCAATCTCGAAAAGACTGGCGGTGAGAGGGGGGGCCCCCTCCTTTGTCAATGTTAATGCAATGCCAAGTGATAGAGATGCCCTTTTGGCATGAAACACTGTCAGCTTTTAATAATAAACACTTTCTGCATCTCAAATTGCAGCTATACATGAGCAGGTTGGAGTCAACCCCTGAAAGGAACCTGTACCTTCTCATTACAGGGCAGCCTTAGTGGGAAAGCAATTCCCAGAGCCAGAGGGCTGGCACACTCCCATAGTTTCTGCTATGAGTAAATAACTTCAATTGATTTCATCATAAAAGAGTAACAGGAAAACAACATTGATTTCCAAATCCCTAATGTGAACCTCAGGAGATATTGATGAGGCCGCCTGCAAGGAGGTTGTGGCCACTTGAATGGCCTGCAGAAATAGTGATACTTGATTATTACCCCAACAAAAAAAAATGACAATTGGGGCTCATCTTGAAATGGATTGAAGTAACATTATGCAGCACTATCGTACAACCTTGAGTGATAGAAGTGATCGTCTTCAGTAGTGTCCGTTAGGCTAAAAAGAACAAAATCCATCCATTCCAACTAGAGCCCTCCTCTTTCTCGTCAGAGGTCATTCACAGTCTCTAGCTCTAGCCAACTCACAGCAGGCTGACCACAAGTAGAACCAAAGTCCCTTGGAAGAGGTCATTTGGTCACTTGAGTAAAATGAACTTTTGAGATAACTAACACATTCAGAAAATGTCTTTCAAACCCAAAACCGCTGATTTTGCTTGGGAGAACTTTTCAATTTCTTTTCCTTGCTTAGGGAAATAAGTTCTGATAGGGTTGGTCAAGAGAACTAAAATTGCAGAGATTTTTGCTTCAGAGAAGATGCCTTCCCTTCATGACACAATCCACATTAATTTGTATTTAATCTACGTGATTTGTCTTGATTTATCTCTTTCCATGCTCTTTCTTCTGCAGTAGCAGAATATAAGGGCCCTGAGGGCAAGCAGTGCTTCCCATTTGTCTTTGTTCCTCCAGCATTTAGTCCAGGCATATGACAGATGCTTAATAAGATGCTTGTATAATGGATGGATGTGTGGATGAGAATTAAACGATGCTAAAAGAAATGAATGTTTTCTTTAAGTTAGGGTAATCAAGACATTGGACTTGGAATAAAGTGGCCCAGATTTTACTCCTGACTTTCCAGCTTTGTCACCTTGGGCAGGTGTTTTCATCTCTATTTCCTCCTGTGCTAAATTAAGGGGTTGGACTAAGCCCTATTCCCCCCAACCCCCGCCCCCCCCAGCTCTACAATTCTGACTCAAAATTATTTCATCACCTTTGATTTGAGAGTCATTTGATTTCTCTCATTACGGTAGCTGCCTGAGTTCTTTCTTTATCTCTGCTAATAGTCTCTTGAACATTTCAAACTGGGTGTTCCAAAGACATCATAAACTCAACATGGCCCAAACTTTACTCATATTTTCCCCAAACTCCCCCCTCTTCCAAACTTCTCTGACTCTCTCAAAGATACTACAATCCTTCCAGTCTTCCAGTATTCTGTCCTGGGCGTTATTTTCAAATCCTCGCTGTCCCTCATCCCACACAGCCAAGCAGTTGTCCTGTCTTTCCTCTACTTTCTCAACATCTCTCACACCCAAACACTTCCTTCCCCTCATGTACATAGCTCCACCTTAGTCCAACCACTTATGGCCTCTCTACCAATCATTGAGCCATCCATCTCTTTGGTCTCCCTGCCTCAGGTCTCTCTCCACACCAGCCCATCCTCCACAGTGCTGCCAAAGTGATTTTCTTTAAACACAGGTCTGATCTTGTGACTCTCCTACTCCAGTGACTCCTGATTGATTTAATGATAAAATGTAGACTCCTATTTTTAGCATTTAAAACTCCACTCAACCTATCCCCAACCTATCTTTTCAGTCTCACTGGACATTACTTCCCCTCCCATTCCTTACAATCAAGTTCACCTGTGTTCCTCGCACATGACACCACATCTCTTTTCTCTGTGACTTTACACTGGTCATTTCCTATGTGTGAATGCACTCCCTCTTACCCTCCACCTCATAGAGCCTCTCTCTTCATTAAGATACAGCTTGGGCATCACCCTCTGTATGAAGTCTTTCCTGGTATCCTTAAGCCTTAGGGCTCTTCCTCTCAAGTTACTTTCAATACTCATGTTGATCACTTTAAGATTATGTTGTGTATATTTATATTTGACTGTGTTTCCTCTCTCGTTCCTTAGGAATGGAGCTTATTTCATTCTTTGTACTTATACCTTCAGTATCTCACACAATGCCTAATATTGAATAGATATTCACTATACACTTGATTAATTGATCGCTCTATGATGATCTCTCAGACTTTACCACTAAAAGACTCTGTGCAACACACCAGACATCATGCATGGGCACTACAATGGAACATATGGTCAACCAGTACACATTTATTGATGACCTACTGTTGGCTAACTTACTATACACTGTGAGGAATGCAGAGGAAGCCTTCAATATAGATACGCTTTCATGGAACTTTCATTCGAAGTTGGAAAAACCAAACTAACAGACATGAAAACATTAGTAAACACTATACAACTGCATGTAATTAAGTTCTTAAATTCAGTGGTACTGAGGCTGAATGCAACAATAGTTCAGAGGAGGTGATCCTTGATGAATCTGACCAACTCTATCCTAGAACAGAATTGAAGAGACCCAGAGAAACTTAGAACTGGAAAGAACTTAAAAGAATGGCAGGTCTAAACCTTTGACAAATAAAGAAACGGAGTCCCAGAAGGGTCAAAGAACTTACTCAAAGGCACAAAAGAGTCACCGGAAAAAGCAAACCTAGAACCTGGGTCTCTGAACTCTAGAGAACTTTGTCCACAATTCCATTTGGACCAGTTAAGTAAACAGCATCCAGGAAAGGCATTGTGCTTACTACTGTTACTAATAAAATAGCAGCTAACACTGATACGGTGCTTTGCAGCACACAAAGCACTGTGCAAATGTTATCTCATTTACTCCTGGGAAGTAGAAGCTAGCTATTTCATACTCATTTTGCAGTTGAGGTGACTGAGGCAGAGAGAGGTTAAGTGACTTGCCCAGGGATACACAGCTAGTAAGAATCTGGGTTCTTAACAATTTAGACACAGGGTTGGATCTAAAAAGATAAAATTCCATACTTTTAATAGTCCTGTCTCTCCAGTGATGCTATATGGCTATCATTCATAGAATAACACAGTATCCCAAAAATTTAAATGGAAAGTTTTTCGAAGAGCAGTGGAGAGGCATATGGTGCATATAAAGAGGCTGAAACTCATTGCAAACAAGCAGGGTAAAAGATATTCCCTTACAGATGCATGACCAAAGAAAAAAGATGGGTTAGTCACATAGCAAGGATGTGATTTGTTGGAAACCACTCTGTGAAAAGAACTAGAGGAAAGCCCTCCCCAACATGAGATATCCCTTTCTCTGAGTAGGATTTGTGGGAGGATGTAGGCAAGAGTCCCTCAGGCCAGGCAGACACTACAGCACTTATCCATATCACTGGAGGGCATTGCTATATCATGGCAATCACAGATTCACTTTAGGTAATATAAAGATGCATGCCAAAAAGTCAACAGTACAGATAGGAAAGGAAAAATCCAGATTAGCCTGTTTGTCTGAAAAAACTCTCCATAGTTTGAAGCGCTGCAAGTTCAACAAGAATGTATCTGGGCCAGCAAAAGGAAAATGCAACATTAGACTTCATTAAGAGAGATGCATTCAGAGGTCAGGCAGTGAGGGCCCCAATATCCTCTGCCCTGGGCAGGAAACATCTGGAAGACCAGGCTTAGACAGAGAGGACTTTGGCACAGTAAACACATGGCAGAGCATGGTAGCCAAGGTGGAGAAAGGTTTCAGCATCAGGCCATAAGGAGCCAGGAGTGACTAGCATGATCTAAAGAGGGCATTGACCTTGGCTAGTATCTGAAGGGCTGCCTCATGGAAGAAGGTT
Organism: Potorous gilbertii; assembly: GCA_028658325.1. NCBI lineage: Eukaryota > Metazoa > Chordata > Mammalia > Diprotodontia > Potoroidae > Potorous > Potorous gilbertii. The sequence goes on from CM053770.1 coordinate 10,067,384, forward strand.
TAGACTTGATTATCTTAGCCTCCAAGGGCACAGCTAAGAGAGTATTCCAAAGATGCTGGTTTAGACTTGACTTTGAGACACAATTTCCATCCCTGGGAGGTGGTGGGTCCCCCTCACTAGAGGGCTTCAGAGGCAATGCCACATGACTCTTCAATGATTTAAAGACAACTCTTATTCAAGTATAGGTTGTACTAGAAAGCCTCTGAGGTCCCTCAAGATTCTGTGAACCCACTCCCCACTGCTGGGGCTAATGGCCCCTTCCATTAGGAAACAGCTCTAATTATGACAAAAGTTTTTCTTTATATTGAATGGAAATCTGCCTGCCCACAACTCCCAGCTAGTGCTCTTACCTCTGACCTCTGGGGTCAGGCAGAACAAGCCCAATTCCCCTTCTCCATGACAGCCCCCCCAATACTATGACAGCTAATATTATTCTCTACTTCCCTTCCCCCCAGGCCTTCTCTTCTTGGGACTGAGCCTCCCAGGTGCCTTCAACAGATCAGGTCGTCACTAGCCTGGCAGTCCTCCTCTGGGTATCACCCCACTCAGCAAACTGTGGCTTCTGGACAGAAAACAGGACTGGAAATGGAGAGCCATCAGGGCAGAGGACTTTGGGTCCATCTCGTCCTTGAGGGTGCCATAGGGGTATGGGGAGCCTCCCATAATGCCTCCAAGGCAGCTCTGGCAGCCTCACCCAGAGGGCTGCTGAAGGGGATTTTAGTCTGTGTGTGGTCCTCTACATACAGAACTACAGAACCTGGGGCTGGGACTTCATGGGGACTGGTGTGAGGGGCAGGATCTGAACTTCTGGAGGAAAATAAAAGAAAGCAAACTGCTCTGGTTCAGGGAGTCTCTAGCAGCTGGGGAAGAGTGAACTCAGAATGCAGGGGACAGATTGCCATCCTCAGTGGCTCTGATGGAATTCCCTACCCAAAAGCTGCATAATTCATTAACTTGGACAAAGAAATCCCCATAGACCCTGTTGTTATTCAATTAATATGCCCAGCTGCACAGAGGCCTATAGGAAGGTTTTATTTCCCTTTCCCTTCCTTTTCCCCTGATTACAGTGTGAGAATACGCAAATGAACTCTTGTTCCTGAATTAATTAAAACTGGTGTCAAAATGGCTATTGGGTTGATACTTTTAATGTAGGCTGGTTTACAGAACTGGGCCAGGAATGTCAGCTAGCAGGTGATCTTTACCCCTGATGCTTACGTTTCTCCAAAATCACTTGCCCAAAGTGGACCAGAGAGGGTTGCAGCTTGCCACAGCAGAAATCCCCAGGGGTGGATGCTACACAGGGTCACTCTGAGGCTTGATGCTAAGGAAAACATGGTTACAAGTAGAGCTGTCCCACAGTGGAACAGGCCACCCCAAGAGGTAGTAGCTTCCCCTCCCTTGGGTCTTCTTCATGCCATGACAGATGACTACTTGACTGTGGGTGATATCATTGGGTTTTTGTTTGGATATGCTTTGGACTGTTGGGTGATGAAGTCTCTTCATCATCAGCTTGGCAGTCTTGCCAATTCTGTACCTCTGTGACCCTTTTCCATTCCTGGACCACTCCCTTTGACTTCTTTATCAAATATTAGTTTGACCTAGAGTAGATCCCGCACAACCTCTGTGAACAGCTAGTGAGGACACCAGATGCAGTGCAAGAGAATGAAGACAGACATCATTCTTGGTCACCCTGATCTTAATGACTGAGCTTGGCCACCTACTTGAACCTAACCAAACACCGTACCTAGACATCTCACCTATTCTTTGTGCTGGACTTTATCTTAGGAAAGGGGGCAGGACACATAGGGAAACCAGAGAGGACGATACCAAGAACCTCCACGAAATCGTAGTTAATCAGAATCCTGGAAAAATGGAATGCTCTTTTAAAAAATTGTTTTATTTTTACTTTAAGAAACAAAACAATCGTTTCTATAACATAGTAGAATAAAAAGACAGGATTTTATAGGAAACTGCAAATCCATGATGTACAGCTTGCTATTCCTTCTAAATAATTCATAAAGTTATCATGTGCCTTTGTTTCTTTTTCCTCCCCCTCCCTAATCCACTCCCCTCCCAGGCACTAAAGGTAAAGTTCACAGGTCTTGACAGTTTCCTAGACAGTCAGTGTTAGGTAAAGGCAAGAGTCTAGGATGACTTCAAAGTGGCAAAGTCAAAAGCCTGGAAGAATGATGGTACCCTCACCAGAAACAGGAGAGTTTGGAGGAGGAAGGGGGCTAGGGAGAAGGGCAATCAGCTCCATTTTCACCATATTGCATTTGCACTGGGTATTGGACATCCAGGTGGAGAGACCAGGCAGGAATCTGCCAATGTGAGTTTGAACTGGGCTGTACTGGAAAAAAACATTGATCCCATCTCAGATATTTTCTACCTGGGTAACCCCGGGTATGTCAATCATCCCTCAGAATTGGGGTTCTCCCTCTTCTTTGTGTCATGGGCTCTTGTGACAATGTGGTGAAGTATGTGGACCCCTTCTCAGAAGAAAGATTTGTTGCCTACATTCACAATTGAAGGAAATGCTAGGTTTCAGTTTGAGATCAGTGAAAATAAAGATCTATATTTTCCCATCTAAATTCACAGACCCCCTTGGATTTAAAGTCCCTATGTTAGAGCCTCGAACCCATCTGCCAAAAGTGATAGCACTTTCATTGTCTACTGCCTGTCTGGGTTCTTAGGATGAGAGTGACTTGTTCCATAAATCCCAAAAGATGTTGTAGTTCCTTTAACACTGCATCCTCACACTGTTAAGTGGATAATTTCTGGGGGTGTTCAAGGGTGTTTCCTCAACACTCATGGCTCTCGCCTAGATCTTGAGTCAGCTTTTCTAGTCATGTCATAGCTCTTAGCTGTCCCTCCTTGCTATAATCAATCACTGGCTCTGCTACCCACAATTTCTCTTCTAACTGTGAACCTGGCATGGGCCAGGAAACCACAGAACCGTATTTGTAAGAATTGTGTCTAAACAAGAGAAAATTAGCTCAGGGTAAAAATCTGGGGAGCTCCTTTGGGAGAAAAGTTCTGGGGGTACTGATACTGGGGAACTGATGTTGAAGGTTCAGAAGTTCAAAGCTTTTTGGCTTCTGAGAGTTTAGTGTCTGGCACACAGAAAGTACTTAATAAATGGTAATTGACTGACTCATACAATTAATCTAAGAGCAAATAACTAAGGAAATCAGGTATCACTGCACCCATTTCACATAAAAGCAAAGTAAGATTTAGAAATTAAGAAACTTGGCATGAGTGGGATCCCTGGCTTAGAGTCAATAAGATCTGTTAGTTACTTGCTACGTGTGTCACAGTAGAGTAGTTTCTTACACTCTCTGAGCTTCAATTTATCTATCTGTTACAAGGAGTTTGACTTCATGGTCTCTGCTGTCCCTTCTAGCTCCTATAAATCAGTGACATTTCCCAGCTTCCAGAACACCCACACCCAACCCAATCTCAATTCCTTAACTCACCTTCTGTCCACAGGATCTTGCCATCTTCCAAACAAACCAATGTTGTAGTCAGTAGATTACTAGGATGATAAGGCAGTCAATGAAAAAGAATGGTGGAAAAAGCTCCAGCTCCAGAGTTAGAGCCAGGTTGGATACTACCTATGTGAACTTAACATTCCTGGGTCTCAGTTTCCTCACATGTCAAAGGAAAGGAATGGGCTACTTGGCCTTTGAGATCCTTCCAACTCTATCAAACTCTTCTACTCTTCCTTCAGCATTAACTTTGTCTTCAGAAGACCCAAACCTTTACTGCCCAGTTGGGCAGTCTGAGGCCAGTCGCTCTCTCTCTCTCTCTCTCTCTCTCTCTCTCTCTCTCTGGATCTCAGTTTCGTCAATTATAAAATGAGGATATTGACGTGGAAGAGCTCCATTCCATTTCTAAATCTATAATCCTAACAAGGACTGAACCCATGACTTCATCAAAAACCTCTAAATCTATGACTTTTAATCCTTCCACATGAAATTTCACAGGGTTTAAAACTTGGCAAATGCCATATTTCCAGTTGTGATAGATGGGTAATCTCTCTTCTCTACACTCCCTATGTAGGTGTTTTATAGCAATGCATAATTATGTCATTAATTTTTATGTCAAAATCCTAATTGGTGATGCTGATCATCTGTACAAATATACTGTACTATCTTTTTAACTCTTGGGCATAAAAGGAACATGAAATTGATTAGAACTTCCCAGGAGAACATAGACAGAACCCACCTCATGTTGCCCCAACAAGCATCATTTCCCAAATATCATCATTAACAGACTATTAACAAAAATAATAACATAGTATGTGTGTAGCACTTTAAGGTTTGCAAAATATTTTAAAGGTATTATCTCATTTTATTTTTTACAACAATCCAGGAAGTTAGGTGCTATTTTTAGCTTTATTTTATAGACAGGAAAACTAAGCAGACAGGGGGTAAGGGACTTGCCCACAAAACTAGTGCCTGAGTCAGGATTTGAATCTGGTATTCCTAATTCCAAGGCCAGGCCCCGACTCACTATGCCATGTTTATTAAGCCACAGTGAGAATATCTGATGCCTTTTCAGCCTTAAAGTCAAAGACAAGAAAGTTCCTTGGATATTGGAAACCTAAAAGCATGAAGAGTACACTGGGGAAGACTTAGATTTGGGGCCAAGAAGGCAGGATATCTTCCCTGCCAGTGTTCTGAATCAGGGCAAAGTGACTTTCTGAGCGGCCTGATAAGCAGTACATCTGCGCATTTTTATATGTAAATAAATTACATGCAGCCGTCTTATGGATGCCACATTAATCTCTCCATATGCCTCAGGCATCTTTTAAGTTATACAGATGAAGGGAAGTCACACAGGACCGGTGTGTGGCCTCTCCTGCATTTCGGCCCCTCTCTAGCCCACCCTCCCAACTATACATCATTAGTTCATGTGATGAGTATTTGGGCTCATCTATAAACAAAAAAGGCTCCATATGGGCAGGGTATGATGTCTGTATTACTATGCACACGCAAGAGTATTCATTTATTCAATTAAGTATTTACTAAGGGACTATTATGTGCCAGTCTTAGTGTTAAGCTCTGTCTGGGACACTTACAACAAAAACGAGACAGTCCCTGTCCTCAAGGACCTCACATTCTACTAGCCCAACACAGGCAGGAGCCAAGTCAACCCAGGAATGGATATATAGCACTGGGATAGGACCCTGGTGCTTGAGCTGGAAAGGGCTTTAGAAGTCATCTCCTCTGACCCCCTCATTTTCAGTTAAGAAGACTTTAGTCAGGGAATTCATCTTCTTAGAGAGTCTCAATGTGTAGTGACTTACCCAAGGTCTCACAGGTAGGAAATGACAGGTGTGGAATTGGAACCTGTGTCCCCTGACTCTAAAGCAATTGCTCTTGGTGTCATCCCATGAGGCTTCTCTGGGTTTCTGTACATTTTCACAGTCCACAACACTATTCAAACATTCTTTGAACAACTGTGTACAGTATCCACTCAGGGGAGGTAGAGATTTGCCAAGGATGGGTCAATGATCCTTGGGTAAACCCCTCCACTACGAAGGAGCACCCCAAATTGCTGTGCTGTAATTCAACCCCTGTACCAACTTTTTGAGGTCTGCCAAGCTCTTGGGCTCTTTAGGGATGACAAGAGCCTTAGAAGAGGCCCCTTACCCTTCAAACTCTGCACTTTGAACCCTGCCAAAAAAGGATCTGCGCAACTCCAGACCACTCTTCTCTCAGTCTGTTCTTCGGCCCACTTTCCTCTGCATCCTTATCCCCTAGGGATTAATGTTCATCTGATATTCCTGAAGGGTTTAAAGGGGCTTATCTCTGAAAGGTTCCAAGGAAGAAAGGACTGGCTGATTGGCGGAGGGCTTGACACAAATTCCAATTTTGAAAAACAAACCTACTTACCCCAAAGTGCCAAATAAAGATCATATGTTTTCGGAACAGAGGAGTGATAAAAACCCAGCCCAGCAGCGGGGACATTAATTTCCAGGTTTGCTGCAGCATCTTAGCACTCTCGTAAACCTGTAGTGCTTCAGCAGAAATATGGGCTGAGCCTGCGTATTTTATCTTTCCCTAAAGCAGCAGCTTTTGTGAGGAAGAGCAGCCTGCCCAGCATGAGGATGGGGGAGCGTCCAACTTCAACATGGTTCAGGTTCCATAGCCCGTGAGGAGTTGGAGAGATGGCCACACACCTGCGTAAGGATTCAGCTGGGTTAGCGGTGGGAGTGAGGATTGAGGGCTGCTAAGGGAGAGGGGCTGATCTGCACTGAGAAAATGTCTGCTTGAGCTAAGATGCCCAGTAGGACTACTGATTTGGGGGTTCAATTCCTATTTCTGTCACTTATAATCTGTATCACCTTGGACAAGTCACTGAGAATTCTCTGTGCCTCAGTTTCCCCAGATGTAAAATGAGGTAATTAGAGGCTGCTAAGATCCAAATGGATCAGTCTGACTTTGTTTAAAGCTAATTAAACCCATGTTCCAATTCCTACCAAAGAGTCTCTTTTGTTTTGCCTCAAAATGAATGATTGTATACCATGATATATTCTCCTGATGAATCAAATCCCTCCACAAAGGTAATCAATCAATAAACATGTATGAAGTACCTACTATGTGTCAGTGACTCTGCTAGGGATATAAAAAGAGGCCAAAGGTAGTCCCTGACATCAAGGGACTCACATCTAATAGATCAGTTGCATTAGGCAGCTTACAAAACCATGTACAATTTTGATACACATCTTTGGGAATTATGTGAAGACTGGAGATGTTAAGTGACTGGCCCAGGCTGGTCATGCATCAAGGAAGGTTCAAAGGAGGGACCTGAACCCAGAGAGGGAGTCTTCCTGACTAGTTGTAGGCCAGACTTCCTTTCTCTCTCTCTCTCTCTCTCTCTCTCTCTCTCTCTCTCTCTCTCTCTCTCCCCCCATCTCTCTGTCTCTGTCTATCTGTCTGTCTGTCTGTCTCTCTAATTTGTTAGACCCAACCTGACGTCTCAATGGGATTCTTTACTCCCAGTATGAGAACTCCCTCTAGCAATACAAGCAGCACAATTTAACTTCCTAGAGACTTGTGAGAGCTCTGAGCACTTAGGTGACTTGCTTAGCGTCCCAGGGCAAACATGTGCTAGAGGGGAGCCTTGAACCACTTTCTGGAGTCTGGGGCCAGCACACTATCTATTATGCTGTGGTATTTCTCCTAAGCTATCATATTTCAATCATTCTGTTTCAACCTTTTTGAGCCCATCCAATATATCATGCACCCCAACAACTCTGGAGGAATTCACCCTCATATTACAAATGCATTGTAAACCCTAAAGCCCCTCTTATGAGGAGAAATTATTTTAGCACCTGGCACTGCGTGTTGCAGGAAAGAGGACTGAAGTAGGCACGGTGGAGGTCTGTTAGAGCCTGGTGAGACATGAGAGACACGTCGGTCACCCACTGCATCTGGGAGCATCAGCAGTCACCTTGACTTTGTCCTGCCTCTGGACTTCAACAGTTTAAGAAAAGAGAGTAAGGCTCACGACTGTGCAACAAACTCTGCCTCACTTAAATCCAGTTCACCTACAAGTTATCACCTATCATCCACTACTTTACCCCAACATCATAATATCATTGTTCCCCTTTGAAAGTGAAGGATGAGACAAGTTAAGAAAGCACTAGACTCCTGACAGAACTCCAAGGGAGATAGTACTTGACCTTTTTATCTTCCAGAGTGGTCATGAGGAAAGAACTTTGCAAACCTTCAAGTACTAAAGAAATGTAAGTAATCATCATCAGGAGCTCTCCCAGCCCACCATGTTTCCCTCAAGGAGTTAAAGTCAAACATGGGACTGTTGTGATGGGGTCCTTCTGATATTTCCAAGTGATGACAGGGTAGTTCAAAGAACAAGATAGAGATCGACTCTATCAGAACATGTCAGTTATTCAATCAGTCAAGCAACAAGCATAAATTAAGCACCTAATATATTCCAAGATCTCATATTTCAAAGACAAAAAAGAAGACAAACTCTCCTCTCCAGGTGCTTGTGTCCCATTCTTCAGTGTTGGTGTGATAGAGTAGAAAATGTGTGGGGAAAAAAGGTTTGGATATCTGAAGCTCAAATCAAAGATTTGCTACTTATTAACATCATGATCTTGACCTAGGAACCTTTCTGGACTTAGTTTCTTCAGGAGGAAAATGGGACTGGGAAGGACTGAATGGCCCTAAGGCCTGTATGATCTGTCTTGGACAAACTGGGCTGGGCAGGGATCCTGCCCTGATCACCTTCTGTTTACTCACTTTGGTCTGACTCTCCAGACTTTCCCAGTCATGCCACAGCATGTCCTTACTCTGGAAGTACACTTTGCCTCATGGTCCCTTCCCCTTGGCAGTGCAGGAAAGCCTAAGGATGCCTTCTCAGAATAATGTTCAAAAATGCATAGGATTTCAAAGGAAGTCAATTAGACAGAAAAATATAATTGTTCCTCATCCAAATTCATGGATCCCACGAAATCTAACCCCAGGTTAAGGGCCTCTGGGCCAGACTAAGAGAGACAATGAGTTGGACCCAGCATAAAACAAATAGAAGGACAAAGTTCCTTTAATGACCTCAAGCATTTCCCTGACCTAAATTCATCTTTCCATCAGCACTCATCTGTGGATAAATACAACCTATGTACATCTTGTCAGCAGCAGCAGCAGCAGCATCACGAAGCTGCCAGGCTTCCCAAGATCCCAGGCATTCTTGCTTTAAGGAAATGGGAAGATCATTCCCTCCTCCTCCCTCTTCCAGAGTTGTAAAAGCTTGCTCTAGCAGTAAGCCCAGGGGCTTGGACATTTCTCTAATGGCAGCAGGTTTTTCTGTCTGAATTGGGAGCCCACCTGCTAGGTGTGGCTGGATTTTCCCACTCCAATTTGTGCCTAAGCCAAGGGTCTGCCTGCCGATGCCTCTCTGCTTGGAAACAGCAGGTGCAGCCTCCTCTGGACCCACCTGGGAATGTTTCCAGCTACTCAGTAAGGGGGAGATCAAAGGAGCAAGGGATAAAGGGTGCTAGGAAGCCAAATGAGGGCTCTGATCCTCCTTGGTCCATCCGAACCCAGAGAGAAAAGGAAAAACAGGGAAGGAGGAGGAATGGGAGAAGGGTAGACAGACATGGGGCAGGAAAAGGGAGGAAAGCCACAAATTCTAGCTTCATAAGCCCAGACTCAGAGAGTATTTCCAGGTCATTTAGTTCAGCCTCCTCCTTTTACAGATGAAGGAACTGAGGCCCAGGAAAGGGAAATGACCTACCTAAGGTCTCAGAGGTAATAAGCATCAGAAATGGGACTTGAATTCAGGTCCTGTGATTCCAGAGCTAATGTTCTCTCCACTGTAACAAGATGCCTGCAGAGGAAGATTAAATGGGGAAAGAATGAGAAGGAAGAGCATTGAAGGTGGGGCCAATGGTCAGAGATTGGAGAGTAAGAAGGAGAAGATGGAAAGAGGGGAAGACAAAGACTAGAAAGAGGAGGGGGAGAGACAGTGGAGGGAGGAGAAAGATTGAGGGTGACAGGAGGAGGAGGACAGTGGGTGGAGGGACTGAAACTAAAATTGAAAGGAAGAGGGAAACAGGGAGGGGAAGGATGGAAAGGGAAGGAAAAAGGTGAGCAGGGGAAGGAGGAGAGGAGGGAGGTTGAAGACAGAGTAAAAGGAAAGGGACCCTGGGAGAAAAGAATGACAGGAAGACTGTTGCTAGAAAGAGAAGGAAGGAATGAAAAGAAAAAGGAAGAGGAGAGGAAGTGGGCAGGGAACAGAATGGAAAAGGGGAGAAGGAATAGAGGAGGGGTCGTATAAATGAGAAGGTGGAGGGGAAGGAGAAGGAGGAATGGGGCAGGAGTAGAGGGTCTGCAGGGAGGAGAAGGGGAGGAGAGGAGAGAAAAGGAGGGAAGAGGAAGAGGGGCAAGGAGGGGAATCCTTCTGGCCCTGCTACCTGCAGACGCTTTTGTCTGTGCTGTGCGCACCAGGAGGGCAAGAGTTGGACACTTTTTTTCCCATTTCCCCCCAGGGCTGCTGACAGGTTTAGTTATTCAGGCAGTTTTCCCCTTGAGTAGATTCTGTCTCTAAGCTGCCCCCAAGGTGGATCTTGGCCCCAGTCCGGGAGGCCCAGGAGGAGGGGGAGGGCCTGAGACTCGGTCTCACTGTGGCCCATAGCCGCAGGGGCTTGGGTCAGGTGGGCCCCTTCTGCCGGCGTGGGGCTCAATGGCCAGGGGAAGCACTGTTGGTTATGGGGGGGGGGGTGGGGAGGGGGCCTTTGAAGCCTTCACCTTCCTGGGGCTCCATTGTCACCGCAGGGCGTTTGATCTTAAAACCATTCCCTTAATGATCTCACCGCAGGAGCAATTGGCCCGCCAGATTAGCCTTCGAGGCCTAATGGACCTGGGAAAAGTTAAAATCCTCCAAGAAAGGCAAAGGGAAGCCTGGGAGGGCGGGGGGAGGAGGAAGGAAGGTGCAAGCAGGGCGTGAGAGTCTTCTATGCTCTGTGCTGGGATTTCCATGACTTACAGAGGGAAGGGACATAAAATCTGCTGCCACCCCATCTCTTGAGGTCTTGGGATCATTGACTTATGGTTGGAAGGGATTGAGAATTCAGCCAGTCCAAACTCTCCCCCGCCCCCGCCCCGACACACTCTGTTTTTAAGTGACATGATTAAAACAGTCCAGTGAAAGATCAACAGCCACTGAGTGGCAGAATCTGGACACAAACCCACTGAACCTTCAGATGTTCTTTCCACTGCTGCTGGGTGCCTGACCTATGCCTTGTAATTTACCACACTGTAGAAATCAGTGATTGCTGAGGATTTCTTTTCTCTTGGGCGATTCACAATAGGAAGCATTCCTGACTTGGGCTGAAAGAAAGGGGAGAGGACAGAATCTGTCATGGTACCTGTCAGTGGTTGTTAGACTCTGAGCCTCCCTTTCCCCATCTGCAAAATGGGAATAGCCATCCCTAACTCCCAGAACTATTTCCAGGATTAAATGAGATATTCCAAGCAAATGATATTGGAAACCTGTAGGTGTCTGATATGATCAGGCCCCTCCTCTCTCCCCAGCTGAGATTCTCCATCCTGACCTCTCCCTAGAGTACTTTGTCTGTCCCTCTCCTTTCCCCATCCATGCCACCTTGCACCTTGCATCATACCAATCTGTCTTCCATGGATGTGCTTTCCACCAAGCAGATTGTAAACTCCCCAAGGTCAGGAACTGAGCCATTGCTGTCCTCAGATCCACAACCCTCAATGCAGTGCCTGAGATACAGCTGAAGGGAATCGAACTGATGAATCATAGATTTCAAGTGAGAAAGGACCTGCCACCCTCCTCATTTTACAGATGAAGAAAGGAGGTTCGAGAAGAAAAGGTCACACAAGAAGTAGGAGGAGAGTCCAGATTTGAACTCATGTCCTTGGATTCTGAATCCAGTACTCTTTTCAGTGGATGCTGGTTTTCTACTGGAATTATATTAAATTGAATTGCCAGAAATCCAAGGGTCAGGATTTGACACATCACTAGAAAGTGTCTGTTTTGGTCTGGATGCATGTAAGAGAAGTCATTAGTTCAACAAGGACCCATTAGGTGTCTCCTGGGTTCCAGGTGTTGTGCTTTTTCTGGGGACATGGAGAAAATCTGGTTTCTCTGGCAAAAGACTCTCTGATAAGCCCAGGTTTCCTTATTTTCATATGGATGGAAAAACTTTATCTTTATATTGATCTTTATCTTGTTATTAGGAGAGTCGGCATAGTATAGATAGAGCCTTGCAGGCAGAAAGACTTGAGTTCAAGTCCTGACTGACTCAGCATTCCTTAAGTGACAAGCACCAGAAACAGGCTAAAGGCACTGGACTGTGGCTTAGTAAGAGAGAGTACTTCCTCTAGCAATGCCGACTGGTGCCTTCTCTGTGACTTAGAGCCTCACACAGTCAGTAGGTGTCAGATGGAGGCCTTGATCCCAGGTCACCCTCTCTCCCTTCTCTGCACCACGCTGATCTTTCCATAAGTTCTAGGAATAGGGATAGGAAGTAGACCTGGGATTTCTCCAATATAGGGAAATGAAAACACTTCCTTCCCACCTGTATTTGGCACTTTCTCTACAATTCTCTACAATTTGCTGTCTTAGAGTCATCTAGAGCAGGGGTGGGGATCTGTAGGTTCAAGGTCACATTTGGCCCTCTTGGACCTCAAGTTCAGCCCTTTGACTGAAACTGAGTTTCACAGAATTATTCCTCTGTTCTGCTGAAGGGCCAAGGGACTGGCTCATGATCAGAGAGCAAAACCTGAACCTAGGTCTTATTAACTTCAAGGCAGTTCTCTATCCATTATTTCATACTTCTCCTCAAAGGAAGGAAAAGAAGTGTTTCCTAAGCTGGGGTTCATCGTGGGTCCCAGAGATCTTCCATTTGACTTTCTAACCCCTCACCTTCACACCTCCACCCCTGGAAGGTTCTAGGTGGACAGCTCCCCTGGTGAGATGAACAGTGCGGTGTCTATGACTCAGTAGCTTCTCCCTGAGTTAAACTGGATAATATAACGAAGGATTTGCAGCACATGCAAATCAAGTAATTAGGAGCCTAAATCCTTGCTCTGAGAGAGGGAGCAAAAGACCACTTACATGTGCAAATTGGGAGACTCACAAATTCCAGCCCTTTGGAGATGTGTCCCCTGGGCTCTTTTCCTCCCTTGCTGCTAATGACATCAGTCAGTTCACCTATATAACCTGACTTTCTGAAACTAAATGGGCCCCTGCTTTTATCTTTTGGGGGCAGTTAGAGGATTTCTCTCGTTAATGTGTGACTGCAACTCCTTTTAACAAGGCAGGAATTCTTCTACTCAATTCATTTCAATTCAATGATCCTTTTTTTTAGTACCTGCTGAGTAACAAGCACTATCTTCCATGCTGAGAATATAAAGGCAAGAGGCAAACAGCCCCTGCTCTCAAGGAGCTCCCATTCTAATGAGAGTGACAACATGTACATTTACTCTTGCTAGTAGGGTCATTTAGTGGCCATTCAGTTCTATCCCCTCATTTTACAAATGAGGAAACTGAGATACAGGGATATGAAGTGACTTGCCCAGTCACACAATAAGCAGGAAAGGCAAGATTTGAAGATATTAATATTTGTTAACTGAATGAATGAATGAGGTCTCAGACTGGAAGGAGCACTCTTTCTCATGTAGCATTCTAACTTGTTCACCCATTCATACACATGCTAGATCCAAATAAAGACAAGACACTTTGGGGAGAGGTGTACTTTCCAAAAGGCTTCCTGTAGAAAGTGATCTTCAGGTAGATCTTGAAGATATGCAAGGATTCCAAGAGGTGGCCACAATGGAGGAGAGTATTTCAGGCATAGGGACAGCTACTGCCAAGGCTGTCCAGAGGTAGAGGTAAAGGGGGAAGGAGTAAGTACTCTCGTGTGTCTGAATGGGGGAGTGAGTGAACGGGAGTGATGTGTGAGCCAACAAGAAAGGCAGGAAGAGGGCAGATTGTGAAGGCATTACATGCCAAACACGGGCATTTATCATTAAGCCAAGAAGTAAAAGGGGAATCACTGGAGTTTTCCTAATAGGAGAAAAAACAATCTTATAACAGGAAGACAGAATGTGTGAAAGGCAGTGATGTCAAAGACCAAAAAACATTAATATGTGTAAAGTGGCTGGCAAACCTCTGATCAGCCAGGCAATCATTCAAAAAGGGATTTCTTTAGCATTTATGAAGCACTTACTCGGCACCAGGCACATGGCTAAGCGTTGGAATACAAAGAAAGGCAAAAAACAGATGTCACCCTTAAGGAAATTCCATTCTTATGCCAGAGAAAAATAGGTGAAAAAAACCCAACTAGATACAAGATATAAGCAGTGACCATCCTTTAGGAAACTCTCTGATGTGAGAGACTATGTGGCTATGGTGCCCAAAGGACTGGCCTCAGAGTCAAGAAGACCTGAGTTCAAGTCCTGCCCTAATGCACATTGGCTGTGTGTCTCTCCACGACTTCATCTTCCAATGTAGAGTCTGTATCAATCTGTATTGGTAGAGGGAGGTCCAAATACAGATAAAATTACAAATCCAACCCAAAAAGTAGTTGGAGGGCAGGACAGGCACTGTGGACACACACACACACACACACACACACACAAAGGAAGTGGCCCTGTTCTCCAGAAACTTTTGTTGGAGATGGGAAGAGCTATTGATCCAACTCCTAGTGAGGTTTCCTGGGTAGAGATAGTGGAATAGTTGGCCATTTTTTTCTCCAACTCCTTTTACAGATGAGGAAACTGAGGCAAACCAGGTTAAGTGACTTACCCAAGGTCACACACAGCTAGGAAGAGAGGCTGGATTTGAACTCAGGGACATGAGTCTTCCTGACTCTAGGCTCAGCACTCTAACCACTGTACAAACTAATTGTCCCAACACATCAAATATGATTTATTAATTGCCTACTGTGTGCCAGGTACTGTGAGAGAATAGTAAGGAGAGACCAGGAAAGGTCAACAGTAGCAGGTGAGCCTTGAAGAAGGCTAAGCTGGGAATCCCATGATGCTGATGGGAAGAGAGAATGAGAGTCAAGTCTTGGAGTTCAGAGACCAGAATGTCAAGTAGCCACTAACAAGTAAGTTAGAAGGTAAAACATGCGAAAGGCAGTGATTGAGCACCGAAAATGCTAATATGCTCCAAGTGTTCTATAAATCTTAAAGCCTTATCAGGCGTCAAGGCTAGAAAGAGAGGTTGGAGCTGTTTGTGAAAGTCTTTGGGAAATTCCTAAGTGATCCTGTAGGAAAGAGGAAGTTTCAGCAGATTGTGTGGATCTATAGAATCTACATCATAGATGATGCATGTCAAGAATCTGACAGACTTAAAAGCATTAAAATGTCAGTAGTTATTAGTCAATTGAATTAAATGCTAGAAATATCAAATCTTACCTCTGCCACTTCCTATATATGTGACCTTAACCTCTCAGGCCTCAGTTTCTTTCCCCGTAAAGGGGATGCCCTCGATGACTTCTGGGGTCCTGTCTACCTAAAGCTTCTGTGCCTTTTACTCAATATTGCCTTAATTCTCTCTAATCGTTATCTAATTCCTATTAGCTAATGAGAAAAATGATGGTGAGCCCAAACACCAATTATGGGGAGAGGAGCCTGTTATTTCGTCTTGCTGGAGGACCCAAGTAACAGCAACCAACAGTTAAAAACAAACAGACCCAGAATGAAACGGTTTCTGGTTAAATTTTCCATTGGAGACGTAGGTGTGAGGCAGCTGAGGACCAAAGGAGAGAATGAATAAAGAGTTCTGGGTGGTGACCTTTGTTATTGCTGTTAGGATTAGTTTATGCTCTTTTTCTTGTCTCGAAGAAAACCCAGGACCATGGACTCAGCTCAAGTTCAAGTCTGTAAAATGTGTATCCACCCAGTAACCAACCAGCAGAGCATATCCAGGTCCTTCTTTGTAATGAGCTGTCTGCTTGTCTTCATGTTCTGGGGTAAGACCAGCTTGTAGGGCTCTCCTATTCAGGGACCTGCTTGTCAAGTAGCCCTTGCGCGGGAGACAAAGGCAGCTCCCAAGCCCACAGGCAATGGAGGCAGAGACTACATCCTAGCTTATCTAAGAGGAAAGAGACAGAAGAGCAGAAGAGGGGGTGGAGAAAGGCCAAGGTCAAGCTCCTTCCCCACCCTCCCACCCCCCTGCTCCCCTCCCCCAGCCTGCTGATTGCTCCACGCTGGCAGATGTACTCCCCCTGGCCTAGAACCATCATCTCATCCAGAGGACACATAAATTCCACCCAGGTAGTTCTAAAATCACCCAGCTGATCATTCAATTTATATACAGTATCAAGTGTTCTTTCTGCGCATCGCTATTTCAGTCATGCTGACCCGGCAGTCCTTGACATTTGGTGCGCCAGGCCCTCCAGCACAGTGACTGCGGCGGCAAGAGTGACTTGGGAGCTCTGAGACAAAGCAATTGAAGTTCATTTCTCACGATTACTGGGCCCCATCAGAAATGAAGTTATAAAGACCTACCAATCAGCCTCTGGATGGGTTTAAACTATTGCTAGTCACTGCCGAACGTGAGCAGAGCCCTTGGAGTCTTAGGAGACTGGGCTTCAAGGGCTGGCTGCAACATTGTAACACAGGGCATCTTTCTGAGCTTCAATTTCATTATGTACAAAATGTGGATAAAATTCTGTACCCTGCTTTCCTGGGGGGTCGGGGGATATAGACAATGAATTAAGAAAGTTTCGTGGAGCAGTGATTAAGAAGATAAGAAAAATCCATCCTTGTACAGCTGCCAAGCTGATATTTCAAAACATTTTACCACCTTCTTTGCTTACTCAAGCGCCCTCAATGGCTCCCTATTGCCAGAAACATGAAATACAGACACCTCCCACTTTCATTGTATCTGTCTTGTTTCATATACTGTCTTCCTCATGACATTGTGAATACTGAGCAGGAAAGGACTATTTTTTTTTTCTTTTGTTTTTCTCTATATCCTCAGAGCTTAGTTCAGTGCCTGGTATGCAGTAAATGCTTAATAATGGCTTGTTGTCTATTTGACATTGCTAAGCATTGGGATACAAAGAAAGGCAAAATACAAATCTCACCCTCAAAGAAATCCCGTTCTAATGCCAGATATAAATAGGTTGGCATTTAGCAACCAACTTTGTAAATATTTTATATTTGTTTACTTGTATACATGTTGTGGCCACTTTACTCCATCCTAACCCCAAACCCAACAGAATTTCATTTTGGCACAGCCAGCACCTGGGACAGTTCTTGTTACATGGCGCCAGCTTAATGTTTATGTGTGCTACTTTCTAGGCGTGAAATAAACCCCTTCTATCTAAGGCTCATCCTCTCTGCACTTGATTCTAGGAAGACCCTGGTTCAAATTATACCTCAGATTCTTTTTAGGTGTGTGAGGCACTATTTCTCTCTGAGTCTCAGTTTCTTTATCTGTTCTTCATCTGAGGCAATTAGATAGCACAGCAGAGAAAGTGTTGGGCATAGAGTCAGGAAAACCTGAGTTCCAATCTGACCTCAGAAACTTAATAGCAGTGTGACCCTAGGCAAGTCACTTAACCTCTGTTTGCCTCAGTTTTCTCATCTATAAATGGGGATTATATAACAGAACCCCTTCCCAGGGTTGTGAGGTTAAAATGAAATAGTATTTGTAAAGTGTTCACTTAGTGTGTGTGTGTGTGTATGTATTCACACACACAAACACACATAAACATACATGTATGCATGTATACATATATGTGTGTATGAATATATGCCTGCTTATTCTCTTCCCCTTCCCCCTCATCTCTAAAATAAAGGAGTTGTGTTAGATGTCTGCTAAGGTTCTTTCCAACATTACATCTCAACTGCTAAGAGGTCCTTCCATCAGAGAAGGTGAGGCACAGATCTTTCACTGAGCAAACTCACAGATGCTGTTAAGCCCTGGACCTGAAATCAAAAGACCAGGGTTGAAATGTCACCTCTGACCTTTGTTAACTGTGTGACCATGAGTAAGTCATTGCCTCTTGAAGCCTCAGTTTCCTCCTCTGTGAAATGAGGGGGTTGGACTCAGTGGCCTCTGACATCTTTTCCTGTTCTAAATCTTTGAGTGTGTGTGTGTGTGTGTGTGTGTGTGTAGGGAAGTTTTTTGAATGGTGTTAAATTCCACTTACCACCTGGAGATCTAGCCAAAGGCTTAGGTTCAAGTTGATGCCCTCTGTAGTGGTGTTAAGCATTTTCAGAAGTGTACTCATCATGTGCCCTGGTATCAGAGTCCTCTGTGGACTCACTGGGCAGTAGTCAGACCCATGATGCTGACGTTGGATCTTTCCTCAGTCCCCCATTGATGCCATCTGATTTAGGTGGGATGCACAATGACTATCAAGATGGGCATCTGAGCATCAACTCACAAGAGACCTCAGAGTCTTCTGTTCCAAATCCATCACTGAATAGACAAAACAGGTCTGGCAGGGGCAAGGGCATGGCCAAGGTCAAGTTGTATCAAAAGTCACATTTCTTCAGTTGAACGGAATTCCTCAGGCACGCCCACTCCTCTTGGAGATCATACCCACTCTGGCCAGTATCTTAACCTTTCCCAAACTTTTGCCTTCAAACAGGAAATTCATTCCTGGAGACTTATTTCCCAAAGTTCCCATCCCTCCCCATCACTTATCTCCACATACATGATCTCTTTGTTTTGGGTGTCATTTCCTTCTCTTCCCAAAAATAAGCATTGGGTCCAGCAAGGTTTCTTCATATTTTCATCTATTTTTTCCTCAAATTGATCCTTTTCCCAATAACTATTATTTGGGGTCTCAGTGTAATGTCAGTCCACCAGAGTTGTGTGTGCCCATGAAGCCACCATCACTGCCTCAAAAATATCCAGTATCAAGTGAATCACTTCCATTTTGTTTAAAGAAGACAAAAACATAGAACTGAGTAAAGGAGAAAATTGTATTGACCTTGGGGGAGGGTGACATTGGAAAAGCCTCGAATAAGTGATGAAGTTGGTTAGGAAATTGCAAGGACCACCATGTTTTTTCTTTTTCAAATCCTGCTACTGACAGTTACAAGTTGTATCATCATGGGTATTTAACCTGCCTAAATCTGTATCCTCATCTGCCAAGTATCTACCTCATGGCATTATTGCTGTAGTGCCCAAATGAGATAATCTATCAAAAACACTTTTTAACATACACACACATATATATATAAATTTTCAGTTTTCAACATTTGCTTTTATAAGATTTTGAGTTCTAAATTTCACCCCTCCCTCCATTCTCCTCTCCCCAAGACATCATGCAGTCTGATATAGGCTATACACATATGATCACATTAAACATACTTACACAATAATCAGGTTGTTAAAGAAGAATCAGAACAAAAGAGAAAACCACAAGAAAGAAAAAATAAAATAAAAGTGAAAATATCACACTTCAATCAGCATTCAGGCTCCATAGTTCTTTCCCTGGATGTGGACAGCATTTTCCATCGTGAGTCTTTTGGAATTGTGTTAGATCACTGCATTACTCAGAAGAGCTACGTCCATCAAAGTCAGTCATTGCACAATGTTGCTGTTACTCTGTCCAATATTCTCCTAGTTCTGCTCATTTCACTTGGTATCAGTTCATCAAAGGTGAGGGGGAAGGATTGTGGAGGGTAATGGGATTAATGGGTTAAGAGTGAGAGTCAGGAAGACCTGGGTTCAAGTTTGCTCTCTGACCCACACCTGCTGGATGTGTGCTTTAATCTCTCATTGCCGTTGTGGTTGTTCAACCATGCCCAACCCTTCATGACCCCATATACGGTTTTCTTGGCAAAGATATTGGAGTGATTTGTCATTTCCTTCTTCAGCAAATCTATTTTATCAGGCAATCAGAGATTAAATGACTTGGCTAGGAAGTGTCTGAAGCTGGATTTTAACTCATTTTGTCTCTACTTCAGACTCAGAACTCTATCCACTGACCCATCAGTTGCCTCCCTTTGTAGACAGTTGCTAATCTGTAATAAAAGAGGGAATTACTGATGAAGTCCCAAGTCTGGACCAAAAAGAAAATGCCATAGAAATGCCTCTCATCATCGCCATCACCATCATCACTTTGGTTCTCTGGTTTCTTTTTCCTGTCTTCTACCCTGTATTAGATGCCCCTCCTTAGAAAACTTTAATGACTTGTCTAAGATAAAACAGATGACCCTGTAAATAGCAGAGTTAGAAATCAAAGCCAGATCCTTCGAATCAAATTCTCACTATCAGTTATTTCTTCCCTCATAATGTAAACTTCGAGCACCATGACTCCAGAGAACAAGGCGGAGGAGGTCGAATAGATTGTGCCATCTGGGTCAAGCTCCTATCACTCCTTTGGTCACCATCCTCCCCCTCCCACCTGGATATAGACAGCCCAGGACTCTGAGTCCAAGAACCCTGGGAATGGCAACACTCCCAGCCCAGGGCCCTCAGCCATCGTCTTGGAAAGTCACCTTATGGAGATGCTACCTGGGGCTGCTCCCACAGGGACTACAAATCTACTGAAGATTCAAAATAGAAAATTCAGGCCACCAAACTCCTAGGTCTGCTGAGATGGTTCAGCATCAGAAAGTGATATCATTTTGTTGGTGGAAATGAAATTCAAGAAGAGGCCTTGCCATCTACTTTGCTGCTTCCGCCTCCTAAGGACCCCATGGCATTTCTGTCTGACTCAGAGCGAAAACCTCCCACATGTTGTTTCCCCCATTAGCAGGTGAGCTCTAGGAGAGCTAGCACACACACACACACACACACAGTCCTCCAGCGTGGGCTCTGGGAGTCTTGGGCTGTCTGACTTTCCTAATTGTATCTTCAGGACTTAACTCAGTGCTTTGCTTATAGTAAGAGCTTCATTAATGTTTTTTCTCCTTTCATTCTTTCATTTTTGAGGACAGGACAGTTTCTTTTTTGTCTTTATATGTCCAGATATTGTCACAGTGGCTGACACATAGTAGGTGCTTAATACAATGTGTGTAAAGAGTTTTATAAACCTTAAAGTCCCATACATGTTAGCTGTGAAGGTTTTTACTATGAATAATAAGCACTCACTGAGTTTCAATCTCACCTCCCCACTCAGTTTTTTCCATTAATCAGATAATTCTCATTCTCATTAATGGCTCAACCTGTCCCTTCTTTTCTCTGCAGTGAGATGGAGAATCAGGAAGCCAACTCCTGGTCTCTACAGACTGCCAGGGTTGGGAGCCTCTGGATTGAGTGCACTCCTCTGTCCTTTAATGTACAGGAAAAGTGGTAGCTGAGGAAAGTAGAGAAATGTCCCTCCAGAGGTTGATGCTGACCTGCCACTTGACCCCTGAGGCAGAGACATAAATTCCTCTGTGGCTTCAAAGCAGCCAATTTTGGGGTTGAGTTTCACTGGAGGCAAAGGTCGGAGGCTATTGTCTGGCTTGGGTTTGTCCCCAGTCACTACATGACAACTTCGTCATCCTTCATCCCTTAGCTCGGAGCAGACCTGGAGGCCAGTTTCCAGCTGGCCTCCCCTCACGGGGTCTGCCAATGAGCACTCCAGGGGCCCAAAGGTACAGAATCAGTGTGAGCTTTCACGGGCTTGCTGTGGGCTCTAAAGTGACAAAGAGACTGGCCCCCTTCATCTGCGATCCCTTCCAAAGCTCCCCGACCCCTTATGCCGGATGCTCGGGAAGTTTTTACAGCCCCAGGCAATTTCCACCCTCCCTGCAAATCCTCTCGGCCTGATTGGCAAGCATTGCCCGGGCCAATTAGCTACTTTCTTTTTTTGGCAAAGCCCCAGGACAGAGGTTTGAGGATACAAAGGTTTGTCTGCATGGAAGTTTTTTGATCTTGGATTTTTCGAAGGCATTTGAAGCATCACCTTAAATCCGTTTATATCCAGTCATCTCCTGGAAATTGCCATCATTAGCCTATCAGTCAAA
This sequence comes from Potorous gilbertii, assembly GCA_028658325.1. Taxonomy (NCBI): domain Eukaryota; kingdom Metazoa; phylum Chordata; class Mammalia; order Diprotodontia; family Potoroidae; genus Potorous; species Potorous gilbertii. The sequence goes on from CM053770.1 coordinate 10,088,818, forward strand.
TGAGGGGGTTGGGCTCTCTGATGTCTAAGGAGTCCCAGGGAGGATTGCGTTCAGCTATGCCAATGCATTTTTAGGAAGGACATTGATGAACTGGAGGGCATCCGGAGGAGGGAAACTGAGATCAATTAGCTGCGTTTATTAAGCACCTAGTGTGTTCCAGATATCATGCTCATTTTTTACCTTTCAATGCCGGCTAACCCATGTGTCACCTGGAGAACAGAACACTGAGGTGAAATGGAGGGGAGGGTGGTCTAAGAGCTCTCTTCAAGGATGGGGAGGACTGAGCTGGGGAAAAATGAGACGTGCCCCTTGGCCTTAGAGGGCAGAATTAGGAATGGTGAGGGGAAGAGGCACAGAGATGGAGTCAGGCTTGATGTTAGGGAAAACTCTCTAATCAACAAAGTATTTGAAGGTGGAATTCTGCCCCACCCCCACTCCCACCCTTGGAAAACTTGCCATTTTTCAAGCCAAAATTGAATGAGCATTTGTTGGTGAGGCCAGAGTGGAAACTTTTCTGCAGGTGGGAGTTGGTTAGGTATAGGCATAGGTATAGGTATAGGTATAGGTATAGGTATAGGTATAGGTATAGGAATAGGTGTAGGTATAGATGACCTTCCAGGTCCTTTCCAGCTTTGAGGTTCTGGGCCCTGAGATTCTTTCTTCTCTGGAGCCAATGGCCCCACGAGCCTCAGGCAGGTCAAATCAGTCATGGTAATGGCGATGGAGACCAGAACTGAAGACAGTCACTTTGGGCAGACGCAGGTCCCCCAGAATTGAAGGTAACTGGGAAATGTTTAACAAAATCAATTTTAAAAAGTACAATATAAACAAATAATACTGTTTTGTGATTTTCTAAGTTAATGTATAGCCTACAGGAGTCCATTTCTGTGAGCTCAATACCACTGGTCTGGACAATGGCTCCTCCAGGCTCACTTGTCAAATATCCTTACTTCGTCTGTAGAGGGCTAGAATTGGAGTCCGGAAGACTTGGGTTCAACCCTTACCTTTAGCTTTTCTGGGCAATGTCCCTATATGTGAGCCATTTAAGTCTTTCCAGCCTCAGTTTCCTCATCTGGAAAATGGAGATAATGGAAAATGCTTTTAGTGCCCATCCCAAAGGATGGTTGTGAGGCTCAAATGAACATCATTATGTCAAGTGCCTTGGAAACATTGAGAGGGTATAAATGTCCATTTTATTGTGCCCCCAGGGTATGCACCTCCACTGGTGTGAATATTTAGAGCCATGTGGAATTTACAACACAGCACAGTACTGTGCCATACTGTACAGCATATTATGCAATCTAATGCAATATCGTATCATACCATAAACATTTATTAAGCATCTATTGTGTGCCAGGAACTATGCTAAATGCTGTGATGCATTAGGTTGGGATCTCTGCCCAAGGTTGCTGCCTTTGAGGAAATATAATAATTCTCTCTGTCTCTCTATCTCTGTCTGTTTGTCTGTCTCTCTATTCTGTCATCCTCAGACTCATCTCTGTCCTGACATTCATGTTTCTGACTCTTAGTCAAGTCAACAAGAACTTTAGGGACACAGAGTCAGAAGAGAGATAATGTAAAAAAAGAAAATTCAGAATTTTCATTCACTTTATGGATTTTCTTTTCTTTTCTTTTTTTTAAGACAAGAGCTCAGCTTTTCCATCCTGCTAAGATCTAAGTTCCTAGAGGTCTGGAAACATGAATTGTACAAAGCTGTAGCTACTCATACTCATACATGCCTTACAAGGCATGGTGATGTGTAAAGGGCACTGATGCTGGAGTCAGGAAATACCTGTGTTTGAACACCAGCTATGACATTTCTTTACTGTTAACCGTGAGCAAGTCATTGCACTGCTCTAAGTCTCAATGGCTTTACCTGTAAAATGGAAATGATAGTAACTGTAGTTCCATTTCACAGGGCTACTGAAGGCATCAAATTAGAACATATTTTTAAATAAACATACACATATACATAAAATTTACGTATACAAGATCACATTTGTGATATAAACTATATATATGGGTGTATATGCCTATATGAATATGTGTATATAGAATAGTATATATATGGAGACAGGGGGGAAATGTGTGTCTTGAAAGTCTTAATGCAGTTTTAAGTTTTAATAACTAAAGATATATATATTTAAGATATATATATATACATATATATATGTATATGTATATATATGTATATCTTCTGTCTAAGTGCATCTGGGCCAAAGAAGGAGAACTCTTATTCTGATGCCTGAGGGTGCTTGTATCTGCCAATTTCAAATTCTGAAAGAGATATTTTTAAACCCGTTTTAACAGTCTCTGGTGTTTTAATACAGCTAATATAACTCAGAAGAGAGTAGCTGGGGAATGAGTTGAGTGCCCTACATTAGCCTGGCTTTTAACAAGCTGACTCCAGGAAGGGTCCAAAGACCGGCAGGGCACATACTGTGCTTCTCCTTTTCAGCTGAACTGGACGTGGCCACAGCAACAGGAACGCAGGCTGAATCACAGTCTGTTCCAGGAACCTGGAACTTTGCATCAGAATGGCAGGGAGGTTCACAGAGGAAAACTTCCGTGTGGGGGATTTCAATGGGGAACCGGAGGGGGAGGGCATTCATTTCTATTAAACTCTTATTATAAGTTCAGCAGCTCCCTCTGAAAACCCCTAATGCCAAGCCTGGCATCATTCACTGGAAAGCTCCTCAATGCATCCCTTTACATAGTACCTGTAAACCACTCTGCGTCGGGTGACAGGTTAAATGTACACTGTACACAGTGAGCCAACAGTATTCTTTGTAACACCGGCGGCAATCTTACCAGTTTTAGCAGCATTCTTATTAGTTTAAGCCGTCTCCATTGTCTTCTAAACACCATAATTAGAAGATGAAAAGCTTTACTGCAACCCAACTCGCTAAGGTCTCATTATGAACAAAATATTCCATTGTTACTCCACAAGTGACCCTATGTAGACCAACATGAGAAAGGCATCCTGCTCAATTACGTCTGTGTGCGTGTTTGAAGTAAACGCTTTCTTTCAGTGTTGGGTAGGACCCTCTAAAGTTTGAGTTCCTCCAGCATAATTACTCCCTCACTGCCTCCTTTGTTTCATTCTGGAATTCTTTGGTCATTCTACAGCAAAGGGTGGAAAAGAAAATTTATCTAGGAGAAAGGGGGCAGGATCCCTTTTATCCCCTAAGAGCATTGCTTTGTTGGCAATTTGAGGTCCTTGGCTTGGTGAAGGAATCATTAGACTGGCTCGAAAATAAAAAGAGAAAACATAATTTCAGGAACTAGAGGAGGTCCAGAAAATCTCTCCCCAACCTATTCAAAAAAGTGTGAAATTCCATAATAAAATCCTTTTTGCCAAGGACTGCCTCCATGGTTAGATATTACCCTCTATAATAAAATAATGGGAAGGAAAGCCTCAGATAGATACTTGAAGGCAAGACCCTCCATCAAATGTCATCACACACTGGTTCCCATTGTGGCTTGAGGGACCTGGATTGTGTCTCTGGTTTTCTTCCACTGGCCCAAGATAGCCTGGAAAAAGTAAGTCTCCTACCCAAGTGAATTGTTTGCCCAAATATAGAGAGCTAGGAACCCCTCCAACATATAGGAATACCATGTAGGTTACAAAGCAAAAGTTAAAACAACTGCCCTTCTGTGACTCAAGGGGGATAAACATTCAAGACCTCCATGAGGGCAAAAGTTTTCATCTGTGTCCTTATCATGGTTGATTGTGGAGTAAATCCACCTGTGATCCACATATTTCTTCTGGCATCTCTAGAATTAAGATGGCTGGTGTGCAGACCTATGGGTTGGACCACCTTCAGACACTATCTTTAATGGCTCCACTTTGAAGAACAGGTGATAGATAAGGAGTTAGAGCTTCCTGTGCCCAGTGACTGACAGAGCTGCAGCACCCTGGTTGGTTCCCATCATTACCTGCCCTCAGCTAGGGTAGGGACATGTCAATATAGACCTCCTGCCATTGGTTTATGCCAGCATGTGCTTCCTTTGCTTTTATGCTTAGCCCTCAAACATGACAGCCCCCTCGAAGTTCATCTCTTCCGTGTAGACACACCTTTCACAGCCAGCTTTGATTGGACTACAAAACATTGCCTTTTCTGCCATGGCTGATGGAGCATGGGGGCTACATCTGGTGACCACATTTGTGCAGAGCATCTCTCTTTCCATCATCCAGCCCTATGCACAAATGGAAGGCTCCTTTATGTAACACAGTCATGCTCTTTGGGCACCGAGACACTTTCATTTTGACTTTCAGCTTGATGATCTCTCTTAAGCCACCAAGACTCCAAGGGTGGTCATCTTGGCAGTCATTTTGGGCCATAAGCTTCATATTGGCAGGCAGGTCCAATGTCTACCTTTCATATGGACTAAGGTTGATTCTCAGGGGCAAAATCCATCCTGTGTTTGAATGTTGTAGTTCATTATCTAGCATAGAACAGGATTTCTTTACTGCTTTTCTGTCAAAAACTCCTTTGGAAAACTGGGGAAACCCAGAGACCCTGTCTCAGAATCATATCTTAAGTGGATAAGATTATGATGAAAATCAATTATATTGAAATCCAGGAAATATTTTTAAAAGTTCCAGTCTCTTGGCCTTTTCCTCAGGCCTCATTCTTTTTGACTTTTCTGCGGTCTTTGACACTGTCAGTCTCCATTGTCTCTCCTCTCTAGGTTTTGGGGACCCTGCTCTTTCCTGGTTCTCCTCCTACCAAGCTGAATTCTCAGTCTCCTTTGCTGACTCTTCATCCAGGTCATCCCCACTGAGCCCTGTTGACTCCCAAAGCCCCACTATGGTCCTTCTTCTCTTTGGCTGCTATACTATTTCACTCACTGAGCTCCCCAGCTTCCCTGGATTCCATGAGCTATTTTTTCAGATGATTGGCAGGTCTGCCTATTCAGCCCTAACCTCTCTCCTGACCTCCAGTCTCACATCCCAACTTCAACTGGACATTATGGACACCTTAGATTCAGTATGTTCAAAATGGAACTTATACTATTCCCTCCCCCACCCCTAAGCTCTGCCCTTTTCCTAATTTCTCTCTTTTGCCAAGGGGACCATCCTTTTCTTGAGGCTGACCAACTAGGTGTCATCCTCAGCTACTTCCTCTCTCTCACACCCACCCCCTCATATCTAATGTGCTGCCAAGTCTAGTCCATTTTATCTTTGAAACACCATATATACATACAAGTAATATGGATATATACATACACACATATATGTATATGTACATACATCCCTCTTCTCTCCTCAGGCACTGCCACTACAAGGGTACCCATCCTCATTACCTCATACCTGGGTTATTGCAATGCCTATTGACTGACCTTCCCTCCCTATACTCTGATCTTTTCTCCACTCAGCTATCAAGCTGATCTCAAGTCTGACCTTGTTATTCTCCCATTCAATAACACCACCAACACCATGACCACCACACCCTCACCTCCATGATTCCCTATCCCCTCTGGGATCAAATATAAAATCCTCTGTTTGATGTCCAAAGCCCTTGATAACCCAGGCTCCTTCGACCTTCCAAATCTGATTCCTCCCTCCCTCCTACCATCCTCCATGATCCAGTGGACTCCTTTTTACCCTTCCCCTGCAACACTCCATCTCTCCATTCCATGTATATCCTCTGGCTGCCCCTAGGTCTGGAATGCTCTCTCTCCTCACCTCATCCTTCATTTTTCCTTGGCTTCCTTCAAGTTCCACCTATAAAAAACCTTATCCATCCTTCATTATACCAACATCTTCCCTCTGAGATTCAATCCACTTTATTCCATATTTTGTTTGTCCACATAGTCTCCTCCAGTAGACTGTGGACTCCTTGAGAGGAGAATCTATACCTGGAATATAATAGGGACTTAATAAATGCTAGTTGACTGACTAGATGACTGCACAGTAAGATTATCTGGAATAGAGGGAATGTGGTATAGAGGACAGAGCACTGGATCTGAATTTAAATTCTGCCTTGGACATTTACTAGTTGTGTGACCCTGGGCTAGTCACTGAAACTCTCTGTGCTTCAGTTTTCTCACATGAAAAATCAGAAAGTTGGAGTCAATGGTCACTATGGTTCCTTGTAGCTCAAAATCAATGATCCATTATATGGATTTCCTTATATTAATTACATTAGCTTCAATTGCATTTTCACTTATTCCAATAGATCCTTTTATTCCTGATGCTTTCCTATTGCTTCTTTTCATGGGAGACATCATTTTTCTCCATTCCTTATCTTAAGGTCCTTATTCCAGGTTCAGGGACCTGGAATATAGTACTTCAGGAGATAGTAAGTTCCCTTTCAAAGGCAGTGAGGTGGTGCAATGGATAGAACACTGATCCTGGAATAAGGAAGACCTGAATTCAAATCCAGCCTCAGACACTTACTACCTATGTGACCCTGGGCAAGTCACTTAAACCTCTGCTTGCCTCAGTTTCCTCAGTTGTAAAAGGGGGACAATAATCCATCTCCCAGGATTATTGCGCAGATTAAAAGCTAATATTTGTATAATGCTTAACACAGTTTCTGGCACATAGTAAATGCTAAATAAATAGTTATTCCTTTTCCTCCCCCTCCCTTTCACTGGAGGTCTACAAGCACAGGCTGGATAACTACCTTCTGGGGATGCCATAGAAGGATTTCCTACCTCAGGTGAGACTGGATTGGGTGACAAACATGGTACAGCAGAAAAAATAATGGAATCTGAGTCTCAAGGTCCATATTCAAATCCCAGCTCTTCCATATGCTCCCTGGGTGAACCTGGGCCTCTTGAGGTCTCAGTTTCCTTATCCATAAAATGGAGGAATTGGACTGATTGACCACAAAATATATGACCCTGTAACTTACGCCTTATCACAAATATATATGTTCAGATCCTTTCATCCAGTGGGAAGGAGAAATAAGGATGCTTCCTATTAATAGAATACTTTCACAGTAACAAGCCTGGAAAGTAAGTAATCTAACAAGGATTGTTTCCATTTTAGAGATGAAAAAACTGAGGTTCATAGAACAAAATTAATTGAATTGCCCAGAGTTGCATTAATTAATTAATAGGCCAGTACAAACCCAAGACTCCAAGACCTGTTAATCACATGCAGGGTAAAATGTTCAGGGGATCAGGTCACAGAAAATGTTCATGGATAGGAGAAAGAGGAGGAAATATCCCACAGGGAAATTGAACAAACTTTTCCTTTGTTGTTCGGTTGTTTTCAGTCATGTCCAACTCTCTGTGACCCCATTTGGGGTTTTCTTGACAAAGATACTGGAATGGTTTGCCATTTCCTTCTTCAGCTCATTTTACAGATGGGGAAACTGAGGAAATTGGTTTAAATAACTTGCCTAGGGTCACATAACCAGTGAGTGTCTGAAGCTGGATTTGAACTCAATTCCTCCTAATTCCAAGTTCAATGTTCTATCCACTACCCACAGAATTTTTCCTATTCCCAGGACTACCCTGAATATGGACCAGGTAGATAGCAACACTTCCTTGTAGACCATGGTATCCTCCAACCCCTACCACCGGTGCCTTCTCTTTGTTCATTATCTTCAGTATATTTTGTATGTACATAGTAGTTTGTATATAGTCTCCCTCAATCCTGGTCTTCCCATTAGATGTGACCAGGGATTGCCTTTTGCCTTTCACTTCCTGGCATGCAGTAGGCACTTACTGAATACTTATTGACTCTCAACTGCCCATTGACTTTGGGGGAACCTGGGGGTGAGAGAAGTGCACAGCTCTGGAGCTGCCTATAGCCATTTCAAAACTCACTTTCCTACAGCCTCATTATCCACCATTCTCATTTAAAACCAAGCATACTTAGTGAGAAAATAAACAGCAGAATTTTCTTATTTTTCTGGTGCAAGCTTAAGCTCTGAATAATGGTCCTTGTGAGGGGGTAGTGCTCTTTCTGTCAGTCAATCAATCAATCAGCATTGATTAAGCACCTACTATGTGCCAGCACTGTGCCAAAGTGGTCACCTTTACAAGATTTCAGGGTGATTAGCTAATTAGCAAATGCATTTCTCTGGTTCTTCTCATTTTCAGACTAGGTGGGTTATTTCTTAAAGCAGATACCAAGGACTAGAAGCAGCTCAGCTTTGCGCTGGCAAATCTTGCCATTTTGGGGGTTTCTGCCAAGAGTGACCACAAGTCCTCAGTCATAAAAGCCTCAATTTCCCCCTCTTAATGTGGGCCAGGCACAAATGTAGTATCGCCAGGGACTGCAGTCTCTTCCCTTACACCCCATACAATGAATTGTAATTCGTTCTTTCTTTAAAAAATATTTTTAATAATTTTAATAATAATTTTAATTATTGATATTTTATATTTTATAATTTATATTATTTATTAGTTTAATAATAATTAGAATTTTATTTATGGAATTTTATTTAATTTGTGGAATAAAACAAGCATTTAAATAACATAATAAAAAAGATGATTGCACATGTAACAGCAAGTCTATTTTGTATACCTTGCTATTCTTTTAAAAAATATAATAAAGTTATTCTGTATTTTTTTCCTTTTTGTCTTCTCTCTCCGGACCCTGCCTAACTTTAGAGATGGGTACCATTAACATCTGATCATATCCCTCTGTTCTTCTAATTGCCTTCATAGAAAGAACACTTAACGTCTGACAATTCCCTCTTGTGTGACCCTGGGCAGGTCATCTGACATCCTTGGGCTTCAGTTTCCTCATCTATAAAATGAAATCCTCATCTCTCCTACCTTCCCTCAGTGACCCCTTCCAGCTGTAGATCTAGGAACCTATGACCTGAGCTCTTTAAAATTAGAATCCAGAGATCCTCCATTACCTTCCTCCCCTCTTATCTCAGATACTCATTCGTCATCTTCATGGAAACCTATTTTTTCCCTTTAACATATTTTTGCTAGAGTTGTTGTCCCCTGTGCTTCTCCTGATTCCCTTCCACTTCTCATTTTTATACACTTACCATAAAATTATTTTGTATTTATGGTGAATATATTTTATACTAATCTACCTTATATGTTATTTCCCCCAATAGAATTCAAACTTCTTGAGGACAAGGACTGTTTCTTTGCATTCCCAGCATCTAGCACAGGACCCTGGCAGATAGGACATCCTTAAGAAATCCACAAATTAAGAATGGAAGGATGGATGGATGGATGGATGAATGGATGGACAGATGAATGTCTAACAGTGAGTTTGCTCTCTATTTTAATTCTACCTTCCAGTGAAGTGATCAGGTAGTTTTTACATGTCTTTGCTTAAAGACAGCTTCATATTTATTAAACTTTGACCAAAAGTTCCAAATAAATCCAAGACACCCTCCTCCAGAATCTTTTAAAAGAGTTAGGTGAAATTTCAGAAGTCTTCCAGATCCGTATCCACTTGACAAAAGCCCTTTCTAAAACCATCCGTGGACTGTTGTGGAAGGTCTATCTACATACTTCATAGATCACTCACAAAATCCCTGTCAAAGGTAGTTGACAACAGGAGCACCAGGGTCTTCGTGCCTGAAAACATAGATTTATCAGAATGAGACAAATGGCGAGAGAGAACAATGCTGCCTGCAGAACAGAAGTCCCCTTCCTAGGTCCCACTTTGCCATTCATATTGGCTGGTTTTTGAATGGTCGAGGTGCAGATGGGCCATCTCCTGTCCAGTGGCCAAGGACAAAGCAAACAGATGGTTAGAGAATAAGTGTTCGTGGATGTATGCTGGGGAGGGTGAGGAACCCGAGTGGGGGAGTGAAGGAAGGGCAACAATGGAGAAGAGAAGGAATGACCAAAAGCTGAAAATGTGAACCCTCGACTCCCACACCAGAAAAGTTTGTGGGCTCATGCTGGGGACAGAGCTTTGGACTGGATTCTATCTTTAAAATAATGATGCCAGTAAACTGGCCAGTTGGGAGGAGAAGTATATTGACTTTCTGTTTACTCAGAACAAGTTCACTGGGCTAAAACAGGCTCTTTCTCCCTTTACAATGGCCAGCTTCTAATAGCTGCTCCTGGCTGCTCCGAAATACAGGACTCAGAGGTTGATAATCATCTTTTAGTTCAGGTTATTGCATGCAATTTTTCACATTCATTCAGCTTTCTTCATACAGCTCTTAGTAAAGTAACTCCCTTAACAATAAAAGCTTTTATGGGGACCCATTACACTGGAGAACTAACCACTCCTAGGGTGTTTTTTTCTTTTTTGGTGTGTGGAGGGGTTTTTTTTTTTATTGGCTTCTTGGAATATTTATGGCTGTCTTTGTTCTCCCTGCAAGCCTATACACTGCATGAGAAGGGGGGTGGTGTCTAGCTGAGAACCACCAGTAAGTGTATATGGCTATTGAGGGGTAAAAAGTTCCCAATAGCCAAGAGGCTTCAGAGTTGGAAAATGGTTTGGTTTTGTTTGGGGTTTTTTCTCCCCATGTTGGTGTGATTTCTTCATTTCCCAAAACATTGAGTGCCAGGATAGTTTCCACCATGAGATGAAGGACAGAAAAGGTTGTGCTGCTTCAGGAACAGGCTTCCTGATAAACTGGTTCTGCCATTCTGGGGCCAGCTGAGAGAGACCAATCTGTTCTGGAACAAAAGAAAATCCAGTTGCACTAAAGGCATGGATTAAACAGCGAGGTAAAGGGTTTCACAGAAACAAACTTATGTAAGCTGAAGAAAGCAGCCTTTTGACATGACTCAGGTGAGAGGAGGCTTATGGGGGATCCCCTTGTGCCTTACTCACTGAGAAGTGGGGATGCAGGGAAGGGAAAGGCTCAGGGCAGCATTTAAGAGTCTGGACCCCAAGATTTCTTCAGTGGCAGAGTGGAAAGCACACTCCCTTGGGAGTCCAAGGTTCTGAGTATCATTTTGGCCCCAGGTACTCTCTACCTACAATAGCTAGAGCAAGTAATTTAATCTCATCCATCTAGACAATGGTTAGGTCAGATGAGTTGGCTGCTAAAATTCCTTCTTAGTTAAAAACTCAGGGAAGTTCAGGCCCAGTCACCCAGATTCTTCTGACTCATTTAACCTTATCTTCTTGTAGAATAGACATTCATTTAACAACCTGCTTCCAAAAGACAAAAATAGTACACATGAATGCATCATTTAATTTATTCTTTAAATAAATTCTCCTCAGGTAGCTAGGTGGTACAGCGGATAGAATGCAGGGCCTGAAGTCTGGAAGATCTAAGTTTAAGTCCACCCTTAGATTTTTACTACTTGTGTGAGCCTGGGCAAGTCACTCAATCCTCTTTGCATCAGTTTCCTCATCTGTCAAAAGAACTGGAGAAGAAAATTGCAAACCACTCCAACATCTTTTCCAAGAAAACTCCAGAAAGGGCACAGAGAGTCAGATACAACTGAAAATGACTGAACATAGTGAATAAACTCTCCTAATTTTAATCAAATATTTTACTTTTAAAATGCATGTCCTTTGTCTTGTCTTCTAGCCTGAGTTTAAATGGTCTTAGAGGTTCTGAGCAAAGCTAGGTTAGAGATTTGAGCCAAATGTGAAATAATTAGGTTGTATGACTCCACAGTCACACATCTCTAGGTATATTTATGGCCTTGAAGGTTGATGTGACAGAGTCTCAAGACACTAGCTCTTTCTTCACTTGAGATTTTCTTTGTGTATTAATGGGTTCTGTCTTACCCTGCATCCCTGGGATTGTTTCTATCTGTGTTTGTATAACTCAATTATTCCACCCCTAATTAGAGTCACCCAATTCCCCTGTTTGCAACTGGTCAAATCCCAGTGCTTTCCACAAGCTATGATGCTGTAGACCTTGATCCCCACTGGTTCATCCTTTTTGGCTATGAAATGATGAGTCTATGGGATGACTGGTTCCTTGCAAACTTATATTATGTGAAATTCTACTGCATCCATTCCCACAAGATACTCCTTTGGTCACTTCAGAAGGAGAGTCAGTCCTGAGCTACCCTTGCCAACTTCCTCCTTGCTGAAAGGTCTACAAATATCTCTGCACCTGCATACCCCAGAATTAAGGAATCCTAGGACCTACAGTTGGCCATGCAGCACACAATACACAAGCCAGTGCTGGGGGTCCTTCACTGAAGACACTGCTTGATGTTGCCTATCAATGGGGAACTCTAACTTACATATTCACTTAGCTGTGTGACCCTGAGCATGCCACTGACCCTACCTCAGCCTCAGTTTTCCCATCTTTCATGTATGCCAAGGTCCCTTCCAGTTCTCAACTCATTATTCTACCATAACAATCCCTTCTTTGTTTCAGTCATGACACCTGAGGCATCAGTTGGAACCAAGGGTCATGTGTCCAGGAAGGTTCAAAGCTAAGAATTGAACCTAGATCTTTCTGACTCCAAATCTAAGGCTCTCTCCTTCATTCCTTTGCCAGACTTGGTCCCAAGCCAGGACTAGAGTAAACAAACGCAAATGAATACAGTGAGATTTGGGTCACATTGGATTGATTCTTACAGGTCTCCCAGGTCGGGACAGGGAAAGGTAAAGGGATGGGGAATGGGTGCGGCAGGGGTAATGGCAAGGATAAAGAAGAGATAGTGAACACGGCAAGAAGAGGAGAAAAGAAAGAGCCAGTGACAGCCTTGTTGGGAAACAGGAGAATCCTTAGCTTTCTTCCTCCAAGGCCCAACTCAGGGTCACTTGCTAGTTTGTACTGACTGGTAAAAGACCAGTTCCTCCAGGGAAGGGAGTGAGTAATTTCTGTCTGATCCCCTGCACTCAGACGAGCTTCTGGCACATAGTAGGCACTTAATACATTTTGGCTGAGCTGCCCTGAGTTCTAGATTGTCCCAACTGTTTAAGTTGTGTGTGGGACAATGACTGTACTTGTGGTTTCATCAATATAAGAATCTCCTGGGTGAGGAAACCCATGCTCTCCAAAACTCTGAACCTGAGACAATGACCTCAAAAGCTGGGATGCTGAGGGACTGAGATAGAGCCTCCAATCTGACAGGTGTCAGAGGCAGGACCTGAAGCCACTGTCTTCCAGGTCAGCCATCTCTGGATCATGCAACAGTGCCAAGAGGGATTGCATGAACGGACAAATTCACATGATACAGGATGTAGATTCCAAATTTGGAGCCTTCAGAAAATGGAGTAACCACAGAATTTGCCTCCTAGAGTTGTTTTCGGGGTAAACTGAGGCCTATAAAGTGCTTTCAACCTTTCCAAAGCATTGTAGAAATGCAAGCTATATTCACTGTGATCACTATGAGCTTTCTATAAGGCATTTTGAATAAGGTCAATGGAAACTGCTTAAATTACTGTATAAACCTTCCCCCTCAAAGCAGCTCATCCCTTACTGATTAAATCTCCACATATCAAAAATTGAAAAGTTAAGGTTGTGAGAGCAGTTCAGCAATTCAAAAAGCATTTGCTGACTGTGAGACAGCAAAGACAAAAGCAAAACTGTGGCTGCCCTCGAGGCTCTTCCATTCCAGGGTGGGGTGGGGAACTAAGTAAAGGCAAACTCTGGGCACAAAGAATTATTAGAAGGGGGAGATATTGGAGTGACCTCACCTGGGGGTGGCACCTGAACAGAGCTTTGAGGGGTTCCCAGAGGTGATTGAGAAGGGAAAGCGTCCAAGTTAATCTTGGTTGCTGCTACCACTGGCATCACATCTGGAAAACTCTATATCCTGAGGCCTTAGTTTCCTTATTTATGAAATGAGGGAATTGGACTAGACAACTCTGAGGTCTATTAATTACTGGTGAAATGTCATATGCAATTGCTAGAATTGGGTATTATAGAATTTTTTTTTAAAAAAGCAATGTCCAGGGGGAGGAGCCAAGATGACAGAGTAGAAAGATTCACATATGCTAGCTCTGAACACAGAGTTCATGGATTTCCTGTAAAAAGAACTAACAAATTCTGGAGCAGTGGAAGCCACGCAGCAATGGAGTGAAGGAGATATCCATTCCAGGGAGCCCTAAAAAACCGATCCCAAAGGTCCGTCGCCCACCAGACAGGAGTGGAGTCTAGCCCTTCCCTGGCTCTACGGCACTAAGAGGAGCAGATCTGAGCAGGCTTCAAGGACGGAATCTCCAGTAGCCACGAAGGTCCCTCCACCCACAGGTGCACAGGTCAGTGAGAGAGACTTCTGGGCTGGCCAAGAGGGCAGCAGGGTGTCTCCATAACTCAGGCCTCCTCGGGAGGCAGCGGCAGAGGCAGCGGTGACCAGGGGCTCCTGGAGCAGGCAGGAGCTCGGATCCATTACTGAAGGTCTCTGCATAAACCCCCTGAGGGAACTGAGCCTGGGAGGTGGCCCTGCCCCCACCTGAGAACCTGAACTTAATCCCACTGAATAGCAGCCCCGCCTGATGCTGAAAGCCCTGAGGCTGGGGAGCAGCATTTGAATCTCAGACCCCAAGCACTAGCTGGGCAGATCTAGGCAGGGGTGGAGAGGAATCTCAG
>CM053770.1:10103725-10126010 GCA_028658325.1 Potorous gilbertii
ATACAGGTAATGGGGAATAGAAAGTTATCTGGCCCTACAGGACAAAAGAGAAGATGGGGACAAGAGAAGAGAGGGATGATAGAAGAGAGGGCAGATTGGTGATAGGGGAAATTAGAATGCTTGGTGTATTGGGGTGGAGGGAGGGGACAAATGGGGAGAAAATTTGGAACCCAAAATTTTGTGAAAAAGAATGTAAAAAGTTAAATAAATAAATTTATATTAAAAAAATTAAAAATAAAAAAGCAATATCCAGTGATTAAAAGACCAACTTTGAAATCAGAGGACATATTTAAGTACTGTTCCTCATGCTAAATAACTGCATGAAATCATGTCACCTTCTCAGACTTAGTTTCTTCATCTGAAAAACAGGAGATGTGACTTGTGTCATTCCTTCTAGCTCTAGCCCTATGCTCTTACATTCTTTCAACCAATGACCATCTAAGCTTCATTTACTATGTGGACATCCATGGTATTCCCAGGTGGAGAGACTCCCAGGTGAAGTTTATTAAAAAAAAAAAAAAGCACTGATTAAGCCCCCACTGTTTGTCCAGTACTGGGCTAAGTGAAACAGTCTCTCCTCTCAATGAAGGTCATCTCTCAAAACGAACCTCTGAATTTGGCAGCCAAAGAAACTGAGGCCCAGAGAGGCATTGTTCTCCCAAAATCACCCAGCTAGGAGGGGGCAGAGCTGGGATAAACCACTCTCTAAGAACTAAAAATTTCCATCTTTTTCATCCACGGAGCTCTCACCTGTGAAATGTAATTGTTTACTATGGCATCAACATACTCAGGCAGGAAGGGGAAGCCATCAAAATAACTCTGTGGGAATAATGATGTTTTTGTGATTTTGGTACAAAGTGGGAGAAAACCAGCACAAATCTTGTGATCTGCAGCCTCCTTACCAGAAATGCGAAGGAAAAAATGGGTTTCACTCTGTGGTGCACAGTGTCGGACACTCCCCCTACAATCAATTAGTCCCAAACTGGTATGCAGGGAAGTAATTTTACTTCAGTGGTAAATAACCAACTGTGTGCTTAGCAATTTATCTAATCCCAGGAGCTGGCATGAATTGGACAATGTCCGGCAAAGCTCATCAGAGACGAATTTCTGTCATTGTAGGGATTTGTCCAAATAAAGAATCATGTTTCCTCAGGACTTCAATAACCTAGAATATCCTTGATGTGGTATCTCTCATAGGGAACGTTCATTAAATTGTTAGACTCAAAGAAAGGGCCCTTTATAGTCATTACATTTAGGCCTTTGTTTTACAAAAGGGGGAACTGAGCATTATAAACAAACTAGGGGAGCAAGAAAGTTTATCTGTCAGATTTATGGATAATGGAGGACTTTATGACTAACCCAAGAGATAGAGAACATTATGAAATTTAAAATGGATAACTTTGGTACATTAAATTGAAAAGTTTTTGCACAAATGAAGTCAATGCAACCAAGATTAGAAGAGAAGCAGAAAACTGGGAAAGAATTTTTACAACTAGTATCTGTGATAAAGGTTTCATTTCTAAAATATATAGACAACAGAGTCAAATTAACAAGGATATAAGTCATTCCCAGATTGGTAGCTGGTCAAAGGATATGAACAGGCAGTTTTCGGAGGAAGAAGTTAAAGCTATCTATAGTCATATGAAAAAATGCTCTAAATCACTGTTGATTAGAGAGATACAAATGAAAGCAACTCTTAGATACCACATCACACCTATCAAGTTGGCTAACATGAAAATGATAAATGTTGGAGAAGAAATGGAAGAAATAGAACATTAATTCATTACTGGTGGAGCTGTGAACTGATCCAACCAATCTGGAAAACAATTTAGAATTACACCCAAAGGGCTACAAAAATGTGCATACCCTTTGACCAAGCTAGGGCTATATTCCAAAGAGATCATAAACATGAGAAAAGGACCCACATGTACAAAAATATTTATAGCAGCTCTTTTTATGGTGGCCAAGAACTGGAAATCGAGGGGATGCCCATCAATTGGGGAATGGCTGAACAAGTTGTGGTATATGAATATAATGGAATACTATTGTGCTATAAGAAATGACAAACAGGTAGACTTTAGAAAAACCTATGAACTGAACTGAATGAAGTGAGGGGAGACAGGAGAACACTATACACAGTAACAGCCACAGTGTGCAAGGACTGTTTTTGATAAACTTAGACCTTCACAGCAATGCAGGGACCTAAAACATTTGCAAAGGACTCTTGATGTCATCCACATCCAGAGAAAGAAATGTGGAGTCAGAACACAGAATGAAGCAGACTATTTTCTCTTGTTTTATGTTTTGTTTTGGTTTCAATTTTTTCATAGTTTCTCCCATTCATTTTAATCCTTCCATGCAACAGGATTAATGTGAAAATGTGTTTAATAGGAATGTAAATGTAGAACTGATATAAGATTTCATGCCATCTCAGGAGGGAGGGGAAGGGAAGGGGGAGGGGGGAAGAAAATTTGGAGTTTATGGAAATTATTGTTGAAAACTGAAATCAAATAAATTAATAAATTTGGGAAAAAAGGAAAACTGAAGCCCACAAAGATTAGGAAATGATCACTTTCAATTCTTCTGTACTAAAATTTATTAGATAGTCTCTATAAGTCACCCACTATGAGGTAGAGGTCTAGGTTCTGGAGAAAGTGTGAAGATGAACAAGGCAAGCCTGTCTCCCATTGACGAGAGTACTCTCTCTCCTAAAGCAATAACATGGATGGACCCGTCACTGCAATTCAGCAAAAAGATACAAGGATATCTGATATTTCAAAGAAGAGAGAGAAGAGAAGAGAGAAGAGGAAAGGGGGAGAGAGAGAAACAGAAATAGAGAGACAGACATACAGAGACAGAGAGAGAGACAGAGACACACACATAGAGACAGACAGAGAGAGAGAGAGAGAGAGAGAGCACATTCAGGTAATTCAGGGAACAAAAGGGTAGAAGTTAAAGAAAGTTTCTTGATAGAGGTAACTTTTGAACCCTTTCAGCATATTCCCTACATATATAGTATAAATATATAGTATAAGATAATCCAGACTCATACATCTTAGCTGTATGGCCAGACACTTAACATCTCAGGCAACTTTCTCAGTTTATTTGTTTGTTTGTTTTCTGCTAAGTCATAAGTCTGAATTGATCTGTATTGGTAGAGAGAAGTTTCCCATCCAGAGTTGTTCAGGAGTTTTAGTTGAGTCCAACTCCTTGTGACCCTGTTTGGGGTTTTCTTGGCAAAGATACTAGAGTGGTTTGCCATTTCCTTCTCCAGCCCATTTTAAAAATGAGGAAATTGAGACAGGGTTAAATGACTTGCCCAGGGTCACCCAGCTAACAAGTGTTTGAGATCAGATTTGAATTTACAAAGATGAGTCTTCCTGACTCCTGGCCCAGTGCTCTGTCCACTGCAGCACTGGCTGCCCCTACCTCTGGAACAGTCTACATTAACTGGGTCACATGAAAATGGTGAAGGGAGCAAGCATTTATACAGCTCCCACTATGTGCCAGGCATTGCACTAAGTGCTTTAAAATTGTTATCTCATTTGCTCCTTACAGGGAAGTGCTGTCATTATCTCCAATTTACAGGCATGGAAGCTGAGGCAAACAGAGGCTAAGTGACTTTCCCAAGGTCATGCAGCTAGGAAAAATATGAGACTGGATCTGAATTGATTCTGTGCACAGGATTGCAAACACTACCATACCCAGTTGTTTTTGGACCAGGCATTTGCTTTCATTGATGTAGAGAACAGTGATGAAAAGTCCCTCTGTTGTTGCTGATTGACACATACCCTGCAATTCCTCATTTATCAGAGTTGTCCATGGTTCTGAGTTTAAGTGCCTTGGCCCTTGGCCAGGATCACTCAATCAGTTGGGGTCCAAACCAGGACCTAGGACTGAGAGAGGGAGAGAGAGAGAGAGAGAGAGAGAGAGAGAGAGAGAGAGAGAGAGAGAGAGAGACTCTTGGCTCACATCTACACTATGTGCTAGACTGGATGTGTATTTGGTGGAGCAGTCTTGGGGGTAAGAGGCAAGGACATTGTGGGGTGCTCTTATGCTGCATTGTACGCGGTCTTTCTTTTTTAAACTTTTGATCTGGGCAGCCCTGCTTCAGAAAGAGCTGCTGTGACTAACAAAGGACTAGATCATCTCTTTAGCTTCCTTGACTTCTGGTTTAAGGAATACTATTCATTCCTTAACTAAGGTCATGTTATCATCCTCCTCTCTGAATTCTATAGGCATTATGGCATCATTTAATTTATGTATATGTGTCCTGACCCACGGAGTTCATGTAGTTGAGATGATATTCTGGGATTGAAGGGTGTTTCCTTTACCACTCCATAAAGCAAATGCTCTCTGTTTCAATCAATCAACCAAGTATTTGTAAATGCCTACTATGGGCAAACCACTAGAGAACGAAAGATCAAAGGGAAACATTCATAAGTTCATCGGACATTTACACAATGAAAGGAACTTAGAGGTGATCTGTTGCCCCCCTTGATTTCACAGATGAGGAGGTGGAGGCCCAGAGAGTTTACACAGGCAGTGGGTACTTGAGACAGGAAGAATCCAATGTCTTCAAGGAGAGAATACTGTTACTAGTAAATTCAGGACACAGGCAAAATGAATACAAGGTGATTGGGGGAAGGAGCACCAATAACCTAAAATCTGGACAGTCTTCTGGGAGGAGATGACCCTTGAACTGAGAATTAGAGGTCCCTAAAAGTGGAAATAAGAAAGGAGAGCAGTGCAAGGATGGAGGACAGCCCATGCAAAGGCATGGGGGTGGGAGATGGTGCCATGTCCTGGGAAGGACCAGCAGGCCAGACTGGCTAGAAGATAAAAGGAAGGAATGGGGGCAAAGTGTCATCAGCCTGAGAGGGGGGTTGGTGCCAGACTTGAGGTGTTTTAAATGCCAAATTGAGACCCATTAGGAGGTTTATTGCCATGGTCAGATCAAGAGATGATTAGAGGTCGAACTGGAGGAGGAGGCGGCTGCTGACTATGTAGGATGGAAAGCAATATGGCAAGTGAATCTGGAACCAGAGGGGAGGTGTTCAGATCTCAGCTCTTTGCTATCTCTGTGACCTCAGACAAGATACTTCCCTTGCTAAAACTCCTTCTATAAAAGAAGTCCAATGCGCTGCGGCTGAGAGGGTCCCTTCTAGCTCTGCATCGAACCCCGTGAGCAGAAGCGCCCACGTCCTCAAGCTTGGGAGCCTGAAAGGATGGGGCTGCCTCTGCCAAAAGCAAGGGAGAAGCGGGTTTTGGGGAGAGGGGCTGAGGGGGAGCTCGGCTTTGGGGCACTCCTCAGGGACGGACTGCTGGGCTGTGCAAGGGAGAAAGGGGAAGTCACCCTGGCCTGATTTCTATTGATTCCCTTGGTTCATAAAGAGTTAAACAGCGGAGTGTGGTCTTTCATTAAAAGAGGGCGAGAGACGAGTGTTTCCAAGGTGCCGGAGAGGGAAGGCGCCCGCTAAGTGGCCATGCGGCCCGCCATTCATCGTGCTAGTGACTATCTGTCAAAAGTGGCAAGGGCCCCGCTAACAGCCCTGACCTGCGCGTTAATGAACGGAGAGTGCACAGCAAAGTGGCCATTAGGAGGCCGGCGGGAGCACGAAATTGGTGCAGTTTGCTTCAATCTTGGCCGCGAGGCGCGACGTAAGATAGGTGGGAATCGGCAAGAGGCAATTTAGCCTGGGATCACTTTTGTCAGATGCCATCGGTGAGGGAACTGAGTCAGATGCCCGCTTCCAAGTCAGCGCGTCCTACAGTGCCTGGCACCGGGCTGCACGCCTGGAGGGTGGGGGGGAGGAGCACCCCCTCGCCAGCTCCCCTAAAGCTGGATTCCACCTGCGGCTCTCGAGGATGGCAGCACAGGTGGTCAGGGAGGAGAAAGGACCCAAGCTAGTGGCAACCAATCGAAGAGATTAGACCGTCTCCTGCCCACCCAGAGGCACCATCCCCAAGCCAAGGGCCACCCGACAGGCGTGCAGAACTTCTAGCCCACTGAGTACTTTGCCATGACCTTCAGCTCTGCTTTTAAAATGCCATAAACAAAAGCAGCCTAGGGTTCATTGCTCTACAAAGGAATTAGCCCCTTTCAAAGGCAGTTTAACTAAGTATCAAGTCACAAAATCTATGTTTGCACTATGTCATGGAACTGTCTCACAAACTGGAGATAGAGACTTTAACCCTTCCTTTACTGATCTGCATGTGCTGCCAACCTTGGCACCGGCTGATGACAACTATGCTGTCCTTAGTGTGGCATTCCAAGGTGGACAAAGAAGGAAAATGGACTCTAGTGCAGTTTGACTAGTTTGGGGACAGTCTGTATTAATTCACTGGATTCTCACACCAACACCATGATTATTTCCATGGGCTTGGAGAAGTCACCTGAGTGACCCAGGATTACTCATCTAGTAAGTGTCTAAGGCAGGATTTGAACCCAGGTCTTCCAGGTCCAGAGCTCCATCGGCTACTCTATCCAGCTGCTTCATTACTATGATAAGAGGAATACGAATAGGAGGGGGAACAGGAATAAACAACAGTTGGTGTCTCTATCACAATTTAATCTAAATGCCAGTCAGAACTCAAAGATTTTGCACTGGGAAGTGAGAGCGGCCGCTGAGGAGGACCAGGGCAGGGCTGGATCCCCTGCTGTGCAAAGACTAAAACCAAACAAAACCATGTTTAAAGGCTGACAGCTCCTAAATGCAATACCCTGGGTAGATGCCCACACACCCCAGCTTAGTTATGGTTGTACTCAGAGCTTTATAGATATCATTTATTGTATTGTCATAACAACTGTGAGGTAGTACTAGAGCAAAAAAGTACCACAGATAAAGAAAGTGAGGTTCAGAGATGGGAAGGGAAACAAGCATTTATGAAGCAGCTACTATGTGCCACGTACTGTCCTAGTGCTTTTTAATAGTTATTACCTCATTGGATCCTTACAGCAGCCCCGGGAAGTAAGGCTATTATTACTAAAGCAATCAGAGGTTTAAGTGACTTGCCCAAAAAATGTCTGAGGCTGGATTTGAACTCAACTCTTACTGATTCCAGGTACAATGGTCTATCCACTGCCATGCCCATCTGCTTCTATCAGAGAGGTGCAGTGATTTACCCCAAGTGCTGGAGGCAAAGTCCCAGAATTTGGATCCAGACTGTCCTGCCTTCAAACCAAAACATTATCCACAGCTCAGCATTTGCCACATGCAAAGCCATGTGCTGGACAACACAAAGATGAGTCAGACACAGCCCTGACTGTAGGGAACTCCCATTCTAGCAGTGGTTTTTTTCAATTTGGGCCCTTCCACCCTCCATATAGCAAGCAGACCTTTGGAGAAAATCTGTCTGAATGACTGAGGTCACCAATGTTTCATGACAGGGTGTTGCTAGGCCTCCAGTGAGAAGCTGACTTAGAGTCAAGTGATGAAAGCTGGGCTTGTAACAGACCTACAGGTCACTGTGTGACAGTTTCCCAGGGTGGTCAGGCTGGCAAAGCCTGGTACCAGTCAGCAATCTTTATACTTGTGAAGTTTGTACTGTGTTCTAGGCATTGGGTTAAGGATGCAAAAGGCAGTCTCTGCCCTCAAGAAACTCACAAGCTAATAAGCCAAGAATCACCACTTAGTAGATGTTACATATACTATTGAGGCAGTTAGATGGCCCAGTGGACAGAACACCATACCTAGAGTCAAGAAGACTTATCTTCCTGAATTCAAATCCAGTCCTAGACACTTAGTAGCTGTGTGACACTGGGTAAGTCACTTGACTCTGCCTCAGTTTCCTCATCTGTAAAATGAACTGGAGAAGGAAATGGCAAACTACTCCAAATGTTTGCCAAGAAAACCCCAAATAGGGTCACTAAGAGTCTGAAATTACTGAAAAACTATTTAGCAATAACCACAAGGTACTACAGGTATATGTATGCATTTATGTGTGTGTGTTTATATATATATATATATTTAGAGAGAGATGGAAAATATCTATATCTATCTATCTATATGCATATATTCCTATTGTGAGGGATAAGGATGACTAGATATGTGGTTTCATTGGTAAAGAGAATTTCCAGTAAGGAAATACCCTCATTCACTGCAGAACTGTTCTCTGACTTGAAATGTTAGCATAGTCTGGGACATTGAAAAGTTATGAAATCAATAAGTTTCAGGCACAAGACCTTAATCCCAAGTCTTTTTAACTCTGAGGCACATCTCTATCCATCAGGCAACACTGTTTTTCATAGACATATATAGAAGTGATAAAACATGTAGAAAAATGAATATGATTAAAGCAGTGTGTAGAAGTGTTTATGTGTGTATTTATCTGCAAACTTTTTAGAGTTTAATGAATTGTCTTCAGAAGTTGCTCTGACCAAAACATCTATCACCTTAAGGCCAATTTGGTGATGTACATCTCTGACACTGGACCCCCAGGTACCAGGATGTTAGCTATAAAGTCTGTAACCAAACTCACATCTGAAGCCTTTCCCACCTGGCAGAACTTTTCAGAGCTTGTATTCCATAGGCATAGTTTTTGAAAAGCCAAGATCACAACTCTGCCATGATGAAACATCAGAGTAATCAGATAGGGTTTTCTCTTCCCCCTGCCCCTTACCTCTCTGGGGAAAAAGAAGGAAAAAATTTCTTGTAACAAATATGCATAGTCAAGTAAAACAAATTCCCTCAATGGCTGTATTAAAAAGAAATAGGTGGCCTGTTCCATACTCTCCATTAGGTCTCTGTAATGGATAGCAAGTTTCATTGCTGGTCCTCCAAAGTTAGGAATGCTTTTTGTATTGATCCAGTGCCCTAGATTCAGACCACCACCCCCATTTCATTCAGTGCCTGGAACATTGTGTGGAATATTGGAGGCACTTCATAAATGCATGTTAATTAATATATTGGCCTTCACTCCATGCAGAGACACCATGCTATTATAATAATCTGAAATTGGATTCAGTTGTGTCTGTATTCTGAGTTCATGAATTAAAGCTCAAGTAATTAGAGACACTACAAAATTTACAACATTTACACAGATCTTGCTTTATTGATTTGGAAAAGAAGGTGCGAATGAGTCCAAAAGTTTTATATAATTAATTTTAAGAGCTCTCTAGGTTGAGAACATACTGTCCTACAAGGTAATAAATGGTGTTGAATTTCTTTTTGTGAAATCAGAACCCCAAATCCTCAATGAATTCCATTCCTCCAGATGAGTAGGATATTGTCTATTAGAATAGTGTTTATTTACATAATTAGCATTACTGTAACTTCAAGTTTTTCAAAATGTTCAGTGTCTGTTTTAATCTTCATGACACCTCAGCAAGGTGAACATCTTGGGGGTTAACAGCACCATCACCAAGTCTCAGAACTAGTAAGTGTTTGAGGTAGAATTCAAATCCAGGTCCCTTCTGGCCCCGCATTGAATCCACTATTTATACCGCCTTTCATTTGACCACAGGTAAATTATTCCAAGACAATGAAATCTAAGCAAGTTCATTAAAAACTTACTGAATGACCATACTGGGATGAAGCAAAAGGGGTGACCTTCCCGGTTGCTAGGGTAGTGGGGAAAGTGGAATTTTCCATCGTATTTCCTTTGGGTTCTCCAAATTGCTCTATGTGGGCCATCAGTGAATCAATCAACCAGTCAGTAAACATTTATTGTCTACTATGTGCCAGGCATCATGCTAAGTCCTAGGAATATAAAGAGAGGCAAAAGATAGTTTCTGCCCTCAAGGAGCTTACAATCTAATGAAGGTGATGACATGCAAACATATATATACAAAGCAAGTACATATAGGATAAATAGAAAATAATTAACAAAGGGAATTGAACAGGTTACATATACTGAGGTATATACCTGAGGTACATACCTGAGGTAGCTCAGTGGAGAGCATTGGGCCTGCAGCCAGGAAGATCTGAGTTCAAAATCAGGATTAGACATTTACAAACTATGTGAGCCTGGGCTTACCCTCAATTTGCCTTAATCTATCAGAAAAGAAAATGACAAACCACTACAGTATCTTTGCAAAGAAAACCCCATGGACAGTATGGTCCACAGGGCATGAAGATTTGGACACGACAGAACAAAAATATGCTCCCTGCACCCCAAGGTAAAGCAGGACTCACACAATTCTTTAAGTGAAAGTACCACCGAAGCCTGATCCTATCCCATCCAGCTCTAGCACTCAGTGGGATACAATATTTCTTTAACCCATTGCCTCTTTTTGAAAATGCAAATTTACGTTATTGATCTCTTCCTACTGTAATAACCACAAGTCAAACACGGATAATGAGTCATCAACAGCTTCTGGCATTCTTGGTAAGAGATGCCACACATTCTATGACCTATCTGTGGCTGCTGTGCAGGTTACATGGGTTACTCATAGAGTAACTGACAAGGTAAAATTTGTTGGAACACATGGGGAGGGGAGGAGAGTGGAAAAAGTCTAAAACGAGGAAATTCACACCTTGCTGTCAGTGAAATCATGGAAAATTACCAGATTTGTTCAACTCAGAATCTTCAGGGAGGAGGGTTGACCAGTTAAAAATACTTTTTCTCAAAAATATTATTTGGTAAAAAAAAATGATGTAAAGGGGAAAATATTAAGAAGTGACAAGAAAATTTGAAAACAAAAATAGCCTCTGGAAGATGTGACCCTGGCTCTCTTGTGCTACCTGTGCTGATACTCTTTTTCCAAAACATAGCCCCAGATTTTCTGCTTGTTTTATGTCTTCTAAAGAACTCCCATTTGCACTATGCAAAGAACTGTATGTGATATATAGAGCTTAGCCAGGGACCATATTTTATGCATAACCAGGATTAAGTGCGCTGATGATAGATGTCATCTCCCTAACATGGAAATACCCTCGCAAGCCTTCCATTTTCATAACTTTCCTCTGGGGGAACGTCTGAAAATTATTGAAGTTAAAGAGGAAAATGACTTGTGTGGGAACACGTACTTTTTTTTAATCATCTTTCGGTAATGCTGATCCAGCATGCATGCTAAATTACCGGCTGCAGTGGGAATCTCCTGCATGAAAGGGAAAGGTGGTTTGGGCGGTGAGTCCTTGAGGAATATTTTGCTCTAGGAGCAGAAGTAGAAGAAAGTTATCCAACTCCTGAGCCACACATTAAGAACCCAGTCAGCTGTTGTAAATGCGTATCCAACAACAAACCATTATGGATCTTGGGCTTAATTATACTGGCTTATTACACACCTGTACGGAGGCCGGTATTTGCAATACTTGTGGTTTGCTCTATCAAAACAGCATTAATATTATTACCAAGCTTATCAAGTCCAGTTCCCACATCTGGGGCCAGGCATTGGGGAATCCCACATCACTTTAGAAAAGATACCACTCTCTATGGACAGCTTAGAGGAGCATCTGATAACATGGACATCCGTCCACTCGTGGAAATGAAGGAATATTGGCCAAATTATCTGAGTCTTAATCATTCACAAAGCTAGTCAAGAAGAAAATAAAGGCAGAGATGTGACTGAGGACATCTTGGGTGCTCTCTTCATTGGGCTACATCATAGTTCATAAGCATCTTCTCATGGTCATCCTGTGTGAACTTTATCTAACTCCTTCCACCACCCCACATGCCAGGTGCTTCCCCTAGACCTCTTGACATTGGTGCTTTGGTTCAGTCATTTCTCAGTTGTCTCAGAGTCTCTTGGAAACTCCATTTAGGGTTTTCTTGGCAGAGATACTAGAGTGGTTGTCATTTTTTTCTTCAACTTATTTTTGCAAAAAGATTTCCACCTCCTTTTACAGATGAGGAAACTGAGGAAAATAGGGTGAAGTGACTTGCCCAGGGTCACAGAGGTAGTAAGTATCTGAGGGCAGATTTGAACTTAGGAAATGAGTCTTTCTGATTCCAGACCTGGTGCTCTATTTACTGCACACCCAGCTACCTCTTATCATTATGTGGCTATCAGTGCCATATGAGGGCTGTCCATTTGCCATGCCTTGCTCTAGCAACTTGACCCTCCCACTGCCTTTTCTGGTCCCACAAATCTTAGATGATACTTTTGATGTCACTTTTTTGCACACATTTTGACACTGGTTTTACACGTACACATATGCACATTATATTACATATATACATATGTGTGTATATATGCATATACATACATACCTGTTTCTTTTTCCCATTGCCCTTTTAAACCATTTAAGATGATTGTAGCTCATTCATTTTCTTTCAAGCGCACTACTCTTCAGGAATGCCTGCTAACAAAAAAATACTGAAATTAATTTTGATTTTCCTATTTCTCCAAATGGCATTATTAACTTCATTCACCAAGTAAAGCTGTCTCTTCCTCCTCACATTTCCTAGAGACTTTTTGACTGGGTCTCTTATTTTGCCTTATATAGGGAGCAGCCCCTCCCTGAGGGCAGGGACTTTATTTCTTATCTTTGTATTTACATTACTCAAAGTTAAATGTCTTTCTAATTAAATTCACCAGAGGAGGGAAACAATAAATAATCTATTAATAAACATGTTTTGAATTACATTAGATAAACCATCTTTTATAACCAGTTCAAAATATTGGGGGGGATGCTGGAGTAAGACAGTCACTATCCATGAAATCTTTAAAGAAAAAAGCAGAGGAGGCCTGCCCATGCATGGAAAGGATCCCCCTTTGGAGGATTTGCAGGAAGATGTGGAGGAGAATCCCTCAGTATAAGAACATAGAGGATCTGTGATATGTACCAGAGAATAATGTATGTGCACTGAGAAGATCACAGAGCTTTAAACAAATCTTAGCAACTCTCTGGGCCTCATTTTCCCCTTCTCTAAAAATTAGACCATTGAACTTGGTGGCTTCCTGGATCCAAGTGTATGAGCTTCTGATCTACTGAAGAAGAGAAAGAGAGATAACTCTTAATGGTGTAAACACTGCAGTGATAAAACAAAGTCACAAGCAGATTAAGTGGACTAAGTAAAAGTTTCAAGAGTGACCAATAGTTTAATTAATCATAAAAATATGTAATCTGATAAATTTTTTCTTTGAAAAACCCCACATATACCAAAATATGCATTATTGACTTTTTCGTGGGGTTTAGTAACAAAAAAAAAAAACTGGAATTAGATTAAATGCCCACTGATTGAGGAAAGGTAAATAAACTGTGACATATGGATTTCATGGAACAGTATTGGGTTGTAAAAAGCAACAGACGAGACGAATTCAGAGAAACATGGGGCATTTTGAATGAACTGATACAAAGCAAAGGACACAGGACAAGGAAAATAATATGTACCCAAGCATCACGAGGGCCAACATGGTGTTAGCAAATCCTGCCTCAGGTAAGTAGCAGCCGAGTGACTCTGGGCCAGCCCTTGCTTAGCTTTTCTGAGTTCTAGTTAAATGGGGTTGATCCCATTAGACTCCCAGAGTGTTGTGAGAATTAAATGTGGTGCCATTGATAAAACACTGGACTTGAAATCAGGAAGATTTCTTCCAATTCAGCTTCAGACACTTGCTGTGTGACCCTGCAAAAGTCACTGAAATTCTGTCTGCCTTAGTTTCCTCATCTGTAAAACAAGGAAGATAATGGTATCTACCTTCCAGGGCTATTGCAGAGATCAAATGAGGTATTACACGTATAAAACTGTTGTTGTTGTAGCTATAGCATTGCAAAGTATTATTACTATAATGAGAAAATAAACAAAAACACTCAAAGACACCCATGGTCTGATTAATGAGTGGTGACCAATCTTGGTCCTATGGAATGGATGATCAATTACACTTTCTTCCTCTTGGCAAAATGAAGTGGCAGGGATCTACAGGTTCAGAATGCCTAGTACATGGCTACTCTCCAGACTGGGTACATTTTGTGTAACTGTTTTTCTTTGTCATGAAGAAGGGTTCAATGGATGGTGTGGGTGGGAGTGTATCAGGAAATGATTGTGGTATGAAAAATAAAAAGTTCATAATGTAAGATAAAAAAATAGGACAAAATGCTCATATCATTAAAATGATAAAATGCATATCTCTAGCTGGTTTTCACAGTAAATATGTGAATCAGAAATTCATTTCCTCCTAAATCTATTCCACTTGGCTAATGTCTTCTTATTCAATCATTTCGCATCTATACTCTACCACTGCTTGTCATTAAAAAGAGTGACTCACACATCTTGACTTCATCCCAAAAAGACCCCTTTCCAGGTTGGGGTGGGGGTAGAGGAAACATAAGGTTACCCTGTGGAAGACAACACATGGGCTGAGGAACTTGACCCTATTATCATAATGAAAATAATACTGTTACCAGGGCATAAACAACAAATGGCACCCAATGCCCTGAGAAAATTAAAATTCTATTTGGAAATCCCACTGGGTCCAATCCCAGTCCCAAAGATGAAATCTGATAGCTTCTCAGGAAGACAAGAGCTTGGTAAAATACAGGGTTCTGCTCCATGAAAACATCATAATACAAGCACAAGGAGAGCAGCTGAATAATATTATTGACTTACAGCAGACATCAGGACAGAGCAGATGGTGAAATGACAAAAAAAAAAAATCAGCAGCAGCAACAGTTCCATCTCACCTACTGTCAATTGTAAAAATAAATTGCATTGCACTTATGGTTATAGGAAATGTGATTTGTGTATGTGTATTCAGAACTTTGCTTAACTAGAAGAGAGATCAAATGCAAGCTCTATGTTCAAGTTTATCTGCTTCTCCTCTAATTTTCAAGATTTCTTCTTTTGTGCTTGTTTCTGGGTTGTACATTTATTTTTGGAGGTTTCCTTTTTTCAGTCGTATGCCTAAATCTTTTATCTTTTCTACCCTTGTTTTGTTAATATGAGTTTTCACAGCAGATAGTTTTCCCCCAAGAAGCAGAGATTAAAGATGATTCCAAATACTACATTTCCAGGGCTTTTCAAGGCTCAGAGGATAAAATCCTAAAGAAATATTGACTTAAATCAGGATCCTTTTTGAAATACGCATATCAGTTTAGAAACAAATTCAACTTTAATTTTAATCAGCATTTGGGAGGGAGAGGGGAATAGAGAGAAAGAAGAGTCTTTTACGTTTCATTAAAAGAAATTAATCTTGATCTGTCCATTCCAGCAACACATCTCTCAAGAACTAATCCTGAGAAGTATCTTGTTGCTGGATCAACAAGGTGATTGTTAGGATCCCTCTAGGAGAGAACTCACAAAATCAGTTCTCTAGTTTGGAAAATCAGCAAATTATTTAATTGCCTCTGCCTCATCTAGAAATTTAATCTAGGCCTTTATTCCATTTTAGGCTACCTATTTGGAGAAAGATGAACTGCCCTTCACTGAGGTATACAGAATTACATTATGCATTCAAAATGATACAATAAATTAAGCAACCCAAAGCTATTAATGGTTTATGGTAGAAACAACCGCAAAATCTCCACAGCTCGCAATAAAATGTAGAATCTTGCCATCTGCCCACAAAACAGAGCCCTGGGTGTCTATTTCACAGTGGTTCCATCCCATTTCCTATCATTCAGGTGTGCTGCTATTCCAGAAGATAGGCCATAGTCATGCCTGGGAATGCAACTCTGTTTCCAATAATTCCACAAATTGACTTTATGGGCTCATCAATCAATTATCTCTCAGGAATAAATAGGGGATCCTTGAAGATAGGGTCCTGAGCTTTTTTCTAACTTGGTCACCCCTAAAGGAATGAGGTGATGTGGGGAGCATTCACTGGTGCTGGACTCGTCTCAGGGACATAGGACAAGAAATGCATTGGGACTCTTGATTTCTTCTGTTCCTGGCTCCTCCAAAAGAAGGAATTATGACCTATCATAACTCATACCAAAATCAAGACAATCCCCCTAGTGATTTCTAAACCATACTGGATGAGAAATGAGGAACCCTTGGAGAACTTTCATAGACTTGGAGTTGGAAGGGACCTTGAAGGCCAACTAATCTAACTCCATTTCATTTTCATTTTCTTCAGCTATGGGAAATGGCCTAGAGAGATCAACTCTAGAGCCTAATTTGACACATGTAATAAGTGGCAAAATTTAGATTCGAACCCAGATCCTCTCCATATCACCACATTACCTCCCCTGCAATAGCTTCCTCCAGGTAAGAGAAGATGTGTACCCCAAAACTATGCAACTTTTCTCCTGTTAGGTTTCCCAGACAATGCACACACCTTTCTTGGTAACATGGCAGTGTGCCCTGTATACCCACTCTTGTTTTTAAGGGGAGAGACAAGTCTGATGTGTTGCCATCTAGCGACTGCCTTCCCCCTTTGTTCTTATACCACACTTCTCCATAAAAGTAAAAAAAAAGTAAACAATGACTATGATGAAAAAATGACCAACCTCAGAATGCAGCTCATCTCATACAAAGGAAGGGAATGGGAAAAGAGGCTTTAATATGCAGAATGTTGTTTTAACTGTCCTTTTCAGTGCCTATTATCCCCAGTGCCTACTATAGTTCATGCCATATAGTAGGTGTCTAATAAATGTCTAGTGATTGTTTTTTCAAGGTCACATTTGATTAACACCAATGTTTCACATCCATTGTCACCTTTGAGACTCACCACAACTGTACCATCTCCCTCTAATATCATTTCTCTTTCACAGATGAGAAATCCAAACCTAAGAGAGATGAAGATACTTAGCTGGGATCATAAAGGCAGTATGTATCATAAGTGGTCTCTGAACCCATTTTATCTTGCAACATCTAGATTTTATTAAGAAATTTTCTAAGGTGAATTTTATTTATTCATTCATTTATTGCTTCTCATTAATAAGGTGTATTTTATTAGGGATAACTATAAAGTCTTGTATTTCAATTTTTAAAAAAAATTTAAATAGTCACAAATACAAGATGGTGATGAAGGGTTTTAGTAGATTCCCTGTTGTCTAATGGTATGCCTTGCAAACAGAGGTTGCTGAACTCATTCAAAGCCACTTTTCTTCCATTACTGTCCAGAAATGGAAGTTCTCATGTAGTTTTATTTCCCCCACCCCTCAAATCAGATCCTAAGAAAAATTGTAGAGAGTTTTTCTTCCTTGTCTCCTCTTATACCCGTAGCTTTCTCCCTCCCCTTCCCCATAAAAATATGCATTTACAGCCTTCATGCATTTGAGGTTGAAAGGGAGGGAGCAGAGCTAGTGGACAGGGGGCTAGATTTGTCTAGAATTCCTGTCTAATTCTGCCTCTGTCATTCAAGCAAGTCCTTGAGGGAGTCACTTAACTCTGCCAAGCCTCAGTTTCCTCATGTGTATAACAGAGCTATAAACCGTTAAACCTGCCTCAAAGGGATATTGGGTAGGGACCATGAGATCATGTTTGTAAGGTATTTTGCACATCCTGTGTCAGCTATTGTTTTAACTCTCAATAAGAGTTAATGGCTTAAAAGTATTACCTCCCAGGGTTATTTGCATGTGAGTAGAGCCCCAAAGCACATGATCAGAGATTTCATTATGGAAAGGACCTGAGATGTCATCTAGTTTAACCCCCTCATGAAGAAACTGAGTCCCTGGAAGATGAAAAGACTGGTCCAGTATAACTGTAGTGACAGAACCAGGAGATGACCCGACATCCTCACACTACCTCCTATTCCATCTGTTTAATGGTAGTATCTCAGTCATTAGCTCCAGAGGAGAATGGATCTTATTGGATAATGGAGCTTCTCTCCATGCCTGAATACATCCTAGGGGAGCTGGCCAACTGAAGAGTACAACTGACTTTGGTCACTGCTGTTGGGGCACCCTTGGACTCGCCCTGAGACCCACTGAACCCAAAGAGGGGAAGTTGGGTCTGTGGAGCTGCCATATTGGATGGGCCATGACTGCTGCCTTCTGAGCCAGCCACAATGGAAAGAAGAGGGAAAGACACACATCCTTCAGTGTCCTCTGTGCCCACGACCATAGGCAGTGTGGCAGCATGACACAGCACAAGAGACATTCCCAGAGACCAACACAACACAAATGCAGTCATATGAGGAAGTCTCTACACAGCCCCCACAGATGCCTTATCTCACCTACTTGGCTTGCTCTACTCTCTCTCCTCTTCCCTACCTCCTTCTCTCGTTGTCTCATCTCTCACACTTTTCTTCTTTTCTTTTATCCTCTTTCCTCTCTATTTTTTCTCTTCCCTCCCTCCCTATCTATTCCTTCTTCTTTTCTTTCTTACTCTCTCTTTCTCTCATTTCCCTCCTATCCTTTTTTCTCCATCTCCCCTCTTCTCTCTTCTTTATGCTCCATCTTTTCTCCTCCTTCCCTCTTTTCTTTTCTCCTCCTGTACCGTGATCCTCAAGCCTTTTCTTCCCTCTCTCTTTTTTCACTTCTTTCCTTCCCTGTTATCTTCCTTTTTCCCTCTCTCCCTCTCTGCTTTTAGACCCTTTCATTCTCTTTTCTCTCCTCCTTTTCTTTTCCCTTCCTTTTCTCTTCACCATACTTTTCACCTTCCTCTCTCATTTTCTCCTCCTTCCCTTTCTTTTATTTTTTTCCTTATCCCTCCCTTTCCTCTTCTTGTCTTCAAATCT
This sequence comes from Potorous gilbertii, assembly GCA_028658325.1. Classification (NCBI taxonomy): domain Eukaryota; kingdom Metazoa; phylum Chordata; class Mammalia; order Diprotodontia; family Potoroidae; genus Potorous; species Potorous gilbertii. Next base: position 10,122,231 of record CM053770.1, read on the forward strand.
GGTCTTACTTAAGTTCCTATCTGGCCTCTTATTAGTACTAGCTGTGTGACCCTGAGCAAGTCGGTCTAATTTCCGTTTGCTTCCATTACCTCATCTATAAAATGAGGATATAAAGCCCCCCTCTCTTGGGCTTATTGTAAGGACTGAAGGAGATAGACTTGTGAAGCGCTTAGCATGCTACCTGGCACACGGTGATCACTGTATAACTCTTAGCTATTACTACTATCTGGGCAGTGAGGGAGCATAGTGGATAGTGCCAGGCTGGGAATCAAGAAGCCCTGAGGTCAGACTCAGCCTCAGACACTCCTAGCTGGAGGATCCTGGGCAGATCACTTCACCCTGTCTGCCTCGGTGTCCTCATCTGTCAAATGAGCTGGAGAAGGAAATGGCAACCACTCGAGTATCTTTGCCAAGAAAACCCCAAATGGGGTCATGGAGAGATGCACACGGCTGAAAAATACTGAACAATAATTATTAATATCATCGCCATTGTTGCTGTTTCCCCTTCTATTTTTTCCTTCCCTCTTCACTTTTCACCTCCCTCTTCTCTACTGTTACTTCTCCTTTCTTCTATTCAATGCCCCCTATCCCTGCATGTACACTATCCTGTCCCTTCCTATTCTATCCTATCCTATCCTGTCCTTTTCTAATCTATTCAATCCTATCTCATCCTATTTCCCTCCCTACCATCCTGCATCAAGGACTGTGTGACCTGAATAGAATGGTCAGTTAATGATGGGCAGTCCTACCTCTACCTTATGATGCCCTGGCTCAATGCTGCCTTGGTATATTGAAAAGAGTTCTTGGTTCACTCTAATATGGCCACACTGACCCTCCTGAGTTTTGCTGGATTGAAAGGCTCACCTGCCCTCCTAACACTTAACAGTTCTCATCAGAAACATCTTGAAAATGGAATCCAATATATGTATTATCATACATCTCGAGAGAGAGGGAACCTCAGAGGTAATCTCAACCAACCAAGAACCAGGAGTCCCTGGAGTCATCAGCTGCTCCATGAGGTCAGGTCTGCCTCTCCTTCCCTGTCCCAAGTGCTAGGCTTGGCTTTGGGCTTTAGTCCTCAGGATCACAGACTCCAGACATCTGCCTACTGTTTGTTCATCTGAAAAGACAGAAGAGTAGACTATTCTATGTTGAGAGCTCACTAAATTGACTCCACATCCACCCATCTCAGCAATGACAGAGGAAGAGAAGGTTGTCTTTGCATTTTTCAAGCTAAAAGGCTGATTTTTCTCCAGCTCCCTCTTTGATGATTTCTGCCTTGCAGATGTAGGCATGTGATCTTTACTTTCCAGAGCAAGGCAGAATCTCAGGCAATCATCCCCAGAGTCCAGGGACTACTGTCAGCCTCCCCACCACGGAGTTGACAGCTGTGTCCTTTCGTTAGCAATGTCATGTGGGAGGGAGGGCAGAATGTGTTATAAATGGAAGGGGATGGATGTCAGGAGCAACAGGGTCTGTGTGCATGTGTGCATGCTGTGTGCGTACTCACACGAGCTTGTGTCCAGGCTGGCATTTCTGCTTGCTCAGATACAGATACAGATTGCCCTTTTGATGATTATAGGCAACTTGATATAGAACAGGGAAGAATTCGAGAGGTTGTCAATCCCAACCTCCTTGTTTTACAGAAGAGCCAAGTTTCCGAGAAGGGGAGTGAGTTGCTCACAGTCACACAGGTAGTAAGTGTCTGAAACAGGATTTGAATCCAGCTCTTTCTACCTCCAGGTCCAGTGTTCTGCCCTCTACTTTGTATAACACATGATAAAGTAGTTCAAAGTAGTTCAGTGGCCTCCCCAAAGAGGCAAAGGTGACCTCTGATCTCAGGTCCTCTGACTCTAAATTCCAGGCTTTTTCTAAGGATCTTCAATAAATGTCACATGATTATTTGTCTCTTAGACCAGACCTGGGATTTCATATTGGTTTGGGAACTCCCAGGAAGGAAATTCTCTCTACCTTTTCAGATTAGTACTCCATGTCTATCTGGCTCCTTGAGATTTATAGTGAGTGTCCCCAAATCTCTACCCTACTGGTGATGGAGAAGTCTGAGCCCAGGAGGCCTAGAAGCAGATAGAGAGAGAGGTGTGGCACAGGGGAGCAGTCAGAGAGCAGCTGGAGGCTTCCTCCCTTTATTTGCTGTCTCCTACATCAACCTACCTACCTAGTCTTACACAGTGTTTTCCATTAAAATGTGTGCTTCTTGAAGTCAGGAGCTGTCTTTGCCTTTCTTTGCATCCTCTTGTGCCTAGAACACAATGAGTGCCTAATCAATGCTTCGTGATTGATTGTTGATTGATTGGCTGCAGAGGTAAGAGGAAAACCCAGAAAGTGTGATGCCTCTGAAACCAACAGTCAGGAGAGGATATCTAGGAGAAGGGGTGATCAGCCTGGCCAGATGGAGCATAAAAAATAGGAGAGAAGACCCTTTGAAAAGACCCACAGTTTCATGTTCTAGGCACAGAGCACTGGGTCAGGGGCAGCTTTCTCAGAAAAGCCCAAGGTCATGTCACCTGCACGCAGACTAGAGCGTGAATGTGCCATCAAGCCATTTCTCTAAGGGCTTTCTCAAAGCCCTCAGGAATTATCACTCCTTAAACACGGCTCCAGTCTGGGGGAAGAGCAAGCAGTGTAATAAGGGCTGGCATTTCTACCGAGATTTAGAGCTGCAAAAAGCTTTCTGTGTTAACTGGTAACCGACATTTTGATGGTGCTTTCAAACATCCTCACAATAACAAAGGAAAATTGGTGATGCAAGTCCAATTTTTCCCGTTTTGAGGATGAGGACATATCTTTTTTTTTTTTTTTATCAGCTAATTCTCTGAAACTCCCTGTGAGGCAGATGGCATAAGTATAATCATTCCCATTTTAAAAGATGAGAAAAAAATGAAACTCAAAAGTATTGATGAGCCCAAGGTCAAAGGGACTCTAAAGGGCAGGATTTAGATTTGAATCCAGGTCTCCACACTCAGAATCCAAAATCTGGATCCAAACCAGTCTCTTACAACCTAAGTGACCTTAAATAAACTTCCTAACCACCCTCTGACTTAGTTCCTCATCAATAAAGTGAAGATAATAGTAACAATATTTAACCTGAAGTCTGTGATTGTGTCAAACAAGATGACACACATGAAATACTGTGCAAACCTTAAGGTGCTCTATAAAGAAATACTGGGGGGGGCCAAGCCAAGATGGTGGAGGAGAAAGACTTACACATGCTAGCTCCGAACCCACAGCCCAGAATTATCTATAAAAATAACTCCCAACAAATTCTGGATCAGTGGAAGCTGCGCAGCAACAGGGTGAAGGAGATTTCCGTTTCAGAGAGCCCTGAAAAACCGATCCCAAAGGTCTTTCGCACACCGAACGGGAGCGGAGCCCAGCCCTGCCCTGGCCATGAAGCATGGAGACGAGCGAGCAGATCCGAGCAGGCTTCAGGGACAGAATCTCCAGCGGCCGCGAAGGCCCCCTCCACCCACAGCTGCTACAGGTCAGTGAGAGAGACGTCTGGATGGGCTGAGAGGGAAGCGGGATGTCTCCATGACTTGGGACCCTTCGAGAGGCAGCGGCAGAGGCAGCAGGTGGCCAGAGGCTCCATTACTGAAGGTCTCTGCATAAACCCCCGAGGGAACTGAGCCTGGGAGGCTGCCCTGCCCCCACCTGAGCACCAGAACTTAAGCTCCCATTGAACAGCAGCCAGGCCTGCCACCGAAAGCCCTGAGGCTGGGGAGCAGCATTTGAATCTCAGACCCTAAGCACTAGCTGGGC
>CM053770.1:10126510-10142311 GCA_028658325.1 Potorous gilbertii
AACACTCAGGGAGGGACAGGATCAAAAGAGAGAACAGAAACAATGGAGGACAGGATAGGATGGAGGGAAATATAGTTAGTCTTACACAACACGACTATTATGGAAGTCACTTGCAAAACTACACAGATATGGCCTCTGTTGAATTGCCTGCCTTCCCAAAGGGAATGGGTGGGGAGGAAGGGATGGGGAGAAGTTGGAACTCAAAGTTTTAGGAACAACTGTCAAGTATTGTTCTTGCTACTAGGCAATAAGAAATACAGGTAATGGGGAATAGAAGGTTATCTGACCCTACAGGACAAAAGAGAAGATGGGGACAAGGGAAGGGAGGGATGATAGAAGAGAGGGCAGATTGGTGATAGGGGAAATTAGATTGCTCAGTGTACTGGGGTAGGGGGAGGGAACAAAAGGGGAGAAAATTTTGGAACCCAAAATTTTGTGAAAATGAATGTAAAAAGTTAAATAAATAAATTTAATAAAAAAAAAAAAATACTAGGTCAAAGGTCCTTTGTCCTTCATTGTCCTCTCTAGGTACTGACTCCACACACTCTATAACTAACTTATAGAAGCTGAAATCTTCGACAGAGTTTTCCTCCCTAAAATCATAGGCTCATTAACTTTGAATTCCAAAACCTTCTTATGATCTGGATTCTATAAACATTCACTTTCCTCCTTTCCCACTCCTGCAATAAGGAGATTTGGTGCATCAAAGAGTTCATCAGTCATTCCAATGATTCTGCTACTCCAAGGCTCATTGAAGTCCTCTCTCTGAAGCTTGTTGAACTGCAAAAAAAGGTTTTTCCCCTGAAGCCCCAAGACTCAATAACCACTGTAGTTTAGCTTCCTGTGGGTCTGCCTGTGGATGAATTTCCCCAGGGAAGCTTTTGTATGTAAAAGGCCAAGCTCAGTTATTGGGATCACACACTAGAGTCTTGCTTCCTCAAGATGCTTAGCAGATGAGTTATTAGAACACCTACTGATCCTTTAGGGTGAGATTTTAATGCAAATCCAGGCTGAGAAATCCAGAAATTATGGGCTCCCCAATGGCATCCCTCAGCCATGCCTGACCACTCAGGAGCAGATACTAAAAATCCTAAACTCTTTGTCTTTTCTTCTTTTGAGAGCCCCCATACCAATGATTATTTACATGGTACCAAGAACTGTAAATGTGGCACAAAGTAGGCAGACTGAGAGTCTCAATAAGTGCTTTGCTCAATTGTAGCTTCTCTCATCATGACTATTGACACCTCCACAGATTTTTCCCTAGGATCATCATTCAATTTCCATTCTATCCTCAGGGAAAACATCTCAGTTTAACCCATCTCCAGATGGGAATCCTATTGTCAGCATAATCTGGGCCTTGGTCAGACAGACCTTTCAAATTCTCCCAAGGTGATAAGACATTATTCTTCCTTTTTATGTGCTGTGGTTCATTGAGGGTTATGTCATCCTGTTACATGGCAGGAATGGCGTTCATGAGGTTAAGGAAACAGTCTGTGTGGCTACCTGGGCCACCAGTGCATTCTGGCCCCTCATAAACCCCTGGAGGTGTTTGCTGACTCATTAGTGCCTTGGGAAAAAGTCTTCTCTCTTCATGTGCGTGCCTCTGTATTCATATGGGCCAGTAGGATCTGGTCTGCACAGAAAGATAAAATGATTGTTGGGTGTGCCCTTCAACCCTTTCACCAGATTTTTGCCAAGTCACTTAAAAGACTTGCTGAGCAGTGCGTACTCTCCGAGAAATATATTGGTGGCAGATGTCAGAGCTAGGAAGGGAATATTGAATCTCCTCTCCCCTCTCTGTTCCCCCAGCTGCTCATTTTACAGATAGGGAAACTGAGGAAGCTCAGAAAGAAACTTCAGCTGAGACAAAGTCCCACCTGTCTTCTACCCACTCTTATGGGATGTTCATTTCTTACATCTTTTCTCTGATACTCATTTTGGCTTTATTTTTCCCATACTAAATCTCTCTGGGTGGGAAGGAGTATGAGTGAAGTACACCCTAGCCCGAGTTGGGATCCTCCAAGGGTTACTTCTAGACTTTACTTTGGTCTCTCCCAAAGAAGCATTGGCATAATTCATAATCATAGAGTGGGAATTAAGAGTGGGAAGAGAACACAATGTTCATCCAATTCTACTTATAACTGAGTAGAAATTCCTATCATGCCATGTGCCCAAACTGGTCAACCTGCTTTTGCTGTCAAACCACCAGCCCATTCCACTGTGGGGCAGCTCTCATGGCAAGGAAACTTCTTGACTTCAAACCACGGTCAGTTTCTTCCTAACTTCTGCATTGCTCCCAGGTCTGCCTTCTGAGGCCACGAGAACAAGTGCAGTGCCTGTTTCATATGACGGTCCTTCAAATACTTGAAGACAGATAGCATGACTGCTCCACAGCTTTTCTTCTGCTGGGCAAACTTGGTTTATAGGATCATAGATGTCAAACTGAGAAGGGGCCTCAGAAATCATCTAATTCAGCCCTCCCATACGTAGATGAAGAAGCTGAAAACAAGAGGCCTGAGGTACACAGGTAGGAAAAGGCTTCCAAATGGGGTCCTCTGACTCCAAATCTGATGTTCTTTCCAAGGTCCCACACGGCACCTTCCCCTCCTCCCCATTCTCCTGATGGGGAGATAGTGTTTTCTGCAGAACTCTTGCACTCCTGGTTGCCTCTTCTAGACATTGTCAATGTCTTCCCTAAAATTTAGGATATGCATGGAATATTGTACTCAGGTTCTATCTTTGTAACCACATCACTTGAATCAATGTTTACTAACAATAACCACTTCATCAGCAACTAGCTTCTTAAATTAATTGAATAAAAATAACAAATAAGCAAACACCATTTTTCAAACTATGAGTCTTCAAGGTACCTTGGGAGATAAAGTTCATTTTCAGGAGCATTCTGATCATCTTGCTGGGAAAAATGGAGCCCTGAATGACAAATCTTTAAGAGGAATATTTAGTTAGGGAACAACCACGTGCTCTGTAGACATTTTGGGCCCCCTGATTCCTTTCTCTCTAACTTTTCTGTTCCTTTACTTCTCATTGGTGACTGTGCTGGTGGGTGGCTGGGAAGGTAAAAGAGAATATGCAAATGATCCATTCAGGTCTGTTCTTTGTAGACAGCTCCCATCCCAGGCACTTCAGCAATTAATCAGTTAATGAACTGGGGAGAAAATCTAGATTTCTTTTAGTCACATTGATTCAGTTCTCTGTTACCTCAATAATCAGAAGTTATTGTAACTTTTTATTTTTTGGATTATTAATAAATGCAAGGTTGATAAAAATCACAAAGGTGTTTCCCTTCTATTCCCTTTCTTCTCCTTGTCTCCCCTTCCCACCTCTTGCCTTGCCTTTCATCCTCTTCCCTCCCTTCGTTTTTTTTCACTTCCCTTCTATGTACTCATGATCTTATCCATGTGGACACTTCCTTCTCCCTGTGCAAATCACAGCCCATCCATACCATTTCATCCTATGTAATTGGAGAACTTAATAAGTGGGTATTTGGCCTAGTCATCTGCCGGTTACTAGATATATATCTGTATCAGGAAAACTAGGTGGTGCAGTGGATAGAGCACCAGTGCAGGAGTCAGGAGGACCTGAGTTCAAATCTCACCTCAGACACTTGACACTCACTAGCTGTATAACCTTGGGCAAGTCACTTAACCCCAATTGCCTTATCCTGGGTCATCTCCAGTCATTCCAATGAATATCAAGTCACTGGATTCAGATGGCTCTGGAGGAGAAGTGAGGCTGGAAACCAGCACAGTCCTCCCTCACTCAAAACAAGGTCAAGTGCAAGTCATGTCATTATTCCTCTGATGGCCTGGTCTTCTTCGCAAACCAAGGACGAGCACACACACAATTCTTGTCCATATCCCACCCTCACCAATCCTCCATAGAGAGTCCACTCAAAAAGCTGGTGCCCCTCCTCTGGGTACGCTCATATTCTATGAGGATCAGAGCACTCTTCAGACTAGTCATTATCCCTCACCCTCACTATGGGACAAGCCCAGGAGCCATGCTTATCATACATTTCTTGGATAATGCCCTTCACATAATTTCTGGCATACAAGACTTAATTGCTAACATGCTGTAGCCTCCTTACATCCAGCTGTCTCATCTCCACACACATTCCCCTATGTCATCCATGCCTTTTCATGAGTGGCTTTCCATGTCTGGAATGCTCTCCTTCTTCATTTTTGAATCACAGAATCCCAAGCTTTCTTCCATGCACAATGCTGGTGCCACCATAGACAGGATGCTCTTCTTCCTCCCCCAGTTCTCATCTCCTTTTGAAATGTCTTTGTAAACCTAGGTCTTCAGGGTGGAGCTAAGATGGCAGCATAGAAGCAGGGACCTGCTAGAGTTCTGCTAAACCTCTCAAAAAACCTGTAAAATTGACTCTAAACAAATTATAAAGTAACATAAACCACAAAAGGATAGACTGAAGCAAATTTCTAGCCCAAGACAACCTGGAAGCTCTACAGAAAGGATCTATACCAGGTTGGGAGCAGAGCGCAGTTTGGTAGCGACAGAACTGGAGCAGGTCTTAGGGGACTGAATCCTGGTGGCTGCTATGGTTTCCAGACTTCTTAACCCACAAATGACAAAGACAAATTCAAAGGTCAGTTAGAAGGGCATCTCACCTGGCTGAGAGGGGAGTGTGGTCTGGCCCCAGCCCCAGTCCTGGCCCTAGTCCCAGAGTGGCAGCAGTCACTGCTGAAGCAGAGACTGCATCTGAAACCCTGCACTTAACAAAGAACTCAAAAGTCAAGTAATTGACTGAGAAAATGAGCAAAAAGGGAAAAAGAACCCCAGACTTCTTGCTTTCTTGGTGAAGAGGTATTTTCTTACATCATTGGTAATGAGGAAGATCAAAACATACAACCAGAAGAAGATAACAAAGCCAAAGCTCTTCCATCCAAAGCCTCCAAGAAAAGTATGAATTGATCGGAGGCAATGGAAGAGCTAAAAAAGGATTTTGAAGCAGAGGAAAAACTGGGAAGAGAAATGAGAGTGATGGAAGAAAATCATGAAAAATGAGTCAACAGCTTGCTAAAGGAAACCCCCAAAAATGCTGAAGAAAATAACAGCTTTAAAATGTCAAGAAGTCCAAAAAGTCTGTAAGGAGAAGAAGGTCTTTAAAAGCAGAATGGGCCAAATGGAAAAAGACATCCAAAAACTCACTGAAGAAAATAATTCCTTAAAAACTAACATGGAGCAAATAGAAGCTAATGACTTTATGAGAAATCAAGAAATTATAAAACAAAACCAAAGAATGAAAAATAGAAGACAATGTGAAGTATCTCATTGGAAAAACAACTAACTTGGAAAATAGATCCAGGACAGAAAATTTAAAGGGAAAGAGATGGGGGTGGGGTAGTGATAGAAGGGGGGGCAAATTGGAGGAAAGTAATCAGAACACACATTGTCCTGGGGTGGGGGGAGGGGGAGATGGGGAGAAAATATGAAATTCAAAATTTTGTGGATGTGAATGTTGAAAACTGAAAATAAATAAATTTTTAAAAAAATTTTCATTCAGTTACTTGTGTATATATTGTCTCTTCTCAGGCAAATATAAGTGCCTTCAAGGCAAGAACTGTCCTTCTTCCTGTAGCACATAAGACAGTTCCCATCACGTAGTAGGTCCTTAATATGAATGGAGAGTTGAACATGGATCTCTTCATTGTCCTTCATTGTCAGATTTTTTTTTTATTCTTCTGAAAGCATGCTAAACAGTCATGTAGCAACACCAGGAGAATACTCAGATTATAAAAAAGACAACAATATTTACTTAAAGATTTTAATTTCAGAATCTATATTTGTTTAAAGGTTTAAACATAATATTTTGGAACAATGTTTCACCAACCACATAAATGAACATTCAAAGAAACATGTTCTAGTGAAGAACTACAATTACCATGAATCATATAAGACTTGAATTTAAATCACACCTTTGGAAATTACTTGCTATGGAGCAGTAAACAACTCACTTTACACCTCTGAACCTCAGTTTCCTCTTCTATAGTATAAGGATAACAATATTTTCCTTGTAGAGTTGTTGTCAGAACCAAATGAAATAGAGTTATACATAAATATACATATGTATATATGGAGACAGGCAGAGAGCGAGAGAGATTCCTTTTAGACCATTAATACAACCCAGGAAACTTCCTGATAGTCTACCTATCTTCTCAGCTACCACATCTTAGGGACATGGGGCAAAGGAAAGAAATAAAATCTGGATGAAAGAGCACAAAGAAAGTACTGTTAGCTTTAACAGGAATCTAATTGTATGCCTACACTTGGACTGCACGGTGGAGAGAGCACTAGAACTATAGTCAGGAAGATTCACATCCATGAGTTCAACCATGCCCCAATGGATGGGCATCTCTCAGTTTCCAATTCTTGGCCATCATAACAAGAGCCACTTTAAATATTTTTGTATATGTGGGTCCTTTTCCCCTTTTCATTATCTCTTTGCCATACAGCCCTAGTAAGGCTATTACTGGATCAAAGGGTGTGCACAGTTTTATAGCACTTTGGGCATAGTTCCAAACTGTTCTCCAGAATGAGTGAATCAGTTCACAACTCCACCAACAATGCATTCATGTTCCAGTTTCCCCACGTCTTCTCCAACAGTTATCATTTTCCTTTTTTGTCATGTTAGTTAATCTGATAGGTGAGATGTGGTACCTCAGAATAGTTTTAATTTGCACTTCTCTAATCAATAGTGGCTTAGAGCATTTTTTCATATAACTATAGATAGCTTTAATGTCTTCATCTGAAAACTGCATGTACATATCCTCTGTCCATTTATCCACTGGGGAATGACTTGTGTTCTTATAGATTTGACTCAGTTTTCTATATATTTTAGAAATGAGGCCTTTTTTTAGAGACACTGGCTATAAAAATTGTTTCCCAGCTTTCTGCTCCCCTTGTAATCTTGGTTACATTGATTTTTGCAAATGTTTTTATAATTCAATATAGTAAAAATTATCCATTTTACATTTCACAATGCTCTCTATCTCTTTTTTGGTTATAAATTCTCCCCTTCTCCATAGATCTGACAAACAAACTATTACTTACTCTTCTCCTTTGCTTATAATTTTACTCTTTATGTCTAAATCAAGCACCTATTTTGATCTTTTATTTATATAGGGTGTAAGATGTTGGTCTAAGCCTAGTTTCTGCCATACTTTTTTCTAGTTTTCCCAGAATTTTTTGTATAGTGAATTCTTTTCCCAGAAGCTGGAGTCTTTTTGTTTATCAAACAGTGGATTACTATAGTCATTGACTAATGTGGCTTGTGTACCTAACCTATTCCACTGACCCACCACTCTACTTCTTAGCCAGTACCAAGTAGTTTTAATGATTGCTGCTTTATGATACAGTTTTATATGTGGTATAGCTGGCTCACCTTCCCTGGTGCAATGATACTTCATTACATTCACATATTATCTGGTTCACATTGCTCTCTGTGTAGCCAAAACTAAATGACCATCTTTGTCTTAGACTTCAGTTTGTCTTCTTTTGTCCTCTGGATCCCTTAGCTCCAGGGACAATATATTTCCTCCTATGTTTTTCCTCCTCTCATGATTTTTCTGGCTCTTTCCTCTCTCTCTTATCACAGTAGTACTGTTTGATGGTCACCTATTCAACTATATCCAAGTCCATTGGACTGTCGACATAACTATCTATTCAAATCCATGGTCCACAAACTTTTATACATACTTCTTTTATCAGAATAAACCAGATGACTGCAACTTTCAAGTAAAAGCTGAATAGGGTAACAATAGGAAATTGAATCAGGCATTAAAAACTTATAGCCGCTCTTTTTGAAAAGGCTACTATTCCCCAAGAGAATTCCTCCAAGGTGTATTAGTCTTTACTCCCAAGTAACTACTTTCTTCTCAATTCAGTTGGAGGGAGACATATCAATCACTCCGGAAAAGGTAATAGAGTAACTCACTACAGCTGTAGATAATGCTGTAAGGCACATGGGAAACAAAGGGAAATCTCAGATCACACCTCTCAGAGTCATCATCAAGAGCAGATTAGATACAGTTGCCACTTTAGACCTGTCTTATTGGCTATTCACTACCCCTCCCCACTTATTCAACTCTATATCTTTGTGAGACTTTGCTCTGGGTGTTTCCAAAATGCCTGTACTTGGCAACTCTTTATTCTATCCATTCTTCCTAGATTTTCTGAGGCACGTAGCATCAATTCAAGTAAATCTAAGAAGCATTTAATTGCTATTATAGACCAGGTACTGTGCTTGGTACAGAAGATAAAAGACAAAACCAATAAGAGAATACTTCCCTCAAGAACCTTACAGTCTCATGAGTTGGGAGGCAGGATACCCCATGTATAAAATCTAATCTAAGGAGAGAACACAGACAGCAGGCTATGAAAGTATATACAGGATAATTAGAGAAGAGGGAGAACATAGAAATTAAGGGGATTGGGAAGGCCTTCTGCTCAGAGCTGGCACATGGATTAAACTTAACAAGAAGCTCAGGAACCAGGGAAGCAAAGATGAGGAAGGAGAGCAATGGAGCCACAGGGGACAAACTATGCAAAGGCATGAGTTAGAGTGTTGAGTCTGGGGAATTGTATAGGATAATTTGATCAAAACTTATGAGGGAAAATAATGTGCAATAAGTGTGGATAGATAGACTGGTGTCAGATTATAAATGGTTTTAAATGTCAAGCTGAGGCATTTATATTTTATTCTAGAGGACAATAGGGAGTCTTTGAACATTCTTGAGCATGGTCAGGCTTCTGCCAAAGAGAATGTGCATGTATAATATCAGTGGAAAAGTAAATGCAAATGTTGTGGTTGTTTAGTCATGTATACTTCTTTGTGACCCCATCTGGAGTTTACATGGCAATGATACTGGAGTGATTTGCCATTTCTTTCTCCAGATCATTTTATAGGTGAAGAAACTGAGGCAAGCAAGGTTAAGTGACTTGCCCAGGGTCACCTAGCTAATAAGTGTCTGAATCTGAATTTGAACTCAGGTCTTTGTGACTTCAAGTCCAGCACTGCACCACCTAACTTCCCAGATGAGAATTAATAGACACAAATTCTGGCAAGAACCTAGAGGATGTGACTGAAAATGTTCAATGATACTTTACATTTTAAAATTTTATATTTTAAAATTTAAAGAGCTATTAGATGAGTTCAACTGGCTGCATTGATGTCCCATGCTAAATGTTTAATAAAGCATTTGATTTTTTAAAGATAGAGAACAATGGACAGTTGGGGCTGGACACACCCTCTGACACATACCTTGTGGATATCACCTATTCCTCAGTTCCAGATGTAAACCAATGGAGGGGATAATGGAGGCAAGAAGGCTTTTCTTTCCTGTAGGTTAGAGAGGATACACTGTTTGCCTTCATCCAGATGCAAAGCAGAATTGAGCTCTGCATTCTGTTTGACAGAAAATGCTAGGACATACAATTAAACTAAAAATGGCAAAGTTATCATGGCTTAAAAAAATCCCAGATCCAAGCACTTTGTAATACATGTGATATAGCACAATTTGATTTTGTTGAGACGATTTCTATTTTTATAGGAATCACTTTACATCAGCCACAGTTTCTTGTTGTTTTTGTCTTGTAACAAAATAAAATCCCGTCATCTTGAAAGCATGACATTGTTAATGTTAGCAGCTTCTGAAAACTATTTGGAAATGTCTAGACCCTTGCAAACAAAGGTAGAGCATAAAAAGAGTTTTCCCAGGACTACCAGGACCTGCTGTTTGCTCTTTTCTATTCTGATGATTTAGCAGCCTAGAATTCTAGATCATTCCAGGGTTGAAAGATTTTCCCAAAGTTCAAGCCCATCCTTCTTTCTCCAAGTAGCACACTCTGGACACTGCCTCATATACTTGACTCTATCTTTGACATGTTTCAGAAAATCATGTCTACCTTGGTCCTGATCCATTCAATTGTCCTGAGTTGGGTATGAAATCTGTTCCAAGAATGAGTCTAGTTTGGGGCAGAGCTAAAATAGTGGAGTAAAGAGGGACTTGCTTGAGTTCTCCCAAATTTCCCTTTAAACAAATTTAAATGATTCCTCAAAATGAGGTTTGAGGTAGTAGAACCAACAAAAGGATGAGGTGAAAAGATTTTCCAGCCTAAGATAACTTAGGAGATCAACAGGAAAGATTTGTCTTATTGGGATGAGAGTAGAGTGCAGGCCTCATGCTACTGCCTGCAGCAGGCCTTGGGGCAAACTGAATTCCAGAGCTCTTGGCCCATGGATGGGAAGGAGACTGGACAATTGATCAGAAGTAGATTACTTTTTGCTGGCATTGGAGCCAGGGCTCTGTTGCTTTGCCCATATGATGCCAGGTCTTAAGGCAAGGAGGATTGCTACCACACCAGAGTTTACAGCTTCAGGGGTATAGGAGGGGCCTGGTCACAGTTCCAGGGCAGAGAAGAGTGCTGTGGTCACTTACAAACTGGAGCAAAGGCTAGGAAAATGGTGACCATACCTCTCCTTAGATCATACCACCTTGGAATAACTAAAAACTTATACACATTCCCACCCCCCCAGTACTAGTTTAGAAAAAATCAGCACAGAAACCATGAAGATTGGGACAGTGACCCCCTCCCCAGAAGCAGAGTCCAACTTTAGTATAAAGTTACAACTCAAAAATTGACCAGAAAAATGAGCAAGCAACAACAACAAAAAGAACCAGACAATAGAAAGTTACTATGGTGATGTAAGATCAAAAAAACAAATTCTAAAGAAAACAACAAAGCAAAAAAAAGGATATATCCAAAACCTCAAAAAAAATGTGACTTGGTCTCAGACCGCCCCCCACCCCAAGAAATTCCTGAAAGAGCTCAAAAGGAATTTGAAAAGTCAAATAAAAGAGGTAGAAGAAAAATAGGAAAAGAAATAAAATCAATGGAAGAAAATCATGAAAAATAGAGTCAGTTTGGAGTCACCAAAAGTACTGAAGAAAATAGCACTTTAAAAAACAGAATAAGTCAAATGATATGAGAGGTACAGAAATCCACTGATGAGAAGAACTCTTTAAATAGCAGAATGGGCCAAGTGGAAAGGGAGGTACAAAAACTCACTGAAGGAAAATAATTTCTGAAGGATAAAATTGGATAAGTGGAATCTAATGACTCCATGAGACATTAAGAAACAATAAAACAAAATCAAAAGAATGAAAAAATAGAAGAAAATATGAAGTAGTTCATTGGAAAAACAACTGACCTGGAAAATAGAGTAAGGAGAGATAATTTGAGAATTATTAGACTAACTGACAACCATGATTTTTTTTTTTTTAAAAAGAGCCTAGACATCTCTATTTTTAAAAAATCAAGGAAAACTTCCCTGACATCATAGATTCAGAGGGTTAAATAGAAATTGAAAGAATCTATCAATTACGTCCTGGAAAAGATCTCAAAATGAAAAGTCTCAGGAATATTATAATCAAATTTTTGAGCTCCCAGAACAAATAGAAAATCCTTCAGGCAACCAGGATGAAACAATTCAAATGTGGAGCTACAGTCAGCTAATGCAAGATTTACCTGCTTCTGCATTAAAGGATTGGAGGGTCTGGAATATCATATTCCAGAGGTCAAAGGAGCTAGGATTACAACCAAAAATCCCTTATGCATAAAAACTGAATATGATCCTTCAGAGGGAAAAATTAACATGTAATCAGATAGAGGCTTTTCAAGCATTCATGATGAAAAGACCAGAGCTAAATAAAAAATTGGTTTTCAAATACAAGACTCAAGAGAGTCTTGAAAAGGTGAACAGAAAAGAGAAATAGCATAAATGATTCAATAAGGTTATATAAACTGTTAACACTCCTACACAGAAAGATGATACTTGTAACTCCTAAAAACTTTGTCATTAGTAGGACAATTAGAAGTGTATTCAGAAAGGACATGAGTGTGAGCTGACAATGACGGAATATGGAAAAATAAATTGCTAAGGGGTGAGAAAGCAGGGTCCATTGGGAGAAGGGGGAAGGAAGAGGTAGAATGTGGTAAATTATCTAACAAAAAAGAAGTGTAAAATAGTACAGTGGAGGGCAATATGGGAGGGGATAGAAGACAATACTTGAACCTTATTCTCAATGAAATTGACACAAAGAGGGAATAACATAAACAGTCAATTGGGTGTAAAAATCTATCTTACCACAGGAAAAGAAAGGGAAGAGGATAAGAGAAGTGGGGAGGATGACTAAAGGAAGGGTAGATTAGGGGAGGCATTGGTAAAAAATAAAACACTTTTGAGGAGGGACAGAGTGAAAGGAAAGAGAGAGAAGGGTAAACAAGGAAAATAGGATGGAGGAAAATATACAGTAATCATAACTGTGAAAAAATTTTACAGTAAATTTCTCTGATAAAGTCCTTATTTCTCAAATATGTAGAATATTGAGTCAAATTTATAAGAATAAAATTATTCTCCAGAAAGATAAATGGTCAAAGGTAATTTTCAGACAAAGAAATCAAAGCTATCTATAGTCATGTGAAAAATGCTCTAAATCACTATTGATTAGAAAAATACAAATTAAAAGAACTCTGAGATACCACCTCACATCTATCCAATTGGCTAATATGACAGAAAAAGAAAATGAAAAATGTTGGAGGGGATGTGAGAAAACTGGTACGCTAAAGCACTATTGGTGAAGTTGTGAACTGATCTGACCATTCTGAAGAAAAATTTGGAACTATGCCCAAAGGGCTATCAAATTGTGTATGCCTTTAGACCCAGCAATACCTCTACTAGGTCTGTTTCCCAAAGAGATCAAATAAAAAGGAAGAGGACCTATATCTACACAAACATTTATAATGGGTTTGGGGTTTTTTTGGTGACAAAGAATTGAACATTAAAGGATGTCTATCAATTGAGGAATGGCTGAGCAGATTGTGCTATATGATTTTCATGGAATACTATTGTGCTATAAGGACTGACAATCAGGATGTTTTCAGAAAAATCAGAAAAGACTTCCATGAACTGATGCAAAGTGAAATGAGCAGAACCAGGAGACGAATGTACACAGTAAATAGCAATATTGTATGGTGATCATTTGTGAATGACAACTATTCTTAGCAATGCAATGATCCGAGACAATTCTGAAGGACTTGCAGTGAAAAATGCTATCCACCTACAGAAAGTGAATTGAAAGAGTCTGAATACAGATCTTAGCACATATATATTTTTGTCTGTGTTTTTTTACAACATGACTAATATGGAAATATGCTTTGCATGACCGCACATGAATAACCTATATCAAATTGTTTACCTTTTCAATAATGAGGTAGGGGAGAAAAGGGGAGAATTTGAAACTCAAACTTTTTTTTGAATGAATGTTAAAAATTGTTTTCACATGTAATTAAGTAAAACTAAAATATCCAAACTAAAAAGGATAAAAGAGAATAAGTCAAGGTGTATGAAATTGATTAAGGAAAATCACCTAGAGCCAAATACCAGCACAATGGCTCTTGCTTCCTCTACTGCAAATAATGAAGAGGCATCAAGGAAGGAAGATTTCCCAGCTGTAGGTTATTTACAACAGAAAATTGTTTACTTTATGCCTGGAAGGTTCAGTTCATTCACTATGATGTTCAGCAAGGAAGTAGACATGCATACTATTGGTCTGGTCTTGTTTTCTTCCATCATCTTCTATATTATTTCTTATATAACATGGTATCATGAATAGATTGCTTGCTTGAACCTGAGTTCAAGTTCTGCCTCTGGCTGTGTAACTCTGGGTAAGTCATATAACTTCTCCACAATTCAGAAAGAGCACTTACACCCACATGTAAAGTCTTACTGGGTCCATCCTGTATGAAAGTAGTTCTTGAGACTCCAGAGATGAGAAAAGCAGTCAAAGCAGACTAGTCAGCCTAGCTTTAAGTTAATAGGATTTAAAGTAATAGTAATTAAGAGAAAGTATGTTTAGGAAGTAGGAAGCACATTAAAAGTATGAAGGTTATTATTGCTATAAAAGTTGAACCCATATTATATATTCATATTTCAACACAACTTTGTGTGCCCTGCAAATAATTTCACTTCCTACAATTTGTGAGAAAATAGCTCTCATTGTTCTACATCTCTAATTAACCATTGACCTGAAAAAGACCCAGATGACTAGTTTGTAACATCTGATGATAAAAGGGCGCCATCTAGAGCTGACTCCGCAGGACTTCAGACACATTATACCTAGGTCCCAAAGGGGATTCTAAGGATTGTGACAGACTGACTCCCTTAACATAATATAACAGAAACGATGCTCTCTACCTTGAAAATATTCCCACATTTAAAAATATTTCTAAAAATCATCTTCATCACAAAAACAGATTGAGGGCACTTGTGAAATATTTCCATTATCCTTGAAGTTCTTCTAGACATGATAATATTACTATTAACTCACATTGAAATTTACAAAGCATTTTTCTTCCCACAACAACCCTCTGACAAATGTCATTCAAGTATTATGGTCTTCTACTTAAACATAAAGCAACTGTGACTCAGAGAAATTGTAACCATACTTACGCTTATATGGCTGGTAAATGCTTAAGCCAAGAGTCATTGGTCTACAGGTTACAGGGACGTAATGGACATACCATGTAACATGGAGAATCTAACTCCATGATGCATGTTATTTCCATTATGTGACTGTCACCTTTATTCTTTGAATAAATAATTATATTTCTATATTATTATAATATATATTATAATTTCTATAAATAAATTGTGTTTCTCCAAAATAGAATAGATTTCAATAATTAAGGTGGACCCACTAAACCCAACCCTCCTCCAAAAAATATCTATTTCTGTTGAAACCAGCACTAGTCTTCCAATTCAAGAATGTTCTCAAACTTATTCTCAACTACTCACTGCCCTCCCCTTCCCCCCATATTACTGGTTGTTATGTCTTGTCTCTTCTACCACCACATCTCTCACATATTTCTTCTTCTCACCACCCACACACCCATCACCTTAATCTAGGTCCTCATTATCTCTCACCTAGAATGTTGTAAGATGTCTTCCATGTTAATCTCCTTGTTTCTAGTTTCTCTCTTTTTCTATCCATCTGCCATATAACTACCAGAATAGTTTAATTCACAAGTCTGACCATGTTACTTCTTTGCTCTAGAATTTTCAGGGGCTCCCTAGTTTCTTTTTCCTTGATAATTTCATGAAAGATGATGTCTACGCTCTTTTTTTTTGATCATGGCTTTCAGGTAGTCCCATAATTTTTAAATTGTCTCTCCTGGATCTATTTTCCAGGTCAGTTGTTTTTCCAATGAGATATTTCATTCTTTTGGTTTTGTTTTTGTGATTTCTTGGTTTCTCAGAAAGTCATTAGCCTCCATCTGTTCCATTCTAATTTTGAGAGAACTATTTTCTTCAGGGAGCTTTTGAACCTCTTTTTCCACTTGGCTAATTCTGCTTTTGAAAGCATTCTTCTCCTCATTGGCTTTTTGAACCTCTTTTGCCAATTGAGTTAGCCTATTTTTCAAGGTGTTATTTTCTTCAGCATTTTTTTGGGTCTTCTTTAGCAAGGTATTGACCCATTTTTGATGCTTTTCTTTCATCTCTCTCATTTCTCTTCCCACCTTTTCCTCCACCTGTCTAACTTGATTTTCAAAATCCTTTTTGAGCTCTTCCATGGCCTGAGCCCATTGGATATTTATTTCAGATGTTTGGGATACAGAGGCCTTGACTCCTATGTGTTTCCCTGATGGTAAGCATTGTTCTTCCTCATCAGAAAGGAAAGGCAGAAACATCTGCTCACCAAG
>CM053770.1:10142811-10185937 GCA_028658325.1 Potorous gilbertii
TACAGAGGCCTTGACTCCTATGTGTTTCCCTGATGGTAAGCATTGTTCTTCCTCATCAGAAAGGAAAGGCAGAAACATCTGCTCACCAAGAAAGTAACCTTCTATGGTCTTATTTTTTTTCCCTTTTCTGGGCATTTTCCCAGCCAGGTACTTGACTTCTAAGATTCCTCTCCACCCCCACCTAGATCTGCCCAGCTAGTTCTTGGGGTCTGAGATTCAAATGCTGCTCCCCAGCCTCGGGGCTTTCAGCAGCAGGTGGGGCTGCTATTCAGTGGGATTAAGTTCAGGTTCTCAGGTGGGGGCAGGGCGGCTGCCCAGGCTCAGTTCCCTCAGGGGCTTTATGCAGAGACTTTCAGTAAGGGAGCTCCTGCTGAGCTCCTGCCTGCTCTGGGAGCTCTAGCCACCCTCTACCTCTGCTACTGCCTCCCGAGGGGGTCTGAGTTGTGGAGACACCCTGCTCCCCTCTCAGCCAGCCCAGAAGTCTCTCTCACTGACCTGTAGCACCTGTGGGTGGAGGGACCTTCGCGACTGCCAGAGATTCCATCCCTGAAGCCTGCTCAGATCTGCTCCTCTCAGTGCCATGCGGCCAAGGCAGGGCAAGGCTCCACTCCCGTCCGGTGTGCGACGGACCTTTGGGATTGGTTTTTCGGGGCTCTCTGGAATGGAAATCTCCTTCACTCCGTGGCTTCACGGCTTCCACTGCTCCAGAATTTGTTGGGAGTTCTTTTTACAGGAAATCCATTGGCTGTGGGTTTGGAGCTAGCACATGTGAATCTTTCTACTCTGCCATCTTGGCTCCTCCCCCCCCTAGTTTCTTAAAGATAAAATAAAACTCCTTAATCTGGAAAGCCCTCGATAGCCCAATTCTAGCCTACCCTTGCAGACTTATTTCAAAAAATTCATTTTCACACACTCACCATTCCAGGCAAAATGGTCTCCCAGCTGCTGCCCAAGCTTGTCATTCCATGTACTATCTCCATGCCATCCCCAGACTGCTCCCATGACTAGAATGCATGCCCTCCTCATCTATGACTTTTAGAAACTTAGACTTCTTTCTTTGTTATAGCCATCTCCTTGCTCAAATTACTTTGGATAGTTAAGTCCTGATTACTGCAAAGAAATTCTCTGATGGCATGGCCTTATTCGTCAACAAAGGACAAACACATATGCACTACAAGGAACTACTCCTGTGAAGTGGCTGCATCGTTTGAAATCACACTATTCAAAGGGATAATACATGTAAAATATGATCATTGTTCCCAGCTGAATGGAAATAGGCAAAAAAACTTTGAATAACAGGACGACTTGACAGAATTTACACTAATCAGGACCTAACTTTATAGTACAGTGTATATGAATCCTCCAGGAATATAGAAGCTCTTTGAAGGCAGAGAATTTTTTGACTTTGCTTTGTATCCACAGGAGCTAACACAGGAAGTTCTATGTAGCCCACGATTAATAGATGATTGCTATCTGGAATTAATTCAATAATAAATAAGTAAATGGTAAGTAAAGAGAAGAAATATGAGTCTGCATTCAGGACATGAGAATGCAATCATCCTCAAGCCTTGAAAGAATTGTTTCCATGCTGTTTCTTCCCAATAGAACATGTCTCATGAATGCAAGGATGGATTTGCCCAGTGTAGGACATAGCACTTGGCATATAGACGGAGTTTAATAAATGCTCATTGGATGAATGAATTGACACTACACAAAAATTCATTGGCCAGGAGTTCATTGTTTTTGTTAATAAGCATAAAAATTCAATGTACTTCCTAAGATTATGGATTTTTTCCTAACAACTGAAAAATACTGATGACTTTTCTACCATATCTGCAGCAACGATGAACCCTCACCCAAGCAAGAAGACATTTTTTCTGTCTTGTACATAGAATGTCTCATGGGAAATCCAAGAAGAAACTGTTTTCCACATGCATTTTCCAGCAGAATGTTGTTCTGATAGCAAAGTTCATTGGACAGAGACATTCTTAAAAGGCACAAAGAGTTAAGTACATAATTTTCTTAATAAGACTGAAAAGGCAGTGCATCATCCCCTTCCCCCAACTTTGGCACTCTGGTTGACACCATGTAATTTGGGGGGTATCTATACTTTACAGGGGAAAGGAAAAAAACAATACCTAGTTTCTTTTAAAGACTGTTTTTGCTGCCAGTGAAAAAGAAAAAAATCATTTACTCTTTTGCAATTACAGCCATAAATCTTGCAGGGGAGACATTTAAGGATGGGCACAAAGCTCTCTTTATCTTACCCTGGGGAGACAGGCTTCTAGACTGAGGATACTCATTGTGATCCTAGGCAGAGGGACTGAACCTGTGACTTTACTGGTACAGGTGATGCTTTCCACTTGGTCAGGTCAGCAACTTCTTTATAACTAGTTGTCTTAAAGACTTAGCTAACAAGAGCCCTTGGAGGTTAAATAACTTCCCTAGGATCATACTTCCAGTGTAGATTGGTGCAAGACTTGAACCCATGTCTTTTTGGCTTTGAGGCCATCTCACTAGTCTCTATATCATGGCAACTTTCTCATTATCATCTTAAGTCAGAGGTCTTTCCCCTGCTTTTTCATGGACCCCTTTGGCAACCCAACAAAGCCTTGAAATGCTTCTCAAAACCTGCTGCCTACATTCACAGTGGAAGGCATTGCTAAATTTCAGTTACCAGAGAGTGAAAATTCAAACGTCATTTTTCCCATCTAAGTTTACAAAGTATCCTAAAATCTATCTTTAGACCTCTTAGTGTTAGAGTTAAGAACTCCTATCCTAAGGAAAGCAAAAAAGAGAATATAGCTGACATCAATGTACCTGCCACAGAAATGGAAGTTCCAGCTGAGAGAAAACTTTTCTTCTCTAACAAGTTGACTTTTGTTTTCTAGAATATTAAACTTGCCTCCCAAAGCAAACTGACATCTGCCTAATTAAACAGAAGTTGGGTTTTCTCGCTATTAAGAACATAATCAAGGCAGGATCTGAGTGTGTCAGAAACCATTTAATTTCATCAGTAAACTGATGATGCTCTGCTCACATCTTCCATTGGTGCCTTCCCGGTGTGGAGCAGCTCCTGGAAGCTTTGGTAAGTCCCACCAAGATGGTAAGGTTTCAATCACAAGCCCTATGATAAGCTCTTTGTTTATGGTCTAAGGACCAGGCCAGTTAAGTCTGGAGAAGCTCAGTGCCAGGGTCACTTCCGGAAGATGAAATATTTTGGTCTCAGTCACCTTGGAAGACCATCTTCTAAGTCCTAAAGATGGCCTTGATCTCTCTCAGCTAATGAAAGACAAGTCCTGGATCCTCGAATTATCACTGGGGAGGGGTGTGCAATGGTCTGCAAGTATTTGAAGGCCTGTTACTTGGGGAAAGGATCAATTTAGCTCTACTTAGCCTCAGAAAAGCTAGGGACAATGGACAGAAGCTGCAGAGTCATTACCTACTAGTGCTATATGCCAGTACTACACCAGGCTTTGGCAAACAAAGAAAAGAAACAAAGAGAGCCCTTGAAGAGCTTACAATCTAATGGAAGAGAAAACGTGAATAATTATGCACAAACAGATGCTCAAGGTAAATTAGAAGTGATCTCGGAGGGAAGAAAATCACTTGGTCAGTCAGTCTGCATTTATTAAATGCTTCTATGGGCCAGCCACTTTAAAAGAGACCAGGACAAACTTAGGCTTAAGGATATCTTCCTAAACCATTAGAGAGATTTAAAAGTTGATTTCCCTGCCTTGAGAGGTGATACATTCCCCGTCGATGGAGAAAAAAACCCAGTTACATTGGCTGGGCAGGTTGGAGAAGAGATTTTGGTTCTGGCACAAGTCAGATTAGACATCCACTGAGGTCCCTGCTGACTCTGTCTGTGCCACTGGGAGTGATGTGATTTTGGAGTGTGGGTCAAGGGACCATAGAATGAGAGCCCTTCAGAGCCCTATGAGGCCATCGGGTCTGATTCAGACCTGACTATGCAGGATCCCTCTTCAATCCTTCTGACAGGTGGCCATCCAGACTGATGAAGGGACCATAGACCATTGATCAGAAGTTGGAAAGGATCCGAGAGAGAGACCCTGAGACTATCACATTCTTTTTAGAGATGAGAGGGGATGTGAGATCCTCTTGGAACACTCTTATTAGACACAACTGGTTTGGGTCTTTAAAAACATTGTTTATATCAGACCTAGAACTTGTTTGGTTTAGGAAACTCCCAAAATGGAAACAATTGTTACCAATTCAGGTCAAAACTCCAGTCTCAGTTTATAATCTTAGAGAGGAGTCAGGGCCACTAAGAGGTTAAATGACTTGTCCAGGGTCATATAGCCAGAGGTGGATTTAGATACAAGCCTTCTGAAGCCCAAGTCTGGCTCTGTCTTAGATGTGCCATGTTGCTTACCTGGGGAAGTCTTTATGCTGCCTAATAAACCGCTTGTTCTTTTTCACACCCCATGCTTCCACCCTTCAGCCTGACTGTATAGCCTGTTTGAGGATACCTGGACACAGCCCCAGTGGTTCAGTGTGGATGCTCCTCAATGGGGACCAACTGACTGAAATCAAAGCATCCTAGATTTACTAAAGTGATTTTTCTTGACCTTGGAAAATGGGATTTCCAGGACCGGCCTTGGGCTCATGGGCTAACATCACTCAGAAAGGATGGCTTCGTATTCATTTCTTGAAAAAAAAACTTAAAATTAGACCTCTTAGGGCGCCATATAGAAGGTCTCTGAAGCACCAGAGACACGAAGACACCTAAAATGCCCTCCCTCTTCATCTCTGTCTCTTGGAATCCCTAGCTCCCACCAAGGCTCAGCTCATGTACCACTTCTCACATGAAGTCTTGCCTGATCCTCCAAGCCGTGACTTCGCTCTCATTCCTTCTTAGAGTGAGATGGATGAGCAGACCCGTTTATTTGCCTTTTTGTCTCCAACATCCAGAAGGAAACCCCCATAAATATGTAGTGGGCAAGAGCTATTTTTTCCAATTTGTCCTGGTATATCCAGCGTCTTGCTCAATGCCTCAAATTTATTAAGTGTCTCCTATGTTCTGGGCATTGCATTAAGTGCTAAGGATACAAAAAGAGGCAAAAGACAGTCTCTGCCTTCAAAAAGCTGACAATTTAATAGGGGAGACCACAAAGAAATATATACAAACAAGCTCTATTCAGGATAAATAGGAAACAACAGAGGAAAGGCACTAGAACTGGGGAAGGCTTCCTGTAAAGGGGGAGAGTTTGCTTGGGACTTATAGGAAACCAGTGAGGTCAGTAGACAGAGCAGGAAAGGGAGAGCATTCTAGGCATGGGGGACAGTCAGAGAAAATGCCTGGAGCCCAAAGCTGGAGGGTCGTGTTCATGGAACAGCCATGAGGCCAGTGTTACTGGATCAAGGAGTATGTGGAGGGAGTGGCACATAAGAAGACTGGAAGAAGAAGAGGGGGCTCAGTTTGGAAGGACTTGGAATGGCAAACAGAGCATTTTGTATTTGATCCTGGAGGTGATGGGAAGTCACAGCAACTTATTGAGTAGGGGGGTAGTTACACCTTTGCTTTAGGAAAATCCCTTTGGTAGCTGGCTAGAGGATGGATAGAGTGGGGAGAGACTTTAGGCAGGCAGACCCACCAGCAGGGGTGAGGTAATGAGTGTCTGCATCAAGGTGGGGGAAAGGTCAGAGAAGAAGAGGGCACATTCAGATGATGTGGCCAATGCAAAATCAACAGCTTGGATATGGAGGAATGAGAGAGAGTGAAGTCTAGGATGGCATCTAGGGAGTGAGCTTAAGGGGCTAGGAGGGTGGGGGAAGAAGGCTTAGGAAGAAAGATGAGATTTATTTTGAACATATTGAGCTTAAGAAGTCTGAAAGGCAGTTGATGAGGTGAGATTGGAGGCCAGTAGAGAGTTTGGGCAGGGTAGTTAGAATTGAGCAGCTATATGCCACAGGGGATAAAGCACAGGGCCTGAAGTCAGGAAGACTCATTTTCCTGAATTCAATTCAGAAACTTACTAGCTGTGTGACCCTCGGCAAGTCACTTAACCCTATTTGCTTTTCTTTCCTCACCTGTAAAATGAGCTGAAGAAGGAAATGGCAAAATACTCCAGTATCTTTGCCATAAAAACCCCTAATGGGATCACAAAGAATGGAACAGAACTGAAAGATAACTGAAGAACCATAGGGTAGATTTGAAAATCATCCTCATAGATACGGTAATTAAATTCAAGACAGCTCAAGAGCTTGCAAGTAAAATAGTATGAGAGGAGAAGAGAAGAGGACCCAGGAGCAAGCAGTGAGGGACACCTATGGTTACAGGATGACTTAGAGGAGGATCCAGCAAAGGGGGCAGAGGAGGAATGGTCAGAGAGGTGGCAGGAGAACCAGGAGAGGGATCCTGAAAACCTGGAGAGAAGACCATGTCAAGGAGGACGGAGTGACCAGCAGTGTCAAAGGACACGGTGAAGTCAAGGAGACTGAGAAGGGAGAAAAGGCTATTGGAGCTAAGGACTAAGAGACATCAGTCACTTTGGAGAAAGCAGTTTCAGACATACGTCAAATTGTAAGAGGTTAAGAAGAAAGTTAGAAGAAGGAAGCGAAGGTCTCTATTGTAGATGGTTTTGTGCCTTCTTGAGGTGGTTTTTATCATACAGGTGCGTAATAGGCATCTTGAATGGATGCTTGAATGAATGAAACCCTCAGTAGAATATGAATTCTTTGAAGGTAATAACTACTTTTCATTGTCTCCCATGCCTAGCCAGGTGCGTCACACATAGGAGTCTAGATTTATGTCTGTTCAAAGTCTTAGACATCAATGAATCCAACCATCTCATTTTACAAATGAATAAACTGAGGCATGGAGAGCACTCAGCATTCAAGGCTGCCTCTTTGTAACTCTAAGCTGTCATGCTGCCTCTCATAAATGTAAATAGCTGTAGGTATGAGGAAAAGATGGGACTTCTTTCCTTATTTCTAAAAAATTTTTCCACCCTCCCTCACTCCCTCATCTATGGCCAAAGCATCACTTCCATGAGTACCGCTTCCTCAGGGCTGTTACCATGCTGCCCTGGCTGCCCCACCCCAAGCCCATGTAGTCCCAGAGCTCATTGTGGGTGAGAGGTTCTCATGTTTACTCAATGTAGGCATCTAAAGGCTAGAGAAAGGATCCAACTGCATCCCATGGGAGTTGCAGGCTGTGTTCCCCAGTGGAGAGACAGAATATTGAGGTGCTTCTTCTAATCAGTTTCCCCAGATGATCTACCAGGTTAAGCTAATTCTTCTATGGAGTTGAGTTTTTATTTATTCCCTTTTCTGCCTCCGTAGGGCATAAACCTATTCCCTGAATTGAGAAGCTGATTTAAATGCTCACTTTTCTGAAGCACAAATTAATGTAATCTTCTATTAGATGCTAGTTACTGTCACGGCTCCGTTTGTGCTGCATTGTACTTAACCACATTTTTTAAAAAAAACACACCATGTTTTCCCTTGATGGATATTGCAAGCCATTCATTTTTCTCCAGCTGTAAAGGAGATAGTCAATTGTAATAAGTAAAATATAAGTTATCCATTTCATCTTCTCAATTGAAAAGAGAGAGCACAAAATGTCTTGTAGCTAAGCCTCATTGGAATTCTTACCTTTGCCTATGTATTTGGTCCACATTAACAAAAATAATAACTCACCATCCCTAGATGCCTGTTCTGTACTTTCAAAAGTGATACTGGTACATTGGATGCAGCATTGCAAAAGATGTTGGGATAAATGAATCCCACAAGTAGAGTGGAAGCTCTTGGGTTGGGGATGGTTTTGGGTTTTTTTTTCATATTATCTCAATATCCCCAATGCCTTGCACATACTAGGTATTTAGGGGCAGCTAGGTGGTGCAGTGGCTAGAGCACCAGTGCAGGAGACAGGAAGACTTGAGTTCAGATCTCACCTCAGACACTTGACACTCACTAGTTGTGTGACCTTGGGCAAGTCACTTAACCCCAACTGCCTCATCCTGGGTCATTTCCAGTCATCTGGTCACTGGATTCAGATGACTCTGGAGGAGAAGTGAGGCTGGTTACCTGCACAGCCCTCCCTCACTCAAAACAAAGTCAAGTGCAAGTCATGTCATTATTTCTCTGATGACTTGGTCTTCTTCAGGCAACGGACACACACACACACACACACACACACACACACTAGGTATTTAAGAAATACTTTTTGAATGGAACAGATTTCAGAGTGGGGAACTTTTGGCCTTCAAGCCACAGCAGCTTCCCCACCCCTAGGTTAAATGAAGAAAATATAAACAAAAAATAAATTGATAAAAACAGAAAAGAATCTTTCATTGCCAGGGCTCATTTTTCCTATCCTGCTCAATTTGCATGAAAAGTACCTTTGAATGGAACATTTTAGGACTCACCTATTGGGAAGTGGGAAGACAAAGAGATCTGTAAACACTACCCCCAGGCCCCAGGATCTGAGAAACCATAAAGCTGCCACTCCACCTAAGACCTGATCAAGAGTGGAGGTGAGGAAGGAAGCACAGCCTTCCTTACTCCCTATTCTAGCTAATCAGCCTTGTTAACTAGTACCTAAGCTCAGTTGTGTCTATGCCACTGGAGTATAAGTGCAGTTAGTTAAATTTCCACACCCTAGCTAAAGTCCCAGTCACCCCACTCTGCTTATATAAGGAAATGATTCTGGGATCTCTGACAGCAAGATGAAGGTGACTAGCTTAAACAGCTAATATATTATCAACTCCTCAAGGGTAGGAACGTTTTCACTTGCGTCTTTGTGTCCCCAGTGCCTAGAACAGTGTCTGGCATATAGTAGGTACTTAATAAATACTTGAAGATTGCATCATATTTCTCAGACAGGTTTTGGTATAGAGAGAGCAAAACACACACATGCATGGATAAGTCCATGTGCATGACCAATAGATAAATGCTTAAACGATATGAACAAAAATTATCAGAAGAAAAACTGTAAACTATTAGTAACTATTGGACAGAATGCTCCAAATTGCTAATAATAAGAGCAGTGCATTTCAAAATAACCCTGAGGTTCTGCTTCACAAATTATAAATTAGCAAAGATGGCAAAAGATAAGACTAGTCAATGTTGAAGAGGTTGTAGAAAGAGAAGTACACCAATGCATTGTTGGTGGATCAGTGAGTCAGTACAATGATTTTAGAAAGCAATTTGGAATTATGAATATGAAGTGACTAAATTGTCCATATCCTGTGCGGCTCAGAGATTCTGCTACTGGGATTTCACCCTAAAGAGGTCATTTATAAGAAAACCTTGATATACAACAAAATATTTATAGAAGCATTTTTGACATAGAAAAAATAGAAACAAAACAAATGCCGATTGGTTTGGGAATGGTTAGATAAATTAATAGAATGGAATACTACTGGGCTGTAAGAAATAAAGAATATAATGAATATAGAGAAGCATGAAAAGACTTGTGTGAACTGATGTAAAGTGTAGTAAGCGGAGCCAAATGACAACAGACACAATGATGATAACAATGGAAATGGAAAGGACAATTGAAAAAACTAAAAAAGTAAATGTTGCAAAATTACAAATGAATCATTAGGTCACCAACCCACTAAGTAGAAAAAAAAGGTGAGATAATTAGAAGTTTTAGGACAAGTTTTACTTACTTAAACATTTTTATGGCCAGACCCAAAATTAGAAAAGGTCCATCAGAATTTTGTCCTAGGTAAGGAAATTTAGAGGGGCAGTTTCAAAATTAGTGGACCAATTTAAATCTTTCAGCTGAAAAGAGACGATTGAGTTTACCATTTATTTAACAAGACAATTAGTTCAAATTCAAAGGTACCCAATGTCAGTTTGTTCCCCTGGCAGCTATCACCCAACACCCAGCTCCTTACCAACCCCACCCACCTGCATAAATATTCAAACTGAAGAGTTCGTTTCATGATGCTTTTCCCAGGTACTAAAACTTATTGATTATGGCTCTAGCCTAGGTTCATTCCTACTTTGGCCATTGGTGCCCAAGAATCAGGGGCATTTGAAAAGGGAAGGGAGTGGGGAAAGATCCATAACATGAGGTCCTAGATTCTAGAGAGTCAAAGTTCACTCAGAAAGCCAGGAAATAGCATAAAGTCTCCCGGGGGCCTGAAATGGGAAAAGTCTTCTGCCATGGATATGAGACAAGAGAAGCTTGACTTACCTAACTGTCTAACTCTATCTAACTATCTATCCATCTATCCATCTATCTATCTATCTATCTATCTATCTATCTATCTATCTATCTTATTTAACTCTCTACCAGAGCTGAGGGTAGATCCTTGTTCTATCACTCTATCCTTCCTATAAATAATGGCTTGAAGCTTAGAACCATGAGGATTTGTCCAGTTAACTTTACAACCCTCTCCTTAAAGCTGACTCATTGCTTAAATATGCTGCCCCAGAATGTTCATTAACCTCTCCTCTCAGATATTATTCTAAGGAATGCTAACAATCATTTAAAGTAGAAAGGAAATATAACATAATGGGAAAGAAAAGGGGCTGAGAATTATCCCAGCAAGCTTTAAAAATTTAGAACTTACTGAACATTTAGAAAGAATCAATTAAGTAGCCAGAATTATATACCGGAAGCTCACTAATCTTCATCAAGTAACAGATGACAAATCATTGTGTAATCAACACCTACTGTGTGCAGGCACTATGGTAGAAGATATAAGGACAAAAACAGAAAAATCCCTCCTTGTAAAGGTCTTACATTCTAATGAGCAAGATGACAAGAACATATAAAAATATATACAGTATTAATAGTAAATGAATAAATAAAAACAAAAACAAAGGTGTTTGGGGCAGCTGGTTGGTACAGTGGATGGAGTGCTGGACCTGGAGTCAGTAAGAGCTGAGTTCAAATCAAGCCTCAGAACATTATTAGTTGTGTGTGACCCTGGGCAAGTCCCTTTTTTTTTTAGTTTCCAGCATTCACTTTTATAAGATTTTAAGTTGCAAGTTTTTTCTCCCTTCCTCTGTTCCCTCTACCCTCCCCATGATGGCAGGCAATCTGATATAAGCTATTCATATACAATCATGTTAACATCTTTCCACCTTAGTCATGTTGTGAAAAAATAATCAGAACAAAAGGGAAAAACTGTAAGAAAGGAAAAACAAAAAAGTGAAAACAATCTGCTTCCATCTGCATTCAGACTCCATAGTTTTGTTTTATTTTTTTCTGGATATGCTTAGCACTTTCCTTCATGAGTCTTTTGGAATTGTCTTAGATCATTGTATTGCTGAGAAGAGCTAAGTCCATCAAAGTTGATCATCTCACAATATTGCTGTTACTGTATACAATGTTTTCCTAGTTCTGCTCATTTCAGTCAGCATCAGTTCATATAAGTCTTTCTGGGTTTTTCTAGACTCCACCTACTCATTATTTCTTATAGCACCATAGTATTCCATTACATTCTTATGCCACAATTTGTTCAGTCACTCCCCAATTGATGGGCATCCCCTCAATTTCCAGTTCTTTGCCATCACAAGAAAAGCTGCTCTAAATATTTTTGTACATGTGAATCCTTTTCTATTTCTTCTCATCTCTTTTGGATACAGACCTAGCACTGGAATTGCTGGATCAAAGGATCTGCACAGTTTTATCACCCTTTGGGCATAGTTCCAAATTGCTCTCCAGAATCATTGAATCAGTTCACAACTCTACCAACAATCTGGACAAATCTCTTCACCCTGTTTGCCTCAGTTTTCTCATCCATGAATTGGAGAAGGAATGGCAAACCACTCCAGTATTGTTGCTGGAAAAAAAAAAGGTCACAAAGGGTCCGACACAACCGAACAACAAAGTTTGGAAGAGAAAATAGTAGCAACTAACAGGACCAGGAAAAGCTTTGTGTAGAAGATAGTACTTGAGCTGAGTCTGGAAGGAAGGTAGGGACTTTATGATGAGGAAATAAAGGGAGTGAATTCCATGCAAAGGCATGGAGAGGGAAGAGAGTATCTGGTGAGAACAACAGAGAGATAAATAGTTTATGGAAGTAATGTTCTTTGAGGCTGAAAAGGTGGGTTGAGATAAGATTGTAAAGATCTTTAAGACCTAAGCAGGGAGATTTATATTTGGTCCTAGAGGTAAGAAGAAGCCACTGAAGCTGACTAAGGAGAGGAATGACAGAGTCATATTCATGCTTATGAGGAATGACTTTGGCAGCTTGTGGAGAAATAACTGGAGTGTGGAGAGACGAGTCAGGGAGACAAACTTGGAGGCTGTTGCAATAGTCTAGGGGAGAAGCAATGAGAGCCTCGAATGATATGGCAGCTGAATGGGTAGAAAAAGAGGTCCAAAGCAAGAACTAGAAAGAGCCGGCAATGGTAGGGCAGGGCAAAGTGAGGAGTAAGGAATAGCACTAAGGTCATGAACCTGGGAGCCTGTCAAAATAGTGATGCTTTGGTGACTCTTGTTTGGATGTCCAAGGGGCATTTAAGACTAGATCCCAGAAGAACCTAGAAGGGAAGGGTCGAAAGCTGAAACTGAACCTATGGAGAGGCGACAGGGTAACCAAAGGAAAGCATATAATTGGTCTAGAAGAGACTTGGAGAACACCCACAAATGGGAGTGTGAGCTGAATGATGTACCCACAAAGGAGACAGAAGTAGAAACTAGATTATATATATGGAGAGCCAGGAGAAACTAGTCACAAAAGTCAAGAAAGGAGAGAATGTCCAAAAGGAGAGGAGAGGGGTCAGCAGTGACAAGTAGAGCAAAGAGGCTGAGAAGGCTGAGGACTGAAGAAGGACCATCCTATCTGGCAATAAAGAGGCACCTGGTGATTTGAAGAAAGCAGTTTCAGTTGAGTTACCAAGTCAGAAGCCAGATTGCAAAGGGTTGAGGAGTGAGAGAAGAGGAAGGGGAAGTAATGAGTAAAGTCAGCTTTTTCTAAGGAGTTGACTGAGAAAGGAAACAGAGATATATGACAATAGGTGGAGTCCAGAGAAAGTTTGGTAAGGATGGGGAGATTTGGGTGCATTGGAAAGCAAGAGAAAAGGAATGAATATATAGTTAGTTGAATATTGGGAATAGAGGGAGAGGGGAAGAGAAAGGGTAGGAGGGAACAGGATGGAGAGAAATGATTGAAGATGCAATAGAAATGAAGGAAAGGGATATGATCAAGTACACATGTAGATGGATTCGTATTTCAGCCTAATCGGTGGCTTAATGGAAGATTCAGCATTCACGGCTTGACATGCATCCTCAGGAATATTTTGTACCATAAATCGCTGGTACTATTGGAAAGGGTATCAAAATTTATTCTCTATGCTTCCCCTCACCCTCCATGTGACTTTCTAAACTCAAATATCCCTTTCCAGTCACCATTCTTTTATATATCTTGTCTTCCCCATTAGAATATGAATTCCTTGAGGGTAGAGACTGTCTTTTCTTTTCTTTCTGTCTACCCAGGGCTTAGCATTGTGCCTGGTATATATTAGGTAATTATTACAGTAAAATAAAAATTCAGGGAAAAAATTCCTATTCCAGAGTTGTTGAAGTTGGATGTCTAGACTCAGTTATCACCAGAGCAAGTGCTATATATCTTGAAAATCAACTAGATGTTTTTTTTTCCTCACGGCTCTTCTTACACTTTTCTTTCCCAAGAATTTCCAATGAAAGCTCTTACTCAGGCAGAGTTGATTGTTCATGTCATCTTCATCTCTGCAGAGGCCAGGTAGACATCCACACTCCTATTGAAACATCGATATTCTAGATGAATGACCTTGTTGCTTTTTAAAATGTGTTCAGTACCTCCAGTGAGTGAGAAGGGCTGAGATGATACAGTTGCCTTGGCTCTTACTCCCACTTATTGAGTAGGTAACTAAATTGTTGTTTAAAGAATATGATAAATGGGCAAGGAGTCAGTGCTCTCTCTTCAGAAAAAAAAAATCTAAATTTGTTTTTGAATAATTGCTATTTTCCCATTTGGGGGGGACAGTTGAGTGCTTCCTTTCCTTTCCAAGGGCCTAATTTACTTTCTCAGCTTATCCATAATCACAAACCAAGAACTCCTGACCATGAATGAGTTCAGTTGCAATCCCAGACTGAACACGGGAATGGCCTTTGGGGACCAGGTCTTCCACCTCCATATTTTACAGAAAAAGAAACAGAAAGTAAATGACTTGTCCAAACAATTACAACTAGTAATTCTGTTTCAATTTGAAACAACAACCCTGAGGGTCTTCCCCACCAGATTGACTTGTTTTTCTTTTTATCTAATTAAAGGAGCCATCTCTTGATTCATTTCACTGAATGGATATTACCTCAACCTAAGTGAGTACCTGAAAAGACCTTAACCTAAAAAGGTCAGGGTCTCCCAGTGCATCCTCGGCCATCTCCAGTCTTCCTGATAGCTGGTCACTGGATCCAGATGGCACTGGAGTAGAAAGTGAGATTGGTGACCGTGCCCAACACTCCCTCATTCAACTCAAAGTCAACGATAAGTCATGTCATCATTTCCCTGACATCATGGTTCTCTTTGAAAATGAAGGACAGACACAACTAGTAAGGACCAGACTCAGGATTTAAACCCAGATCTTCTTGCACCAAAACCAATGTGCTTTCTGTTATGTCTCAATCTCTTTATTTAAAAAAATAACTTTGTTCAGATACATGACTTCTTGTATATGCTTTGATTTCACCAAGATCCAGGAACCAAAATGTCTCTCAAAGCATAACTCTAATGGATAGAGCACTGAATTTGAAATCAAGAAAGGCTGGGTTCAAATATCATGTCAGATATTAACTAGCTATGCGACTCCAAGCAAGTCATTCAACCTCCCTAACATTTAGCTTTCTCATCTATGAAATGGGGATAAAATAACACCTGCTTCAAAGAGTTAGTTCAAGGATCATATGAGAGAATGAATTGAATGCATTCGTCAAACCTCAAAGAATTATAGAAACATAAGTTCTGATGATGAGGACAATGATTTTGCTGGATCTCATCCCATTTTTTTTTATTAAGTTCCAATAGAAATGCCTCTCGGACAAGTTGACACTTTGCTATTTGTGCTTAATGTTTAATATTCTGTGAGCTATTGAACAGGTAGACAAAATGACTTCAAAAATTACCATAGTGAGTGAATAAAAATATTGGATTGTATACTCATCTTCTGTAGGGTCACTGAAAGTGTCTTGGGATAGGTCTAATAGCAGAAAACATGGCAGGGATTTTCTCTACCTCACCGTGTTTCCTGTGCTAGGTCTTTATATTCAGAAAGCTTTTCCTTTCCCGAAGCTTAGCACTTAAGAAAATTTCATATGGCAAGCAATATCTATTAAAAATGTTGTTCTTAAATTTTTATGGATCAATGTTATGCCCAGGAGATTGAGTGAAATCATTCTGACTGTGATAACAGTCTGGATGCAGTACAGTTCATTTGGTGAATTCTCAAGGACATTCTGAGATCTGTATATGTAGCATAGGGGTTTGACATCTGTTACTTCCTAAAATATAGTGCCTTTCTCATGTAGAATTCTAGTCACTAGGTCAGGTGTCTTTAGGTATTTGGTAGGTGCTAATTTTGTGCAGTCTGCAGTAACATGTTTCAGTTTCTACCATTTCCTTGTATAATCTGCATTGATTTTTTTAAAAATTCAGATTTCTTAAAAATCACTCTTCTGTAATTTGTTGTTGTTTAAACAGTTGTTGCCAGTCATACCCAACTCTTTATGACCTTATTTGGGATTTCCTTGGTAGGGATGCTGGAAAGATTTGCTATTTCTTTCTCCAGCTCATTTTATAGATGAGGAAACTGAGGCCAACAGGATTGAGTGACTTGCCGAGGGTCACACAGCTAGTAAGGGTCTGAGGCCAGATTTGAACTTGGGCAGATGAGATTTCTGACTCCAGGCCTGATGCTCTATCCGTTGCACCACCTAGATGATCTATATTATCTTTCACAAAATCTGGTGCCAATGACTAGATTCTAAATTGTTATTTATAAGCCTTTCTATTCTGTAAACAAATCTGCCGGATTCTGATATTGCTCTGTTCTCCATACCACCATATTTATTTTTCTTTTTCTGCTCTTAGGAGGAGTTCCATTTCAGTAACCAAGAACCCCCCACCCCAGCTGACATTTCCAGGTCAGAGGGAGGATTTCAAAACTACTTTTGTAGACCTGGGACACAGGAAGTCCCTTCTGCCTATTGCCCTGTCTGGCCTTCCCCTGTTCATTTCCACATGTACTCCCCCCTCACAACACTAATGATGGGTTCATCTCTGAAGGGGTCAGTGTCCTGGGTCTGCAATATAGAATATTGATTATACATTGCATATATATAACAATAATTATATGGTGATTATATTCTCATCATCCTTCCTGGGGCTACTTCAAGACTCAGTGATACTATCAAGACTCCATGAAACCAAGCTCTGAACTTGAGTCTTGGTACAAAATGGATTAAATAATCAGAGTGAAAATCAGAAACATGACATGATGGACACGCATCAGATTAAGAGTCAGGAGACCTCAGTTTGAATCCTAGACTGGCTACTGATTGCCTGGATGGCTTGGGGGAAAATTATTTACTGTCTCAAGGACTCAATTTCTCCACCTATCATTTTTGACTAGGTACTACCTAGATACTAAAGTCCAACCTGGGTATGAAACCCTTGGCTTCATTAATTTATTATATTAATGTAGCAATGGATAAAAGACATACAAATATTATTCTATTTGTAAAAAACATGGTTCATGGTTGGGATATCTATATTTATAAATCACAATATTTATATATGAGTGCTGAACTCAGAGTTGAGATAACTTGAGTTCAAACTGGACTGAGTTAACACTGGCCAAGTCATTTAACATGTCCCAGTTGTCCCTACCAGCTACTATCCACTGGTACACAAGCCAGCCTTCCTGAAGCAGAAAGGTATTCTGAGGGAGCAACAGGAGGTAGCCTATACCAGGCAAGTCAAACCACCACCCCTGCTGCCATCTTGACTACCATTTCTCCTCATACTACAGTGGAGAGAGTCCAATAACCCCAGGAAGATCATCCTCTGCCCCCTCTGTCACCAGTCTTCCTTCCAACTCTTTCTTCAAGGCTAGTCCTTTTGGAGATAAGACTTAACTATCTCTGCAGCCCCTGCCTCCCCAGCAGCCACTAAAGACCCAGGAAAGAAAATTCTTTCCACCAAATCCTTGGTACTGCCAAGTGCCAACATCTGATATCTGACAAAGATAGGATTTTAGCACTAGAAATGATGTGAGAGAAAAGGCTTTAACATTTGCTTTTCTGTTGCCTCCTCAGCATCATAAACCCTCTACATTGACATTGTAGCCAAAATATCCCATGTATGATATTTCTCCCCATTGGAATGGAGTTCCATAAGCCAAGGATCTGGCTTGCTTTTCTATTTGTAATGCCAATGTTTTGCACACAGTAAATGCTTAATAAATGCTTTTCATTTATTTATTTACTTAGGCAACTCATTAAGACTTACGGTGTTGGTGCTTTTCTGTTTTTGTATGCTATGGTTGTCCTTGTGCAGATACCTCAGTTACATGTGATCACCATGGGCATGAGCCCCCACTGCTTGCCCCTCGACCACTTTGCTATTGGGCATGTAGACGTTGATGCTGGCTTGCAGCCTTCTGAGGATCTATTAATGGTAAAACCCAGAACTTTTTGTTTCAGATAGATAGAGAGTGAGTGAGTGAGAGAGAGACAGAGAGGTAGAGATGGAGAGATAAGTGATATACATATCATGATTTTAGATACACATATCTATGGATCTATCTACATATTTAGACTTTATAGATAAAGATACAGACAATGTGGAAATCTCCTTAGCACCTAGCCCAATTCCTAATAAATACATAATAGCTTAAATGATCTTTGAATTTAAGGCCATAAATTGAATGTTTGCCCCACAAAAATTATAGTATCTGCTCTAGAGAATGGATGGACCTGACTAGGAAGCTGAAGCATTTACCAATGGTGGAAGGCTATGTATTGAATTCTGCTAAAATGCCTAGGATGTTGATGACGACAGCTTAGATTTTAAAAAAAAATTTACATTAATTACACAGCCCAATGGGCAAGGACAGCCAAGAGTTCCAGGAGTAGCAATGGTCCTCAGGCCACTGGATCTTCCAGCAGCCACTGTCCAGGGAAGGAGCCCTTGTGGAGATATCACCTGGCAACTCCTTCGGTATGGCTGCAGCTCACCTCTCCTCCCATAAACATACACAGACCTTCTGAAGCCAAGTCCTCAGCATTATCAAATGGCTCAAGGTCAGAAACCTAACTGGTTTTGTCAATGGTAAAGACATTACAAAAGGTGTGTTATGTCTGCTCAGTTACCAGGCTCCAAAACCTACCTTGATGTGCTGTCTCTGTCATTACAGTGAGCAGGGTCTGACTTGCTTTCCCATTTGGATGCCTGGCATTTAGTACAGTTCTTTGCATATAGTAGGTGCTTGGTAAATGTCATTTTATTCATTCAATAGTCAATTTTGCACATCAGTCATTTTGTACACAAGAGGTGAAAGAGCTATATGTGTTCTGGATCCTATTCTTATGAAAAATAGGTAAATAACACAGAACCAACCTAAAATTCATTTGTAAAATTCAACAAGATATTTTCTGATTGTTAATTAACTACCGCCCCCATATTTCTTGAGAACAGGGTGATTCTTTTCACTTTAAGATTCAAGAAGAGGGAGGCCAACCAATGAGAGGAGGGAGAAAGTGGGGGGAGGAGGGGGAGAAAGGAAAGTGAAGAGGGAGAGAAGGGAGGGAAGAAAAGAGAAAGAGAAGGGGAGAGAGGGAGAGGAGAGAGAGAGAGGAAGAGAGAGAGGGAGGGAAGGAGGGAGGCAGAGAGGGAGACAGAGAGAGAGAGAGAGAGGGGGGGGGGGAATGATTTTCAGCATGTGAATTGAATTAGTTTGATTGAAACAATCTTAAGAATACTTGCTGTATTCATTCAAGCATCTTCATTTGCTCCATCAAGCTCACCTGTACTGAGACAGGGCTAATATATTGTGCCCCTTTATTTATTTTTAGCATAATAAAAGATAATTTCCCTCCATCCCATTTGCTGTGTCCATTCCATTATCAGCAAGGTCATTTAATTTAGTGTCCTCATTAAGTGCCAGTTGGAAGTTTAATAACTTTGATGGGTCCAATGTTCTGCCATCCCTACCTCCCCCCACCCCCCAAATGTTTTGTGTAATTTATTCTTGTTACAACTCATCCCCCTTCATCTGCCCATAAACGGCAATCCTGGCATTTCATGACATTGCCGCACACCATATAATTTACAAACAGCCTCACATACCTAAAGGTCTGTTTAGGAAGAAAGAATAAATTGTCTACAGCAGAGAGAGCTCCTTTAAACAAGGGAAATAACTAAGTTTCATTAGTAGTAGCTTCAAGAAAGAAGGTTTTATATTAATAATGTCTTATTCCTCATTGGATGACTATTGCATAGACTGGTGGGGGTGGAGGGGAGTAGCAAGCAGCTATTTTGCTTTCTTAATTAAATTGTTTGCCACTAATGGCAAAAGAGTCTGCTGATATTACGTTGGCCACTCCTGGCAAGTAGCATTCACTTGCTAAAAAGATTTCAGGGCCAAAATTAATAAGAACTAATATTCTAAGAAAGAATTGCTACAGAAAATAAAAGGAAAGAAAGGAAGAAAGGAAGAAAGAAAGAAAGAAAGAAAGAAAGAAAGAAAGAAAGAAAGAAAGAAAGAAAAGTGGCTGGATTTTAAGAACTTTGTGTAGGAGTAAGGGAGTCTGCTTTGAATACTGAAACCCACAAAAGCCTGGAAATTCACAGAAGGCAACATTTTTCACCTGTCTTATGATATCCAGGTGTCTCAGAGACTTCTAAACAGACAATAAATCTACAAGCCACCAAATATCGATTCTGCTCTCTACCCTGCCTTGATACTGAACGCCTATTAAGACTAACGGGAAATGTTATGAACACCACCCAAGGAGGAAACGGACCTGTCTTGTCTTGCCTGTTAGGGAGCTGTCCTACCATGTTCTAATCCCGGTGCATGGGGCCAAAGAGGAAACTTTGTCTGGGGCTGCCTTTAAATTCCCTGACCTTGGGAGCAGAGCTAGGAAGAGCCTGATTATTTATTTACACATTATTCATTTTAATCTCCTACTAGGGAGCTTGAAGGGCTAGAGTTAGAGGGAGAAAAAAGATTTTGAAAAACCAGAAACCCCTGGAATGAAATGAACCAAATGGTCCCAGGCTGTCCTGGCATTTAGAATCAGTGCTTCTCTGATGAAGACGTACTTTGAAAACCGTAATTCTGCGTTTAGCCTATGCTTTGCTATTCACATCGTAAATGAGAAGTAATGAAAGGTTTTTCCAGGGTTAAATTTTCTCTAGCTCCTTTTCCGATAATGACAGTCATGCACATCTCCTGAAACTGACTGATTTCTCCTTGAAATTGTAGTATCAAGTCAAAAGAAACTCACCAACCAGGCAAGTATATTTGCTAACTCTCGGCCTGATGTCAGTTTCCAGAGAAGTTGTCAAGTTTTTTAAAATGGATATTAACATGGGAATCTCTGGTGCTTAAATCAGGCAAGATCTTACATTATCTTGAATCTGTTTTCTGTTGGATGGGAAGAGTGGGGAGACTAGGGAGTAGCATGAGTTGTCTTTTGAAAAAATCCAAATGCCTTGAAAACTTTATAAACCTGGCTAGGTTGGAAAATTAACAGGCATTAGGAGACCTTCACCATCACCAATTTTCATGTGCTCTATAAGAAGCTCAGAGGAACCGCTATATTTTATAAGTTCAGGATGCTGCAGAGTAGGTTGGTAGTTTTTCATTTCTGAATAAATGACATGCTACCCTTCTCCCACAATGGTTTGCCTGTGAGAGGGTAACTACACAGATACTAAAGGGCAAATGAGACAATTGTTAGGTAAAAAAGAAAAAGCCAAAAGTGATGTTTAATTATTAATTTGCCTTTTTTATTGGGGGTGGGGAACATTTTTGTTTTATTTTGCTTTTAAAGAAATAATATTTCTTTTAGTCTGGAAATTAATAGGACTTTGCTTTTAGTTTTTAAGCTAGAAATATGAGATAGGCCAAGTTTCTTTCATTCTCCAAGGCCTAATGCTAAAAGTATGCATTGGAGTGGACTTTGTGTAGCTAGCCTACTGCTTGCTAACATACTATCTCAAATTGCATGCAAATGTACAGCACTTTGTACAGGTGGGGACCTAATTTTTAGAGCCTGTGTGTGTGATCTCGGAAGAAGGCTGTCTCAAGAAATCTCACACATTCCTGTTTTGCTAAGACAATGAGGAAGGGAATTAATTAATACTGAATGGCAATAGAATTCCGATGGAAGTTCTCCTGCCTTTCCCGCAAAGACCAAACAAGCTCATTAGATACCCGTGCTATCACGCTGAATACCCAATGAGCTAATAATAGTGGGGCACTCAGAAAGAAGTGGGAGTCCGTGTTGTAGGATAGCAAAGATGATGAAATATGGTGTGATAAAGGATTATAAGCAAAGAGCCTTACTTAGAAGAAGGCAAAGACCAGTCTGCAGCAGAGACATCAGAGTGCAAGTAAGCAGGCAACACACATCTGCACTTTGGTGCAAGTGCAAAGCCTTTAAAACAGTGACCAAACATCACCATTTTAATTCTCCTGATCTGAGGTGGGAAAGGAGAGGAACCTGAAACATCTCACCACTTGGGCGAAATTGAGATTTTCTCTTCAATTCTCCACCACCTCTCCTCACCCTCTACACACACACACACACACACATACACACACACACACACACACACACACACACACACATTCAACACCAGTACTATTTTTTTTAGAATAACTAAAGAAAGTTGGCAGTAATACTCTTCTCCTTGAATGACCTGGTTGTTAAAATCCCAGTTGATCATGTATTTCGGGAAAGCGAAACAATGGCAAACCAGAGCAGCTTCTGCCCGCCTGCTGTTCCTCTTCTATTCTAACGTGTCACACGAGCTGTACCAATTTCCCAAATAAATTATTTGTAATAAGATCTCCCCCCACCCCACCCCCAGCCCTGCGTGTGTAAATCACAGCTCCACGTCCAGGTTTGGGGAAGCTGAACTGTGAATCACATCAGATTTCTGCTCTCTGATAGACCATGGTGTAACATTCATATCTATTAAAGATTTACCAAGATGCAGAAACCTAAGTGCATTTAATCCAACACGTAATATTTTTATGCCTCTCATGCAGAAATACTCCTAAATGAATTTATGGTGATTTGGTAAATAAATGGGGATTTTATACGCATGTAAACACATATCCATATCCATATAAAATGTATATATATATATATATATACATACATATATTACATATATATATAGTATATATGGAGGTGTATGTATGTATGTTGAACAGCTACTGGTATAAATATATCTCCACGAGGCACAAGCAGGGCCTCTGGCATCTTCCGCTGAAGGATTGGTGGGGGGGGGGGTGGAGTGACGAAGGGATCACTGTTCGTCTTTCCCAGGAGCTGAGCTCTTGAATGCTTGCTGATCACCTAGATGCCACTAAGTCATAGACTTAACATAAGAAAGAAGCCAGGCAGGCATTGGCTTCAGGGATACAGGGGCATATTTTAACCTAAGAGGGTTTTCTAGGACACATCTCACTCCTTAAAAGTCTTTCAGCACTCATGTCGTGCTAACATTCTTGGCATGCGCGTCCTTGTTGACTGCATTATTTGTGACTTTATGTCTGTGTTTCATCTAGGACCTACTCATTTGAAATAGTGGGGGGCCTCATACTCTTCTCTCACTCTGCTGATTCTGCCTCCCCCACCTCCACCCCAGACAGACCCCAGCTGCTCTCCCAGAGCCCTACAGCAACATCTATAAAGTTTTCCACCATGGCCCATCTCTTTCTGGCCTGGTTATGATTACTTGGTCGTGGAAAAGAGTCTAATAAATTACATATCAGTAAATGTAGATCTTGGACAAATGCCCCCAAGAAAATCTAATTTTCTTGAAGTGCATCTTTTTTCATTCTTTCAAGTTTTCAGCTTAAATTTCGTACCCCTGACAGGTGAAAAATGGATGGTCCTGGCAACTGAAATCTTCTCTATCACCTAGCGCTGGGAAGGAAGCTTCCCACACCACTCTCTTGTATCCATTATGGTCTAGACAGATTACCATAGGAAGGCTTAGTTAGCTTTTTCCTTGCCTCTAACAGCAAACAGCTACAATTTATTTAAGCTGCAAAGAACCCGGCTGCTCACCAAAAGCCTCCTGGCCTCTCAGCACCCAGGCAAGCACCATCAATAAAGCTGTCACCCTCGCTCATCTGCAGTGGAGCAGGGGATTTCAGCAAGTGCCTGGGCTCTCTGCATACCATTTCCAGCACTAACCGTTTGGGGTGATGCTCCAGTAATCACAGGGACCACTGACTTAAAAGTCACTTCAATCCGACTCTTCCAAATCATGGGGTTCTCTTTCATGCCTGGATGTCGCTGGCGAGATCAGTAACATTCCCGATACATTATACATTGGCCAGTCTGGGAGATCTTCAGTCTGTTATGGGAACCAGCTCGCTTGCCAAGCTAGGCTGTGCGATGCCACGCTCCAAGCCTTGCTTCAGCTCAGGAGAGACTTGGGAAACCGCAGAGCGCCCTCTGTTGATGAGAAGAATGCAGAGCCTGGAATGCAAACAGCCTAAACCCTTCAAGCACCCAGACTCAAAACAAAATCTGTCTCTATTTGGGGATGCACATTTGTGACCTTAAAATACATTTTTCAACATTATTAACTTTTTACGTTGCATTAAAAATTCAGAG
The DNA here is from genome assembly GCA_028658325.1 of Potorous gilbertii. NCBI lineage: Eukaryota > Metazoa > Chordata > Mammalia > Diprotodontia > Potoroidae > Potorous > Potorous gilbertii. Next base: position 10,166,648 of record CM053770.1, read on the forward strand.
AGTTTGGTACATTTTCTGTTTATCTGCTTCTACAGATAGACATACTGCTGTATTTCTGTGCATCTGGAGGTGCCAAGTACAAAAAATTTGGCCTCCTTTGCATTGATAAAGATATAGACCCCAATGGTCACACAACCATAGCCCCATTTCCCTGATAAAAATATTTCCGAAACAAATACTGAAACCATAGTGTGTGATGATGGGTAATTGGCACATGACAATTACTACTGTATGCAGGCAATTGCAAAATCCCTTTGGGTTCAGACGAAGAAAAAGACAGCGCAGAGTTGATCTTAGCTCGCGTGTTTTCTCTTTTGAACTTAGACAAATTGGGGCCTGGTTTCTGAACCATTCTTTCAAACTAAGTTCCAGGGAACAATTCCAAAACAGCAAGTTGTATTGTCGTTTCTATAAAGTAAGTCAGGGCTCTCCTCTCTTATTTTGTATTGAGTTGAACCAAACCAAAACCCACATCACTGTTATCTCCACATATTTAAACTAGATGATATGTTCATTAGTTTCACTGCAAGCACTGAGAATCAACATTTTCAACTGAAAGACTTGAAATCCTCTCTACCCTAAGGTTTTAAGTATTTTGAGGGAAATCTGCTTTGGGTTTTAGATAATAAACTATGTTTCACATTTTTCTTTAGGAAATAGTTGGTGATGGATGCAGATTTAAAATCTCTCCCAGGAACTCTGGGACTTCACCTGGAATCATTGTTGCCCCAGACAATCAAATAAAGTGATTGCCTAAGCAATTGTCATTCCATTATACAAAGAGAGCTGCCATTTTTAATTCATTCATCTCTTTGGCTCAGTCTACCCATACTAAATGAAATGGGGAGTTAAAGAAATTACCTGGCTATCACAAGCAAAAACTACAATGCTCCTAAAAGGTGGAGAGGCGGGGGGAGTGAGGGGAATTTGAATTTTCCAGATTGACTGTCTCTCTTTGATAAAATTAGCCTGATAATTACTCACTCCTCCACTTCACTCCTGCTAGGAGATAAAGAGAGTAGTAGGTCATGTTCTTTGCTCGTCCTGGACTCTAGGCATTCATCTCCTCCCAGAGTTTCTGGGAAGTCTGCATTCATAAATATGAAAGGAAAACATAAGAGGAAAGTATCTTTTTGGTCCAAATGTTGTTCATCCATGAGAAAAGTCTGAGCAAAGAGCTTTGTGCTTGCCTTAAAGGAACAGAATTCAGAGGTTGTCTCTTGTCCCAAACAAGGAGCAGAAATGGCTTTTAATGGAATCCAAATGAGAGAGAATTCAGGATCCCTTAAGAATTAAATTAAATCAACCAATGTGCATTTATTAAGTATCAATTATGTATCTGGCTCTATGTTACATGCTGGAGATGTGTGGACAAAGAATGAAACAATATCTATTCTCCAGGAGCCTATAGGCCAGTATTTTAATCAAGGGTTATGAGATGCCTGAGTTTTCAAGGCTCTGCCTCGTTCTGCATGTGCTCCCTAAAGAGTTTTCGCAGGACACAATGAAGATATAAGCCCATGAAGTTCAATGAAATATAGAGAATGCCTGAATGAAGGACAGCCCCACCCTCCATCATCCTACCATCACCCCACCCCCACCACAGGATTGGCATTGCACTACTTGCTAGCACCAGAGACTTAAAGTCAGGATCACAGTTCAAGAGTTGGAAGATACATCAGAGGCCACGTAGTCCAACACTTTTGTTTTACAGATGGGGGAAATGAGTCCCAGAGAAGTGAAGTTATTTGCCCCAAACCACCTAGATAATAAGGGGCAGATCCAGGACTTGATTAAGCATCCTCTACCACCAAATCCAGAATGTTTGCTATCATGCCAGGCTAGATGGCTCTACCTAGAAAGGAATTCTCCATTTCAGTTCCCTTGCTAAGAGAAAGAGATGTTGCTGAAAGGAAAACAAAAGCAAACTACAATACAATGGTAAGTCTCAATAGGAATTAATAGAGATTTATATTTACTTTCCTTTAGGTTCCCTTGAAAGACATGGGCTTTTTCTCCCCATCACTCGGGACTTCTGGATAGGGGAGGGAGGAAAATAGAAAATAAATTGCTTAAAATGCAAATATTACAAAACTTAAAAAAAGATTGCGATTCAGAAATTTTCTTTCCTATTCTGCTATTGTTTTAGCTGAAACATGAAACTAACTGGAATTTTCTTTGAAGGAATATTAAAAGGGACAATATGATTTTAAATGAATGCAGTCAAAATCATGTTGACATTTCATGATTATTAAAACGTGTATTTTAAAAGTTGACCTCTCTTCCTAGAATTCCCCCCCCCCTTTTTTTTTTTGCTTAGATGATTCTATCCTGTATTCCCATAATAACTCATAGTATTTTGTACAGTTCTACAATTGGAGGATTTGCTATTTTTTTTAACCAACGTCCAGCAGAGGGCAGTCAGCTTTTGTTATAGCGTTGGAAACTGTTGGTAACTTGCTACAGATAGTTGATTCTTAAAAATTATTGTATTCTTTTTCTTTTCAATGTAGTCCCTCTTTTTTGCCCCTTCAAGAATGACAAAACACACTGGGTATTTTCTGCCTTGGGATAAATATTCAATAATTAAGTAATTAAGTCCAAGAGAGGAAGCCTCACCAATGCAATTGGGGCCTACTACACTTCTCATGTTGGTGAATGTCCCAGAATTCTACCTTATTCTGACCATAGTGCATAAGGATATACTAGGCTTAGTTCTCTGTAACATTTTTTAAAACTTTAAAAGATTTAAAATTACCCATTAGGTGCTTAATTTTAAGATAACAACCAAGAAGCAAGTCAGCATGCATTTATAATTATTTATACTTAGAAATAATTTCTATTGTGGGTCATGTCAAGGATTTTTCCTTCTTGTGCTTTTTGCTGATTCATCTCTGAATGCATGTGCACCATTTTCCTTTCACCAGCCTCTGGCAGTGTGTGAATGGTCCCGATACCGCATTCTTTATTTCTTATTCATTATTTGGGAATCATAACACCACTGGGCTATTTGCTGTCCCTGGGGCACCACCCTCTATTTCCTATCTCCACACCTTTGTATTGACCCTCCCCCATGCCTGGAATCCTTCACCCAGTCACCTAAGCTTCTAAATTTCCTTCAAGACTCAGCTCAAAACCCACATTTTGGAGGAGGACTTTCCTGGTCTCCCCATTGTTGGTGCCTTCTCCTTGAAGATGACCTTCCATTTATTTACATCAGAGGTGTCAAACATCAGTTCTGCAGGGGATATGTAGCCCAGAACACTCTTGAATGAGGTTGGAGCCAAATTAAAATGTAATTCAGAAAGACAACAAAAGAAATAAAGACATAACAAAACACAGATAACATTGCATTTTAAAACTAAGCCAATGTGCCCAGCAGCTAGGATCTTTCTGGACTCATTAGTGGCTTCCATTACTATCTGAGCGTGATGGCACTAATTTAAATTTTATGTATCTTACCTAGTTGCATCTCTCTTTAATATATATGATTCTTAGGACTATCTCTTTATTTATTTGGTCAGCTCAGAATTTACCACAGTGCCTAGTGCTTAATAAACGCTTTTCTGATTGACTGCCTGGCTCAGCAATTAGAGGATGTGGAGTAGACAAAGAATGTCATCAGGGAAAAGAATGATCAGTAGAACATAAGTTTCCTGAAGGCAGGAACATTTTATTTTTATTTTTGTATTCCCATCAATCTGCACAACCCATGGCATATAGTAGGTACTTAATAAATACTCATTGATTAATTGATTGATCAAACAAGAAGATATCACATAGAAAGGACAAGAAATGACAGCTAGATAGCCTAAGAGCTTCCAAGCACTCATGATGTCAAGAGAAAACCAGGGAGTCTTCCAGGATGTAAGGTGGACTTTCTGTGCCAAGCTTATGGGAGAACAGTCAGGAAGGACAAACAGAGATGGATGGGTTATTATAAGCATTGCTGGAAGGAATACTCACACTGATGAGATCCCAGAGTCCACTTGAGAAGCTGAATATTCACAAGACTTTAGAGATCATCTGGTCAACTTACCCATTTTACAAAGGAGGAACCTGAGACCTAGAGAAGGGAAATGATTTGCCCAAAGTCATGCAGCTCTGAAGAATCAGAGCCAAAAATCAAGTCTAGGTCTTCTGACTTAAAACCCATCATGCACTTATTAAGTACCTACTATGTGGCAGGGACTGTAAGACAAAAGTACAACACTCCTTGAGATCCATCTTTTCCCAAATGTTTTATTATTCCACATGTTTATCATTTTTATTAGTGATTATGGTACTCTATCATGATGAGCATATGTTGGGAGTGCAAGAATAACTGTGAAAGACCTAGAATACATGGCAAATGAGGATTGGTCGAAAGCTCTGGGGATGTGGAATAGAAGAAAAGATTCATGAGGACCACAGAGCTGTCTTCAAGGATCTGAAGGGACTTTATGAATAGAAGGTCCAGCCTCACCCTGCCTGACACCTGAGGGCAGAATGAGCAGCAATAGATGAGAATCACCAATCGGAGAATTTGTCCTCGGTGCCAGGCAAACCTTGAGCAAAGTAAAGGCGGTCCCAGAGTGGCCTGAGGTGCGGTAGGCTCTCTGTCCCTGGAGGTCTTCCAGCAAAGCCTGGATGGCCATTTACAGGGAAGGTTGTAGAGAGAATTTGTGTTCAAGGACCATCAGAATGAATAGCCTCTGAGCCCCATTCTCATCCTAAAACTGAAAACTTTGACTGTTTTTGTCGATCTCTACATCCTAAGACTCAGCACAGTGTCTGGGATGCAGCAGGGGCTTAGTAAATGCTTGTTGAATGGTGAATGTGGAAATGTGTTTTGCATAACTTCATATGTGTAATCAATATCATATGTGGCTGGCCTACTGTGGGGGGGAGAGAGGGAGAGAATTAAACAAAAAAATGTTTAACGTGTAAGTCAAAAATTCTTTTATATGTAATTGGGAAAAATTTAACTAAATTAAAATATGCATTTTTTAAATGAGTGCTTGTTGACTTGATATTTATGTCACTTTAAAGTTTTCAAAATGATTCCCTCATTAGCTCCTGATAAAAGCTAAGTGAGTCCTAAGGGAAGACAGAATAACAGAAGATCTCTGAGGGAACCACCTCTCAGCCATTTTACTTTCCTGGAAACTGAGGCTCGCCAAGATGAAGTGACTTGCCCAGTAGCATTCTTGTAGGAAAGACCAGAGTTGAGATTCAAATCCAGGACTCCTGATTCCCAGAGTCAAGTACTCCAAGTACCCTTTCCTCAATGCCTCCATCCTGTCAATCCACCTCCTGCCTCCTGACAGTGCCTGATTTAAAGCAGATAGAGAGGAGCCAGGAAAGTTCAGTGAATTTATTCCAAATGTAGTAAGAAATTGTTGCTGTCATGCTTTCAATAGCAGAGCCAGGAAATATGTCTGAAGGTCTCATTATAAAATAATCTAGAAAAGGCTTTCACCAACATTGTTCCTTTTGTAGATAGCTGTAAATTGTCTTTCAAATACCTTGTTTTAGTTGGTACCTTTTGTCATCGCATCAATTTCCATATAGAGTCCTTTTCCTTCATATATCCAAAAAACCCATCCATTTTCAGGAAGACTTAAAAGGAAACAAGCAAAACATTTAGCAAAATCGGTGAACGCATTGATCCAGCAGGTAGCAGATGCAACATCCCATACTCAGAGACCTCCACATCTGCGGTTGGATGGAGGGGAGTTGTACCCATTTATTTTGCCCTTTGGTGATTTAAATGGGCATAAGCAGTGCTATAATGGCAAATGTTGAACAACCTACTCTCCAGAAAAAAATAAAAAATATAACATGACACACTTGTAAGTTTCATCTTCATTAATTACATTTTTAATGACTTTCTTAAGCTTAGAAATCAACAAAACAATAATTTTTTATGGATTTGATTTGTAGTGTTTGCTAATTGCCAAGGTGTAAGTGCTACCATTGAAAATTTAACACCCAGCTCCCAAAAACCTATCCAATGTGACTCCAACACAAGGGAGATTTTAGCACCATCTCCATGGCCACCAGATTAAAGTCCTACTTTGGGAGCATTGGGTACAAAATTCAGAAAGTTTCTTCTACCACTGAACCTCACTTTCATTTTCTTCATTGGCGAAATCTAAATGTACTTCAGTATTATTCAACATTGGTACAAGCATTTCATCTGCACCCATTGACAAATATTGATACATGCATAGAGTCTGACTGACATCCATCTTTATGCTAACACTGGGAGAGATCCTCGTAGTGGAGCCATACAGAGAACTGAGGCAGCATGCACGCCAGTCAGAAAACCTTCAAGGCCAAACTGTCAACAATTTTGTATAATTTGTCACATGGAAAAGGAAAGACTATGTCAACAGAATGACTGTCAGGTTCTGTCATTTTAACACTGCATTGCTATCCTACACATGCTCACTTTTTGTGATCTCTCCCTTTAGTAATGTAAAGAGCTAGGAGTGAGAAGACAGAGCCACCATGCAGTGATCTACAGACCATTTGTGGATCTGGGCCAGCCCTGCTTTTTATATTAGCTTCTTCTTTCTCTGGATCTGAAGACCTGCCTTCTTCTAGCATTAGGGGGGAAAAAACTAACAAAAATTCTCTTCTCTTTTCACTACTTCAGAAGAAGACCCTGTCAAAGCCCTGGGAGAACAGAAAGTAGTCTTTAAAATAATAAACTTCCTTTTCTTTTATAGAATCAATTAATAATTAAACAATAAATCAATCCATGACCTTCTATAGACCAGGCACCTTGCCAAGTGTTAGGGATACAAAAAGAGGCAAAAGACAGTCTCTGCCTTCAAGGAGTTTAATAATCCAATGGAGGAGAGAACATGCAACCAACTGCAAAAGATTACAGAAACTTCAAAAGGAATCCCTACTGCTCTGGCCCTAACAAGGAATCACTCAGCCTTGGCTTAAAGGCCTCAAGTGAAGAAAAGTCCATGACCTCCAAAGGTAGAACATCCCATTTTAGGATAGCAGTGATCACAAGGAGATTATTGAGACCAAATCTAAAATTTGCCTTTCTGAAACTTAGATTCATTGTTCCAGTTTTGCCTTTGGGGGTGAGTTGTTTCAGGATGTAAAGCTGTCATGTTCCCCCAAGTATTCTCTTCTCCAGGTTAACTATTCCCTTTCCTTTAACGTGTCCTTATGTTGTATAGATGCAAAGTCTTTCACTATTCTGGATGCCCTCCTCTGGACATTACTTTCTAAATATGACATCCAGAATTATAAACAAAACTCCAGATGTCTTCAGACTTGGCCACCACACTGCTGGACTGTCACCATTTTATTCCTGAAGGTTATGCCATTTTTAATACAGCCTGAGACCTCATTAAGTTTCCTGATTGTCATTCAACAATATTAGCTTAAACTGGACTTGCAGTAAGACTCCCAGATCTTTTTTTCAGAAAAACTTTTATTCAATCACTTTGGACTTATAAAGTTGAGTTCTTGAACCCAAGAATAAGAGTTTACATTTAGTCTTATCAGCTTTTTTCGTACTCCTCAACCTGCTCATCACATAGATCACTTGAGTTTCTAAGATCATAGATGGTAAAAGTTTGAAACAGATGTTGAACATCACCTGTGCTCTGGAATTGTTTAATGGAAGCAGACTGAGAGATGCTAATTCCAAGTTCATTCCTGATCAAATGATTTATGCTCCAGTCCAAAAGACTGCCCAGTTAGTCAGCCACAGTTCAGTAACCATTAGAACAGTAAATGAGGGCTGGCGGATGAGATCTCCAGCCCAGAGCTGTCATATAGACCCAGGGATTTTAGTTAGAACATTAGCAGTCATGCTTCTGAGGGCTCATGCTGGGGAAATGCTTCTGTTGTGAACAACGGCCTCATTATCTGCAGGTGCTCCAGTGGTGAGGAGGCGGGGGCTGTTCATCACTCCCCTGCATCTGTAGTAGAACCAACCCCACCAGGGTCACCGCCAGGGGCTGCTGGAGAGCCAGAAAATGACAGGTCCCCCTAGAGCCCATGAACCTATGCGATGGAACTGTGGCCAGGAATGCCTCCAAGTGATCGACATTCCCATGTCTGAGTGACATGTCTCCCTGCTATCTCTGGAGAGACCCCATAACATGCACAAAAATGACACATGCTGTTTTCCTAATGCTGCTGCCCACACAGTAAGACTAAGTTTTGAATAATTGTCTCAAGGCAGAAAGACACAGATTTAACAACACAGAGTGAAAAGAGTTCTGGACTCAGTGTCAGGAGGATTTGAGTTCATATCCTACTTCTAACACTCACTAGTCAAACTAAAAGCCCCCTGGGGTTCAAACCACACCTAGTTGTCTGATCAGAACATCATAGAATTAGAGGTAAATCTAGTCGAACACCATTATTTTACAGATTAGGAAACTGGGTCCCAGAGAGAGGAACATGCCTACAATCACAGGAATTTTGTTATTGTTATTTGTTATTGTTGCTTAATCATTTTCACTTGTATCCACCTGAAGTTGATACTAGAGATACTGGAGTGATTTGCCGTTTCCTTCTCCAGCACAATTTACAAATGAGGACACTGAGACAGAAAGCATCTATGTGACCTTTTCCTGGGGTCACATTGGATTTGAACTTAGGTCTTCCTGACTCCAGGTCCAGTCCTCTATCCACTGCACCGCCTATCTGCCCTCAAATCATAGAAATAGCAGGCATGAGAAAAAGGATTCAAACTTATGTTCTATAACTCTAGAAATAGAGTTCTTTCTGTTGTGCTACACTGCCTCCAGATCTTTTTTGTTCACTTGGATTTAAAAAAAGTTCTCTTACCTTCTAGCAATTAAAAAATAAACAGCCCCAATCCCCTGCTCCACTCAAGGGTCCCAGGGACCTTTAATTCTAATATCTCCCCTCTGCTGACTTAGTCTAGTTGATCCTGTCTATAGGATCTTTTACTTGGTCATGTGCACATAGTCTCCCCCATTAAGTTGTGAGCCTTTGGAGAGAAGAGACTTCCTTTCTTTGTATTCTCAGTACCTGACACATAGTAGGTGCTTTCTAAATTCTTGTTGGTTGACTAATATTTGGAGAGAGAGAAAAACAGTTTTCCTCTGAGTCTGGCAATTTTCCTAAGCCAACTACAAGTATTTAAATAATCTTACCTTCATAGCCTGGGTGATTAATCTTCATTGAAGCCAAAACTTCCACAAATTTAAAAGAATTATCTAAAGAGAGGAATATTTTATGGAGCCCTACACCACTAATATCTCCTGCAGAAATGACTTGCCTTGGGGGATGGAGCCAAGATAGCTGAATAACAGCATGGACTTTCTAAAGTACTCCCACCAAGCCCAGTCAAATACCGGTAAAAATGGCTCTAAACAAATTCTGGAACTGCAAAACCACAGAATGACTGAGTGAAGTAAATATTCAGTCCAAGACAGCCTGAAAGGTCACCAGGAAGTGTCTGTTGCACCAAGTTGGGAGAAGAGTGTAGTCCAGTGTGGGCTGGGTAATGCACAGACAGGACCTGCACAGACCTTGGGGAGGCTGAATCTCTCACACCTGGGCAATCTCCAGACTTCATGACCCCAAAATACTGAAGATAAATTGGGAAGGTCAATGGGAAAAGCCTGTGGGACCAGTGCAGGAGAGTGGAGTGATCCAGCCCTAGTCCCAGGTGACTGAGGGGGAAGGGGACAGAGGGCCAGCTGTAGCCACTGTTTCTAGAGCTCTAGGCCTACAGATTGTGAGGGTATTGCGCATCTGGCAGTAATCCGCCCCCCCACCACTGGAACCAGAGAACTACCATAACAAAGAGCCCAAATTCAAGTAAACAGCTGGGAAAATGAGCAAAAACCAGAAAAAGCATCAGACTATAGAATCTTACTCTGGTGACAACAAATACCAAAGCATACAAACAGAAGAAAACAAAGTCAAAGCTCCTCCATCCAAGCCTCCAAGAAAAATACGAATTGGTCTCAGGCCATGCAAGAGCTCAAAAAGGATTTTGAAAATCAAGTAAGAAAAGTAGAGCAAAAATTGGGAAGAGAAATGAGAGTGATGCATGAAAATCATGAAAAATGAGTCAACTGCTTGCTAAAGGAGACCCAAAAAATGCTGAAGAAAATAGCACTTTAAAAAATAGACTAATCCAAAGGACAAGAGAGATTGAAAAAGCCAATGGGGAGAAGAATGACCTAAAAAGAAGAACTGGCCAGATGGAAAAGGAGATCCAAAAGCTCATGGAAGAAAATAATTCCTTAAAGATTAGAATGGAGCAGATGGAAGCTAACGACTTTATGAAAAATCAAGAAATTATAAAACAAAACCAAAGAAATAAAAAAATAGCAGATCATCTCATTGGAAAAACAACTGACTTGGAAAATAGATCCAAGAGAGACAATTTAAAAATTATGGGACTACCTGAAAGCCATGATCAAAAAAATGAGCCTAGACATCATCTTTCATGAAATTATCAAGGAAAACTGCCCTGATATTCTAGAACCAGAGGGTAAAATAAATATTGAAAAAAATCCACCAATCATGCCCTGAACGAGATTCGAGAAGAAAAATTCCTTGGAATATTCTAGACAAATTCCAGACATAGAAAGTAATGAAGATGGGTAAAGCACCCAAGAATCTTGGTTTCCTGAAATTTTCAGCATTGTCTACATTCATCTTTCATTTTTCCATCCAATAACTTAACATAAACTATCTAATCAGTGCTGTGGCCAAAATTAAAAAAAAAATTTAAAGCTATATCCAAAGACATGACTTTAAAATGCCTGTCACATTTCCTGGCTAAGTGACTTTGAACAATTCACCTGACAGCCCTAGCCTCAGTTTCCTCATAAGTAAATTGAAGCAGTTTCACTTGATGAATATGAAGTACCTTCCATCTCTACCTCTATGGTCTTATGTGTCCTTCATACAAAACATTTCACTGTATTGGTGTGCTTGTTTTTCCTTCAGAGAAGTCCCTATAATGGAGCCCTTCACTATTTCCAATAACATGACAGTATCAGAACCAAATTCACAAATGTGGAGTTTTATGGGGTTGATACAGGAAGCATATGTTAACTAAGAATAAGCCTGTATTTTCATTTCTCAGTTTTTATTGCCTCAGCCCGACTGTCAACTAACCACATAAAATTCAAACAAATCAACTCACTAAAATACCTGAAAAAGCACTCTGCATTAATCAAATCTGATGATTTTTGTAACATTCCTAGGGGAAAATTGTGGCAGGACATGAAAAATAATTAGATAAGGAGAGGATTGAACAGTAAGCCTTCAGGAGACAACCTAAGCAATAGGATCAATTCTTTCTTTCTCCCTCCAAAATAGGTCATGCTCAGCAGAATGGCTTGGGATCATAGCACCATGAATTCCCAGCTGAAAGGGATCTCCACAGTCATCTAGCTTAACCCCTTTGTTTTACACAGTTGGAAATTGAAACCTACATAAGTAAAATGGTTTGCCCATGTTCATAATGTTGATAAAGTAGCAGAAGCTTGATTCAGACCCACCCCCTTATAATTCATCCCTTAGTCTACTACACCACAATGTCAACCATATTTTCCCCACTGGTTTGAAAATTTTATGTAAATGTAACCCAGGTAAGTGAGCTCTGAAGTATCCTGATCCCAACCGCCATACCCACTGATGATTTAGGTTCCCAAAGTTTAGCAACATCTCCTTCTCAGGGTTCAAGGGTGATTCTCTAAGGCCATTGGTTCAAATCCCCAGGGCTCTACTAAACTATCAATGGAGAATTACTTTATCCAGACTCCAGTAGATTTTAGAAAGGGATATTTACTAAGGTATCATAACCTCCACAGTCATCTAGCTTAACCCCTTTATTTTACACAGTTGGAAATGGATACCTACATAAGTAAAATGGTTTGCCCAAGCTCGTAATGGTGGTAAAGTAGTAGAAGCTTGATTCAGACCCATATTATGAGGTTCTAAAGAAATTTCTCATGGGCTTGGTTTCATTTCTTTGTTGAGTTCCAATCTATGAGTCAAGCCAGTCCTTGGATCCTGAAAGCAGACTTTTCTGCCAGGTACTTGGGAAGTTGAAGAGATGCTACAAAACCAAGAAGAAGGTGAGAAATCCCAAATCTTCTAAAGTCTTCAAAACAAGCATCCAAACAAGATGTGTGTAAGTCTAGGGGATGGGAGAAGAATGCCTGGCCAAGGCCAAAACTGAGGCCTTTCCTTCCCCTTCCTGTTCAGGGATGTATCAGAAAGCCACACACCTTCACTTCTGAAAATCAATCCTTTATCAGCTCCCTTAGTTAATTCAGAGACTTCTCCAGGAATGACCAAGTTCTCTCAGTCTATCAAAACTCTTGTACCATCACTCAAATTCAAAGTACTTTGAGTACTTTGTCCAAGTCCTGTGAGTGATGGAAACATATTCTCACCCTCTTAAGGTAGTAAAACTAAAGTGGCAGGCAGTTTCTATGCCACTTTCATGTGAATGATAGAATTCTGCCAATCTGTAGAGAAATTGCTCTGTTATATTTGTTTAAAGTATATTTTTTGTTGTTCTGCTCTAGTCATATTGGATTCAGAATATTTCAAAGATGCTCTGTTCTCCTTAAGAAGCATTTGTTCTCAGCAGAAGCCAATTATTAGCAATCTCCAGCAGAAGTTAAGTCAAGGAATGAGCAAACTTCTAACCTCTGATGAATGGCTGAACCTGCTGAGTTGAAGGAACAAGACCTGTGATTTCACTGCTATAGGGAGCTCCTGGGACCACATAATCCAGCCCCTTCATTTAACAGAAAAGGTGCCTGAGTCTTAGGAAATTTACGTGACTTACTAAATTCACACAAAACTACTGAAAGTGAACACTTTGGAAAGATAATGACCAAGGCGGGTCCTAAAGAAGAGCCAAGAGAAGACACCATCCACCTGGTTTTGTAGAGCTGGGGGATGATGCGTGAGGAATAGAGCCTAGATTATTGTCTTTGGGTCTTACCTTGTTAGCTAGGACAGGTATTTTTTTCTCTTTTTTATTCTTTCCTCTAAGGAATAGCTCTTTTGGAATAGAAGGGGGATGTACATATTGGGAAATGTAAGTGACATGAAAATTAAGGATATCAATAATTTTTTAAAAAATTAAAAATTTTAAATTTTTTTTAAAGAATTAAAAAATAATTTTAAAAATTTTAAAAATAAAAATGAAAACTTTTGGTGCCAAGATGGTGAGTGAAGAAGGAACCCTCTGAAGTCCAGTCAATTTCCCCTCCAAACAACTATAAAAGTGCCTCAGAATTGCTCTAAGTGCAGGGAATGCAGTTCACCAGCCTGGCTAGAAAGATCTGTGTCATTGAGTTTGGAGAAGAGCAAGGTCCAAGAGAAGCAACAGCCAGCCTCACAACAGGGCACCTGAAACAAAGTTCTAAGCCTGGGGCAATCTACCAGCAAGAGCCCACCCTGCTACAAATGAGAAGCCCCTTAGGCAAGTGGGCAGTTTGTGCAATGCAGCAAGACCCCACCTAGTGACCCCCATCCCAAGCTCAAGTCACCAGGGAAGTTTTGACCCCACTCCTGACCATTAGAAAAGCCCCATCTCCATTAGGTCAACAGTGAGACCTTACCCTGGGGCTTTCAAGCAGAGAGACTCTGCTTCCATAGCAACCCAGCTGCCGAGCTCCATGCCTGGGGTAGACCAACAACAAAATTACTCTTCCCAAGCATAATAACAGAGAGACCCAGTTTCCACAGCAAGCCAGCAGCAGGGCCCCATCCCTGTTTAGCCAGCAGCTAAACCCTACACCCAGGGAAAGGCAACAAGGAACCCCACCTCCCCCAGTATAAGCCAAAATGAAAGCCTACCCTCCAGAGAAAGCATGCAGTGAAGCTCAGTGAAAGTCAGTGGTAAGAGCCCCAGCACAAAAATTTTGGGATGGTGTAGGACAAGAGCTCAATCCTCACATAGAAACAGCGCATCACAAAAAAAAGCAAGAAAAAGATGAGTAACCAACAAACAAAAAGGAACTTGACTAAATTAGAAAAGGATAATAGTATCTAAATGGCTACGTGTGAAACGTCAAAGAAAAAATGTAATTTGGTCTCAGGTCCAAAAAGAATTCCTAGAAGAGCTAAAAAGGATTTTCAAAAGCAAATTAGAGAAGTATAAAAAAAGTTGGGAAAAGAAATGAGAGTAATGAAGATAATCATAGGGGGGAAGAGACAATAGCATGGGGAAAGATATAAAAAAATTATTGAGGAAAATAACTCCCTAAAAAACAGAATTGACCAAATGGAAATAGAAGTACAAAAGCCCACTGAAAACAATTCTTTAAAAATTGGAATTGAATAAGTAGAAACTAATGACTCTAAGATACATCAAGATACAATAACAAAAAATTTAAAAACAGAAGAAAATAGGATATTTCTCATTGAAAAAAAAACTGGCAGAAAAAAATAGATCCAGGACAGATAATACAAGAATGAACCATTATAAAAAAATTAAAGCCTGGACAATACCTTTCAAGAAACTATCAAAGAAAACAGCCCCGATGTATTAGAACCAGAGGGCAAAATAGAAACTGAAAGAATCCACCTACAGTCACCTGAACGAAGTTCCAAAATGAAAGCTTCCAGAAAATTATAGTCAAATTCCAGAACTCACAGATCCAGGAGAAAGTACTGTAAGAGCCAACAAGAAGTTATTCAAATGCCAGGGAGCTAAAGGCAGGATGACACAGAATTTAGCAACTTCCACGTTAAAGAACTGGAAGGCTTGGAATATGATATACTGGAAGGCAAAGGAGTTAAGTTTACTACCAAGAATCACCTACGTAGCAAAATTGAATATAATCTTTCAGGAGAAATATGGGCATTTAGCAAAATGGAGAACTTTCAAGCCTTCCTAATTAAAAGATCAGAGTTGAATGAAAAGTTTGACATTCAAATAAAAGATTCAAGGGAAACACAAAAAGGTAAAAAAAGAAAAACACAAGGAATTTAGTCATGTTAAACTGTTCATATTTTCTGGCAAGATAACATTTGTAACTCTTAAGAACTATATTACTATAAGAGCAATTAGAAGGAGTATATGTATACAGAGGATGTGGATATAAGATGACTTTCATGGGATAATACCAAAAAATTAAGGATGAGAAAGAAAATTGCGCTGGAGAATGAGGGAGGAGATTGAATAGAGTAAATTTTCCCACATAAAAGAGACGTGAAAGAGCTATTATCATGGAGGGAAAGACGGGGGATGGTGGTGGAGGGCAAAGCTTGAATCTTACTCTCATCAAAATTGACTCAAAGAGGTAATAACATATACACTCAATTGTACATAGATGTCTATCTTACCCTATAAGGAAGCAAAAAAAGGACAGGGAAAATAGAAAGGGAAGGAGGGACTGTTAAAAGGGAGGTTATATGTAGGAAGGCAGTAATCAAAAGTAAAACATTTGTGAGAAGGGAAAGGGTAGGGGATGGTAAGAGAAACACAATCAAAACAGAGATACCACAGGGTAAAAGTAAGGGGCTGGAGCAGTGTCTATTATGTTTCAGCTGAAGCAAAGAAAGCAGGGGTAGCATTCATGATCTTAGGCAGAGCAAAAGCAAAAATATATCTAATTAAACAAGATAAAAAGCAAACTATATTTTGCTGACAGTTACCACAGACAATGAAATCCTATCGATATATATATATACCAGATGGTATATAACTAAATTTTGGAAGGAGTTGAATGAGTTACAGGAAGAAATAGATAATAAAACTATACTAGTAGGGGTCTTTAACTTTCCCCTCTCAGAACTAGATAAACCTAACCAAAGAATAAATAAGAAGTTAGGGAGGTGAATAAAATTCTGGAAAACTTAGGTATGATAGATCTCTGGAGAAAATTGAATGGGAATAGAAAGGAATATACCTTTTCTCAGTGGTATATGGTACCTGCACACACACAAAAATTAATCATATATTAGGACATAAAAACCTCACAACCAAATGCAGAAAAGCAGACAGAGTAAATGCATCCCTTTCAGATGATAATGCAATAAAAATACATTCAATAATAGATAATGGAAGGAGAGATTTAAAATTAATTGAAACTAAATAATCTAATCCAAAAACAAGTGGGTCAAAGAACAACTCATAGAAACAACTGATAATTTCATTAAGTAAAAGGACACCAATGAGACAACATTCTAAATTTATGGGATGTAGCCAAAATTGTACTCAGAGGAGAATTTACATCTATAATTATTTTCATCAGTAAAACAGAGGAAAAAAACAGATCAATTAATTGGGTATGCAACTTAAAAAATAGGAAATGAACCAACCAAAAATCTTCACTTACATACCAAATTGATAATCCAGAATAATCAAAGGAGAGATTAATGAAACTGAAAGTAAGTAAGCCATTAAACTAATAAATAAAGCTAGAAGCTGGTTTTATGGGGGAGGGAATAAAATAGATAAACAATTGGATAATTTTATTTTAAAAAGGAAAGAAGAAAAATTTACTACTATCAAAAATAAAAGGGATGAATTTACCACCAATGAAGAGGAAATTAAGAGAATTGTTAAGAGGTATTTTGTCCAATGATATACCAAGAAATTTGACAATCTACATTACATGGGTGAATATCCACAAAAACATGAATTTCTCAGATTAACAGAAGAAATAGAACACATAAATAAATCAGTCTTAGAAAAAGAAATTGAATATACCATCAATAAATTTCTTTTTTTAAATAATTATTTTATTTGTTTTCAGTATTCTATAAACACCTCCATATATCTTAGGTTTTTCCACCTTCCTCCACATTTTTCCCCCTCCCTTCCCATTCCCTCCCCAAGATGACTCGCAATCCTGTATAGATTCTACACATACACTCCTATTAAATGCAATTTCACCATAGCTATGTTGAATAGAAGAATTAAAACGAATGGGAGAAACCATAAAACAAATAAAATATAGCATAAAAGAAAATGGTCTGCTTCATTCTGCAATACAATTCCATAATTCTTTCTCTGGATATGGAAAGTGCTTTGCCTCAAAAGTCCTTTGGGAATTTTTTAGGTCCTTGCATTGCTATGAAGGACTGAGTCCACCAGAAAAATTCCTTGCACACTCTGGGTTTTGCTGTGTACAAAGTTCTTCTGGTTATGCTTCTTTCACTCAGAATCAATTCATTTGTCTTTCTAGGCCTCTCTGAAGTCTTCCTGTTCATCATTTCTTACAGCAAAATAGTATTCCATTACATTCATATTCCACAATTTGTTCAGCCATTCCCCAGTTTATGAGTATCCCCTGGATTTTCAGGTTTTGGCCACCACAAAGAGAGCTGCTTTACATATTTTGGATTTTATTCTTGTATATGGTATTAGGCATTGATCTATGCCCAGTTTCGGCCACATTGTTATCCAGTTTTCCCAGTAATTTTTGTTAAACAGTGAGTTCTTATCCCAGAAGTTGGAGTCCTTGGGTTTATCAAACAGTAGATTGCTATATTCATTGACTATTGTGTCTCATCAATGAATTTCCTAAGAAAAAAAATATTCAGGACCAGATGAATTCACAAGGGAGTTCTACCAAACATTTAAAGAACATTTATTCTGAATACTGTATATACCATTTGAGAAAATAGGTGAAGAAAAAGACCTATTAAATTCCTTTTATGACACAAATATGGTATTGTTCGCCAAATCCGAAAGAGTCAAAACATAGAAAGAAAACTATAGATCAATTTCCCTAAGGAATATTGAAGCACAAAATTTTAAATCAAATAATAGCAAGGAGATTACACTAATATAACATAAAGATTGTACACTATGATGAGGAAGAATTTATACCAGGAATGCAAGGCTGGTTCCATATTAGGAAAACCATCAGCATAGTTGACCATATCAATAACAAAACCCACAAAAATCATGACTGTCTCAATAGTTGCAGAAAAAGCCTTTGACAAAATAGAGCAACCACTATTCGTACTAAAAGAAAAGCCTAGAGAGCACAGGCATCAAAGGAGCTTACCTTAAAATGATAAGTTATACTGTCCCTAAAACTATCAAGAAGCATTATGTGTAATGGCAATAAGCTAGAAGCTTTCCCAGTACAAGTAGGGTGAAGCAAGGATGCCCATTATCACCTCTATTATTTAATGTTATACTAGAAATGTTAGTGACGTGATAAGAGAAGAAAAATCAATTAAAGGAATTAGAATAGGTGATGAGGAAAAAACTATCATTCTTTGCAAATGATATGATGACATACTTAGAAAATCCTAGAGAATGAACGATAAAACCACTTGATTTTAAAAATATATATATTTATTTGTTTTTAGTTTAAACATTAAGTTCCACAAGATTTTGAGTTTTACTTTTCCCCCTCCCTCCCATCTTTCTTCTGTAAGATGGTGTGCAATCTGATATAGGCTCTACATATACATTCATATTAAATGTATTTTCACATTAGTCATGTTGTAAAAAAACATTCTATCCAATGGAAAGAAATATGAGAAAGAAGAAACAAAACAACTAAGAAGAGAGAGAAGATAGCACATATTGATATGCATTTAGACTTCATAATTCTTTCTCTGGATGTTGATAGCATTTTCCATAATGATATTTTGGAGTTGTCATAAAACTTTGTATTGCTGAGAAGAGCCAAGTCTACCAAAGTTAGTCATCGCACAATGTGTCTGTAAGTGTGCACAGTGTTCTCCTGGTTCTACTCCCCTCACTAAGCATCAGTTTATATAAGTCTTTCCAGGTTTTTCTGAAGTCTACCTCTTCATCATTTCTTATAGCACTATAGTATTCCATTACATTCATATACCAAAACTTGTTCAGTCATTCCCCAATTAATGGGCATCCCCTAAATTTCCAATTCTTTGTCACAACAAAAAGATATAGATAGATAGATAGATAGATAGATTCATATATGTGGGTCCTTTTCTCATTTGTATGATTTCTTTGTGATACAGCCCTAGAAGTGGTATTGCTAAGTTAAAGAGTATGCCCATTTTTTTTTAACTCAGACTCAAAGCTACTTTATTTTTATCAACTTAATGTGTCACATCTGTACTAATGAAAACTGACTACTTACTGAAAAACTTTCAATGGCATCAATTAGATGTGGGTTTATTTTTTTTTCTTTTTTTCATATAAATTTATTTACTTAACTTTATACATTCATTTTCACAAAATTTTGAGTTCCAAATTTTCTCCCCATTTGTCCCCTCCCCCCACCCCAATACACCAAGCATTCTAATTTCCCCTATCACCAATCTGCTCTCTCTTCTATCATCCCTCCCTTCTCT
>CM053770.1:10186437-10283855 GCA_028658325.1 Potorous gilbertii
CCTTTTCTGGGCATTTTCCCAGCCAGTTACTTGACTTCTGAGATTCCTCTCCACCCCCACCTAGATCTGCCCAGCTAGTGCTTGGGGTCTGAGATTCAAATGCTGCTCCCCAGCCTCAGGGCTTTCAGCAGTAGGCCTGGCTGCTCTTCAGGGTAAGATTAAATCAGGTTCTCAGGTAGGGGCAGGGCCACTGCCCAGGCTCAGTTCCCTCAGGAGGTTTCAGTAATGGAGCTCCTGATGAGCTCCTTCCTGCTCTGGGAGCCTCTGGCCACCACTGCCTCTGCCACTGCCTCCCGAGGGGGTCTGAGTTATGGAGACACCCTGCTCCCCTCTCAACCAGCCCAGAAGTCTCTCTCACTGACCTGTGCATCTGTGGGTGGAGGGCCCTTCATGGCCGCTGGAGATTCCGTCCCTGAAGCCTGCTCAGATCTGTTCCTCTCCGTGCTGCGTGGCCAGGGAAGGGCTGGGCTCTGCTCCTGTCTGGTGCACGATGGACCTTTGGGATCAGTTTTTCAGGGTTCTCTGGAACGGAAATCTCCTTCACTCCCTTGCCTCGTGGCTTCCACTGTTCCAGAATTTGTTGGGAGTTCTTTTTACTGAGTATGCACATTTTTACAGAACTTTGGGTATAGTTCCAAATTGCTCTCCAAAATGCTTGGATCAGTTCACAACTCCATCTACAATGTATTAGGGTTCCAATTTCCCCACATCTTCTCCAGAATTAAAATTTTCCTGTTTTGTCATATAAGCCAATCTTATAGGTGTGATGTGGTACCTAAGAGTTGTTTTGATTTCCATTTCTGTAATCAATAGGGATTTAGAACATTTTTTTCAAATGACTACAGTATTTTTAATTTCTCCCTCTGAAAACTATCTGTTTATATCCTTTGACCATTTATCAACTGGGGAATGACTTACTGCATTAGATTATCAACAATTTTAGCAAAGCAGTAGAATACAAAATAAACCCACATAAATTATTAGCATTTCTATATGTTACCAACAAAGTTCAGCAAGAAGAGATAGAAAGAGAAATTCCATTTAAAATAATTGCAAACAATGCAAAATACTTGGGAGCCTGCCAGCCAACATAAACTCAGGAACTATATGACATACACAACTATATAACACTTTTCACACAAATAAATTCAGATCTAAACAACTGGAAAAAATTGTTAATTGCTCATGGGTAGGTCAAGACAATATAATAAAAATGACAATTCTACCTAAATTAATCTATTTATTCAGGGTCATATCAATCAAATTATCAAAAGCTTATTTTATAGAGCTATAAAAAAATAATAACAAAATAAATCTGGAAGAACAAAAACTCAAGGGTATCAAGGGAATTAATGAAAAAATGCCATATCAGATCTCAAATTACATTATGAAACAGTAGTTATCAAAATATTCTGGTACTGGCTAAGAAACAGAGTGGTGGATCAGTGAAATGGATCAGGTGCAAATTGCATTATAGTAAATGACCATAGTAATCTAATGTATGGTAAACCCCAAAATCCAAGCTTTTGGAACAAAAACCCATTATTTGACAAAAATTGTTGGGAAAACTGGAAAAGAATATGGCAGAAACTTGGTATAGACTAACATCTCAAGTTGTATACCAAGATAAGGTCAAAATGAATAAAGGATTTAGACATAAAGGGTAAGACCATAAATAAATTAAGACAGCATGGAATAGTTTATCTGCCAGATTGATGGATGAGGGAACAATTTCGGACCAATGAAGACACAGAGAGCATTATAAAATGTAAAATAGATAATTTTTATAATATAAAATTAAAAAGCTTTTGCACAAACAAAGCAATGCAACCAAAATGATAAGAAAAGCAAAAAACTAGGGGAAATCTTTACAAGTTTTCTGATAAAGTCATCATTTCTCAAATATATAGAGAACTGAGACAAATTTATAAAAATATATGTCATTCCTCAGTTGATAAATGGTCAAAGGATATGAACAGGCAACTTTCAGATAAAGAAATTAAAGGTATCACTAGTCATATGAAAAATGCTCTAAATCACTATTGATTAGAGAAATGTAAATTAAAACAACTCTGAACTATCACCCCAAACCTGGAAAATTAGCTAATATGACAAAAAAGCAAAGGGAAATGGTGGATGTTGGAGGGAATATGGGGAAAATGGGATGCTAATGCATTGTTGGTGGAGTTGTGAACAGATTCAGTGATTCTAGAGAGCAATTTGGAATCATGACCAAAGGCAACCAAATTGTGCTTACCCTTTGATCCAACAACATTTCCACTAGGTCTGTATCCCATAGAGATCATAAAAAAGGGAAAAAGACCTACATATACAAAAATATTTATAGCAGCTCTTTTTGTGGTGGTTAAGAACTGGAAATCAAAGGAATCCCCATCAATTGGGGAATGCTTAAATAAGCTGTGACTTAATTGTAATGAAATTACAATTGTAATGAAATGGTAATTGTAATGAAATATTATTATGCTATTAAAGTGACAAGCAGGATGATTTCAGAAAAAAAAAACCTGGAAAGACCTACATGAACTGATGCATAGTGAAGTGAACAGAACCAGGAGAACACTGTACACAGGAACAATAATACTTTTCAATGAAAAATTGTGAATGATTCAGCTATTTTCAACAATAAAATAATCCAAGACAATCCCAAAGGACTAATCATGAAGTGTAGTATCTACCCTCAGAGAAAGAATTGATATTAAGTACAGACTGAAGCATGCTATTTTTCTTTTTCTTTCTTCCTTTCCTTCTTTTTTCTTTTTCTTTTATTCGTCTTCTTGTGCAAGATGACTAATATGGAAATGAAAAGAGCTGAATAGAAAATTTGACTTTCAAGAGAAAGCATGAAAGAATCAAGAGAATCATGAAAAGGTAAACAAGAAAGAGAAATCATAAGGGACTTAATAAAGTTGAACTGTTTACATTCCTACTTGGAAATATAATATTGGTAACTCTTAAAACTTTTCTCAGTATTTAGGTAACTGTATGAATTACACATACATACATATATATATATATATATAGAAAGAGGGCACAGAGTGAGTTGAATAGGAAGGGCTGACATCTAAAAAATAAAATTAAGGGGTGAGAGAGGAATATATTGGGAGGATAAAGGGAGAAATGGAATGAGGCAAATTATCTCTCATGAAAGAGGCAAGAAAAAACTTTTTCAAAGGAGGGGAAAAGTGAGGAGGTGAGAGGGAAAAAGTGAAGCTTACTCTCATCACATTTGACTTAAGGAAGGAATAATAACATGCACACTCAATGTGCTATGAAAATCTATCTTACTCTACAGGAAAGTAGGGGGGAAGGGTATAAGCAAGGATTGGGGGAAGATAGAAGGAAGGGCAAATGATTGGGGTGTAATTAAAAATAAACACTTTTGAGGAGAGACAGGGTCAAAAGAGAGAATAGAATAAAGGGGGACAGGATAGGATGGAGGGAAATATATTTAATCTTTCACAACATGACTATTTTGGAAGTCTTTTGCATAACTGCACATGTATAGGCTCTATTGAATTACATGCCTTCTCACTGGGGATGGGTGGGGAGGGAGGAAGGGAGAAAAGTTGGAACTCAAAGTTTTAGGAACAAATGTTGAGAATTGTTTTTGCAGGCAAGTGGGAAATAAGAAATACAGGTAATGGGATATAGAAATCTATCTTACCCTACAAGAAAAGAGAGAAGATGAGAAGGAAGGGAGGGGTGTGATAGAAGGGAGGGCAGATTGGGGGAAGGGTAATCAGAATTCACCGTGTCTTGGGGTGATGGGAAGGGAGAAATGGGGAGAAAATTTGGAACTCAAAATCTTGTGGAAATTAATGCTGAAAACTAAAAATTAATTAATTAATAAAAGAAGTACTAAGGGAGCAAGGCACAAAGGATAGCTTACTGGATTTGGAATCAGAGAACCCAGGTTTAAATCTGATATCTCTCACTTCTTGCCTGTGTGGCCATATACAGGTCTCTTCACCTTGCTGGTCCTCAGCTTCCTAATCAACAAAGCAAGGGGACTCCAACCTCCCCCCAATTACTAGGTCCATGATTCTTTATCAGTGTTGAAAAAAAATCTCAACATGAGTATTTAACAAAAGATATTTAGTCCAAGGTTTTTACTGATATATTACATATATATATATATATATATATATATATATATATATGTAATACTCCCATACCTTTATGTGTAGAGGTATTTATTGAGTATTGTTTGTTTGTTATGTCTGTGTAATAACCATAGGGCTTCTTAAACTTCTTCTATTCACCCCTTTTTGTGCTTTGGCATTGCATGGTCTGAGGGCATGTGCAGTGCAAAACGTGCATGCTTTGTGTTCATAACCAAGGCTGCAATAAAGTTTTTCAATGTAACATGGGCAAAGTTGCCAGAAACACCTCGAATTCATTACTTTTGATTTTTAATTTATTTTTGGTCATTGCACATTTAGAAACCTCTTACTGTTGCCAAATTTTTCACAACCCTATATGGGGTCACGACCCACGGTTAAGAAGTACTGGATGCAGGATAAAAAAATGAGGGTTACTGACATGTCGAGAAAGAAAATATACTGAAGACTGCTGAGCTTCCAGGAAAATGGATGTATCTTTCCTGGGTGACAGAAAGCTATGTTGTCAAAATCAAGGTTAATGTTTGAACTATGTACCCATTCTATTTCTTGGTTGGTGTAATGCTAACTGTTGCCTCCAAGGGTTGGCAAAATCAGAAATTAATGTGTTTTAGAAGGAAAGTGCAAGCATAATCAACTTCCACTATAGCTGTGGTTTCACAAGGATGAATCAAAGGGTCAAGCTCAAATGATTTGGCTTTTTTTCGGATTTCTGTGAGCAAAAGAAATGAAAAGGAAAGAAAAAGCAGATCTGCATTTTGGAAGGATAGTAAGACAGATTTGTGTTAAATATCCAAAGCCTCCCAGAGATGCAGTTGGTCAATGAGCATTGTTAATCACCTATGTGCCCAGGCAGTGAGCTAAGCAATGGGGATACAGAAGAAAGCAAAAACAGCCTTGGCTCTCAAGTGGTTAACTGTTCAAAGGACAAGACAATATGCAAACATCGATGGACAAATGAGATACAGAAAGAAGAAATGGGAGACGATGGCAGAGGGGAAGAGCTGAGGTTAAGGAAGATGGGAAAGGATTCCTGAAGAAAGTATTTTACCTGAGACTCAAAGGAAGCCAGGAGATGGAGACCATCTGCTGCTTCAATGTAGTTCTTCTCACCACTCAGAGAATATCAGAGCGAGTCAGAGATTCTGTGGTCCAACCCACAGTCAGCCAAGAATCCCTTCAACAATATGGACACATGATCATCCCACCTTTATATGAAGAATGAAGGGGAACCCATGAGCTCCTAAGGCAGCCCTGTGCTTTTTGGAAGCTCTAGTTTTGGGGAGGTTTCCCCTTGTATCAAACTCAAATTTGCCATTCTGAAACTTCCAACCACAAGTTCTGGTTTTGTTCCCAGAGAATAAGCAGAACAAGTTTCATTTTGGATGTGACACATCTTAAATGATGTAGGCAGCCATCTAAACAACTTAGACAGCCATTTATCCTTCTTGGCTCCTCCCACAACCAATTCTTAAATGACTTGAATCTTAAAGTCCTTTCCCATCTTAACTGTCATCTCAATATCCTCCAGCTTACCAATGTCCTTCCTAAAAGGCAACAACAAGGACCAAACATAATACTCCAGATGATGTAGTCTGATTAGGACAGAGCACAATAAGACCATCACCTCCCAGGCTTTGTATGCCATGCCTCATTTAGTGCAGTTTATTGTCACATGAACTGTTCATGAGTTAGCAATGCTCCAAGGCACCCAGATCATTTTTGTATAAACTACCATCAAACTATTTCACCCTCTTCTTGTACTTGTGAAATTGATTATCAACCAATCTATTAATAATTATTAAGCATCTGCTATGTGCCAGGAGATTGATCTTACTTCATTCAGCCCAATGCTGTAGCCAACAAACTCTCTTTGGAGCCCTGGCTCTAACATTAATCAATCGGTCGACAAGTACTTATTGCCATCCAGGGTGTTATAATCATCCCTCTAACTTTGTCATCTGCAAATCTGATAAGCAAAATCTTCACTCAAATCATTGATAAATATGTTAAACAATACAAGATCAAGCAACTGGCATCTGTGTTTAAGGCAAGGGCAACATTATTTTCAATTCAACAAATATCTAATAAACATTTGCTAAATGCTTCCTCCACTAAAGTGCTCCTTTGATGCCTCATCATATCATGGAGGTGGCTCTGAATTCCCTCAAATAGAAAGACTTTTAATAAGCACCAAGGGATAGCTGCTATGTGTCAGTGATCATAGGACCAGGCTAGAAAAATCCAACTCCAATTTCACATCGAATGATAATCAGTTGAAGTAAATGGGAATGTTTTGCCCAAAGAAGAGAAGATGGAGAGTTAGATGGGATGCTGTGGGGAGTGGGGCAGGAAATCAATTAGAGAGAAGTATGATTGCCTGGTTACCATGAGAGCCCATGGTATGGTATGATGATATTAGATAGCATAGACTTGAATGGACCTATGTCATGTAGCGTCATGATTTCCTTCAGCTCTGTGAAGCAGCATCTGTATAGAGGGAAAGGATTTCAACTTCATTGCCTCCCTCCAACACGCAGTATTTTCTGAGACCATTATTGCCACTTTCCTCCCCATCCAATTTTAATTCTATAATTGGCCAATTCAACTCAACATTTTCCTTCACTCTCCAATCTCTTGTTCCTAAGTCCTGTCACTGCTCATCCCTTGTTGAACCCCAGCCTTGGATGACACCCAGAATTCACACCCCCAGCTCCTCTTCTCAGAGAGCTGGACAAAATCACCCAAAATGCTACCTTAGTACATTATTAATTCATGTTTCCAACTTCAGCTCAGTCCTCCCTCATTGAAGCAAGGAATTCTTTTATTCCCTCTCTCAAAAATTCCCTATTCCCCACCCCACAAAAGCATTTTCTTCTCTTCTTAAGCTACCACACTTCTTGCTCTCTTCTCTCTCAAAGCTGAGGACCCAGCTTCTTGGCATCATTCCCTATGAGTTCCCTCTTTTCCCCATCTTTTCATCTCAAACCTCCTCTACATCATCCTGTACTCTGGCCTCCTTTTCTCTAGCCTGTGATAATGATATGGTTGTTCTCTTGACCAAGGTCACTCCAGCCATATGTGTTATATGTTCCCAGTATTCCACTGGGATTGACAAATGAGGCATATCTTGATTTCCTTATAGTTAAGTTAGAAAGTAAAAAACATTTATATGTATATATATGTGTGTGTATGTATACACACATACGTAAATATATATGGAAAACATATATACATAAGCATTATTTAAAACATACACACATATATTATGCACATATATTTATGCGGCAAAAATTTACTATAGAACCTGTGTGTTAAAAGTTAAACTGTATCTTGATTTATAAAGACCTGAAATATTTGATTTTATGCCAACTGTCCCTGGAGGCTGCAAATGACGAAATTATCGTCCCTCTCAAGAAAGCTACTATTTCTTTTCACAGCTCCTTTTTGAAGAGATCCAGAAAAAATATGAAGAAATGTCACTTTGCATGATACAGAGTCACTTTTGTGACACCTTCCTGGCTTTAAAAATATAGGACAAATCAGAGGGAGCCAAAGAGTAGGTTCAAATTCTGGCAACTTTTGATGGTCTAATGGAGAGTTCTCTTACTTCTGTTTTTCCACATCCAACAAATTCAATTCAACAAATATTTGTTAAGCTCCTACTGTGTGCCAGCCTCTGGGATTGGTGCTAGTGGTACAAAGACAAAACGAAATGTTGCCTGCCCTAAAGGAGCTTGCATTCGCAATTCTTACCCATAGAATACAAACTGTGCAAGAACAGGAACCAGTTATTTTTATTTTTTGCTTCTGTCCCTTTCCCCCTAGCACAGTGCCTTGCAAATGGCCAACACCTACTGAATGCTTTTGGATTTGAATTGACTTCCTAGCAAGGTGACCTAGAAATAAAGTAATAAACTTCATCAGGTGCTGTAATGCTTTCTCTCTCCTGTTTCCAGGACATAATCAGCCTATTGTTGCCTGGATCAGAGGCTGTGCCCTGCAGGTTTAAACTCATTTTATCTCTGGGACTTGCACCCTGGTAACCCACTGGAATGCCTCAGCTGACCCCCTCTTCCAAGTAGACCCCAACAAGGTCCGTTTTACTTCACCCCCTACTCCCTGGGCATCTCCTCAGGAATCATGCCATCAACCTTTACTGCAGCATCCACCCCCTCCCACTCTCCACCGCCTTCACTTCTGTAACCATAATGAACCCAACTCCATCATTATTTCTGGAAAGAGTATGTCTATTCATTCTCCGGTTGCGCCACCCACTGTCTCTACAGCATCCCAGAATCTAGTGCCCCTCCCTGGCCAAGTCAGCCCTCTGTGAACTGTTTCTCCCAATGGATCATCCACTCCATGAGGCAGCCCTTCAAGTCCGAGGAGACATCTGCCCCGCCCCCCGCCACCTCAAGTCTTCTCCAGTGCAGGCCTAACAACTCTAGTCCTTCAGCCAATTCTCTCATGACATGGACTCATGGGCTGTACTGGTTTTTCTCCTGGATGCTCACTGGGTTATCAATGCCTCCCTAAACTATGGCACCCAGAACTGAACACAGTATTCCAGAAGCTAGGTGGGGGCCTAGAGTCAGGAAGACCTGAGTGTCAATCCAACCTCAGATACTTACTAGCCATGTGACCCTGGGTAAGTCACTGAATCTCTCTCTGCCTCAATTTCCTCATCTGCAAAAAGGGAGAGAATAATAGTCCCTCCCTTGCAAGGTTATTGTGAGGAACAAATGAAATAACAGTTATAAGGCATTTAGCACAATGCCTGGCACATGGTAAGTGCTATATAAATGTTAGCTATTATTATGACTAGAGGACACAGAGATGCTCGGGTCCTTATTTGTGGAGACTCATTTCTCTCATTCATCATTCACAGAGGTAGAAGAAGTGGCTGCCATGATCCTACAGGTGATCAGGATAATGGAAAGCATGATTTTGTTCTTGGTTTTTCTCAGCAAGGTGTGGAGTGGGAACATGTAGGGCTTTGAGTCAGAGGGCCTAAGTTCAAATACTGCCTCAGACATTTACTAGCTTATATAAGATGGACAAAGTCATTCAACCTTTCTGAGCCTCAATTTCCCCACCTAGAAAAGAAAGCGATTGAGCTAAATCTATTTCCAGCTCAAAACCTATGGTCCTAGGAATTAAGGTTAAAGACAAAAAAATAAATCCAAGTTCATTCTAGTCATCAGATTTTTTAAAATGGACATTCTAACACAAAGCCCCAGATGCAGGACTGTGTTCATCTTTGCCCGGCCCCCCTGTCTTATAGAGAAGTTAACTGAGTTCTAGAGAGTTTAAGGGACTTGCTTTAAGTACCCCCATTGGGAAATGCTAGGGGAAGGTCTTCTCTCTCCTAACCTAATGCCATCTGCATTGCACAACTCACCCTTCCAGGCTCTTACAAGAGAAAGTGATGGTCAGCAGCCTTATCTATGGGTTTGGTGGCAAAGAAATGTATAAATAAATGCAAATCAGATGTTAAGGCCAGCTGCAGCAGAGCCTAATGAAAAGGGAAGATAGAAAGGAAAAGGAAACAAGTGCTAAGTTTTTATAAAATCCAAAAGCCTTGAACAAGCTCCAAAAGGCACCTGAAATGCCACCTCTTTTTTTCTCGTCTCAACTCTTAAGGGGAAAAAAACCCTTTGTAATTTAGTTGTCAGCAAAGAAATGGCATCCAGTGTGGACACATCAAGTACTTTTTTATTCAAGGGAGTCTCAGAGGAATGGAGCTATCTCCAAGATTAGATGGAATCTAATTTGGAGTACAGAAATTTATCCTTAACAGGATTCCTTTAATAGCAGGTGCTATTTAATATTATTGATGTGGGTGTTAAAGGACCCCAAAGCATGTCACCTCTTGGAAGGGCTTGGTAATTCCCTTAGTGTGATGGCTGTTAAAAAAAAAGATCTGCTCCTTCTTTTCTTTCACAGGTAACCCAGAGGGCATTTACTGAGTTCAAAGAGATGGGAAAGAGAAATTTTTATATTCCATGAAGGCTGAAGGGCTACAGAGAGAGAGAAGGAGAGACAGTGCCAATTACCTGGCTTTTGATTTCTTGTTAAGCTACTGAGTGATTTAAAGGGTGAAATACTCAGAGGTAGGCAAGAAACCTTTTCAAAGCTGTTGATATATTTCTGTTTACTCTTGGTGAGTCACTAAGGCAAGACAGAGATGGGAGGGGGAGGGAAGGAGGTAGGGAGAGAGAGACAGGGAGAGAGAAAGAGAGGGAGAGAGAAAGAGAGAGACAGAGAGAGACAGAGAGACGGAGAAAGAAAGAGAGACAGAGAAGCCTAAGTCAGTTTTAGAGGTGAATTGTTTAAATAAAAATCAGAGATCCGTCTGGGCCAGAAGTTCATCAGTAAGAGGGAGTGGCAGAACATCTCCAAGTCTGTAGTTTGGATTCTAATCCGAACCCTGAGTGGTTCAAGCTCCTTCTGTCTGAGGGGTGAGAGGATTGCTTTATTTTTCCAAAGCAGCTCAGACATGAGGCAGAACTAATTGGTGATAATTGTGGTGTCAGTGAATCAGATCTATGGAGGCTGAGTTTCCTTCAGGCTTAAACATGACAAGGATAAGCTGGATGGTACAATGGAAGGGGCTCAAGATTTGGAATTTAGAGGACCTAAGTTTAAACCCCAGCTCTGCCACTGTACTTACAATAAATAGAAAAAGCACTTTAAATTTCTTTTTCTTGACGTGTAACTGGGGAAAAAATAAAATACTATTTTAAAAAAGAGAAAAAGCATTTTGTGTCAAAGCTGGATTCAAATCCTGGTTCTCTTATTTATTGACTGCATGACCTTGGGCAAGTCATATAACCTCTATGTCACTCAGTTTCATCAACTGTAAAATGATAAGGTTGGACTGGATGCCCTGTAAGGGCTCCTGCAGCTCTGAGTCTATGACCCTAGGGGACTCCCTACTACATTGTGCCCCTGATAAATCCTCATGCCTTCCATTCCCCACTGCATAAAATAAAAAACCCCTTAGTCACAAAGCCAGGGCTTCTGGACTCCCTGATTTCTTGCTGCACTCTGGCTGTTGAAAAATAACCTTGATTTGGCTAGGAGCTCTTACTTAGCTTCACTCACTCCTTTTCAATCATACTAGTTCAGTCAGTTTTGAGGAAACTGAGCGTTACAGCTAAAAGTTACGTGACTTGCCCAAAGTCACACAGTTAGTAAATGTCATAGCTGGGATTAGCACTCAGAATCTCTGACCCCAGATCCAGAGCTCTATCCACTGTACCATGAATCTTGATGCCTACTTCCTTCAGAGAGACAAGGACTCCTTATCGTCTCTCTCCTGAACTATTTCAATACCCTCCTTTGGTCCTCCTGCCTCCAGGCTCTACTACCTTTAACCCATCCATCACTCAGCTGCCAAAATTATACTGACTTTTGGTAACTAGGTGGTACAGTGATTAGAGTGCTAGGCCTGGAGTCAGGAAGACCTGAGCTCAGATCTGAACTCAGACATCTACAACCTGTGTGACTCTGGGCAGATCCTTGTCTACCTCAGTTTCCTTATCTGTAAAATAGGGTTAATAGTAGCACCTACCTCCTAGGATGGTTGTAAAGTGCATTGCACACTTTAAAGTCCAGTATCAATGCTAGCTACAATTATGATTACTCAGCTTTCTCAGTTGTAAAAGGAGCAGGCTGGGTGAGTCTCCATGTTGCTTCATGAATCTAAGCCTCCGTCCTGTGATTTCATGACTGCCCTCTCTTGATCTCCCTCCTGCCTCGCTGACTCTTCTTGCCCTCCCTCTCTGAGGCCATTCCTTCAGGCTCTGTCCTCTGTCAGACTTGGTCCATTCTATAGACTTCTCTTATAGTCTACAACAAATGTACAAATGCAAATCAGAGGTTGCTGCCTTTCTATAGCTGAGATCCAAGTAGGACCCAGCCCTGAGCTCTGGTTTTGAATTTCCAACTGCCTGCTCAGTACCTGCACCTGGATTTCCCCTAGACAACTCAAAGTCAACCTGTCCAAATGGATATAATTCATCATCCCTCTGGTAATGATGCCACCTCTTTCAGAGTTGGTCCCCAAAGCCCAGAACCTTGGGTTCACCTTGGACTTTTCCCATGATTCACACCCCTCCTACACACTCCCATCAGCCAATCCCTTGTCATGGACTGGCTAGTCTTCCTCTGCAATATTCATGGAATCTACCTGATCTTTTCCATTTTCATTTCCCTTGGAGTACTCTGGACCTCATGACTTCTCACCCAAACCATTGCAGAAGGCTTCTCCCTGGTCTCCTCTTCCCCAATCACTCCCCTCTCTGATGTGGCCCTTATACCACTGCAAGGTGACCCTCACCATTTTAAGTCTGACCATGCCCCTCTGCTCCTTGTTAAACTTCATTGGTGCCTCCTTACTTACCAAGTAAAATACAGTCCTCACTGTGAAATTTGAGACCCTCCATTGTCAGGCCCCCAATTTACCTTTCTAACCTTGTATTGTACCACCCTCCATTATGCACTTTGCATTGTAATCAGCCTAGACCACCAGTCAGCTATCTGCCTCTTCCTATTCCATCTTTCCTCCATGTGCTTTGACATGTCATCCTTCATGTGGGGAATGGACTCTTACATACCTACTTACTGAAAGTCTTCCATTCCTTTGAGGACAAGCTTGGCCAAAACTTGTGGAAATTTCGATTTTAAGTCTATTCATCTCTCCTTCATAATATGAGAGATTGGGACCAGATGGCCTCAAAGGTTCCTTCCCCCTCTACATCTGTGACCCCATGTCTCAGAGTCTAATCTGCTAATTTACAGATAAAGAAGTTGAGACCCAGGGAGCTTGTGACTTGTCTAGGATCACATAGCTGGGAAATGTCCAAGGTAAGATTTGAGCTTGAGTTCTCTGACTACAGAGCCAGAATTTCCAACGTGCTCCGTTGTCTTCCTTGACCAAGTGCTATAGTACATTATAATGTGAGTAAAGTCAGAGAGAAAATCATTAAGGTTATTATAAGTCTTGAGAGAAAGGGTTGGATTGATTGATAGCTTTTATCTGTCAGCCAAATGAACGCTGAACACAAATAATTTACCACCTATATAGGCAGGGAAGGATGCAAATAAAATAAAATAGAGGGCGGTCTGGCTTCACAACTGACTTTGGGGTAAACTAATTTGCTTATTTAATTTTAGAGACATACTAATTTAGAGTTGTCCCCAGAGATGCAGAGTAAGGGGATTTTCTTTCTTTCTTGTTTACTCTATAGCTAGTAAAACAAGGAAACTGTGGATTGGCAAAAGCACCCCAAAAAACCCAGAAACCCATGGGTGGGGCAGGGTATAGGGATGACTCATTTTACATTGAAATGGATGTTACTTTAAAGATGGAGTCACTTGTTCACTCATGCTGAGGGAAGAAAGAAATTTGTGTCCTTCTCTCTGCCTCCACATACATGAAATAAAAAAATATATATGTATATTATATATACATAATAAGGTATGCGAGTGTGTGTCTATGTTAGATTACACAAATGAATTTTAAAATTCAACTTTAAAAACTAAGCTAACAGGACACATTCCCTCCTGCCCCCTACCTTACCCTGCAGTGGCCTGAGTGCTGGGCCTGGAGTCAGAGGACCTGGGATCAAACCTATCCTCAGACACTTTGCAGCTTTGTGTCCTGGGAAAATCACTTAACATCTGTCTGCCTCAGTTCTCTCTGTCAAGTCAGCACCTCCCTCCCAAGGTTGTTGTGACATTCAAATAAGATATTTGTGAAGCACTTAGCCTAGTGCCTAGCACGTAGTAGGTGCTTAGCAAATGCTTTCCTCGTTCTACAAACCCCTACCCTGTCCATTAGTCTAATTGGCTCTATCCAGGTTTGTGCAGATTACGTTATTATTCTTAAAAAACATGAATTTCATTGGGAAGACTTGTATGCTGGATTCAATGATAGAATAAAGACAGGAAACATTCCCAAAGAAATAAACTCCTTCCGAAGGGTCTTTCTCCTCCTCTCTTTGTATAAATGCCCCTACAGCTCTGGAAGGACTGTCCTTTGCTCCAAATGATGTCCACAGTGTCTTTTCAAACACATTTCTAAACACTCAAGGTATTTGGGAGTTGACCATGAGTACTCAGATTCACCAGAGTTCCAGTCTACCTACCCTTGGTCACACTCGGGAATGTGCCTTTCCATGTGATGCAGCAAAGGGAAGACTCAAATTCTCTGTATGACTGGGCCAACATGTTCAACTTGGTCACCCGAGTGGTCACCCCCTCTCCAAATCCAGTAGTCTTTACCACAGAACCAAAACACTTGACTTCTACTTTTCTTGGAAAATGAAACCTTTACTCAATCAATTTAATAATACAGGGCAGCTAGGTGGTGCAATGAATAGAGCACTGGGCATGGAATCCTTCTGGATTCATTTTTATCTGAGCCACTGATACTTCAGATCAGAAATAAAGTGCCTGGGTTAGGAGGGATATTTTTCTTTAGTTACCCAAAGTTGTAAGTATTTTATTCTTATGTTCAGCAGTTTCAATCATGCCCTATGCTTTGTTTGGGGTTTTCTTGCAGAGATACTAGACTATTTTGTCATTTCTTTCTCCAGTTTATTTTACAGAAAAATAAAATGAGGCCAACTGGATAAAGTGACTTGCCTAGGGTCACATACCTAATAACTGTCTAAGACTAGATGTGAACTCAGAAAGATGAGTCTTGATGACTCCAAGTCCAGCACTCTATCCACCAAGCATTGCAGGGCTAAATTATTCTTGATTGTAAGTCTATCTCTTTTGCCTTACAAAATACTGAATTATAAAGTCTCCTCTCATTTATAGTAAAAGTTACCAGGTCTTGTGATATCTTGAAGCTGTGATTCCTTGGTACTTGAACTGCTTCTTTCTGGATATTTATAACACCTTTTCTTTGATGTGAGACCTCTGGATTTTGGCTATGACATTCCTGGGATTTCTCCTTTAACGGTTCTTTTCAGGAGGTGAGATTGATTCAATTTTCATTTGATCCTTGGATTGTAAAGAAGCACCTGCCTAGGCCTCCTCTCCGGGTTTACGTCCTAGTCTTCTTAAAGGCTAGGAAATTTAGACATAAGGCACTCATTCAGAAAAACTAGATTCTTTGCCTTCTCACTTCATGGGTGGTGATATGACTCTACCCTCATATCATACCTGGAAATTTTCCTTCTAATTCAACCAACCCTCTGTGTAATATTTGACACAGTCAATCTACATTGTGACCACATAACTTATTGTACAAAGAAAATGAAAGAGAAACTGCGTTGTGAACTCCACTCAAGTACCTCTCACCAATTCCCTGGACCATCCCATGGCCAAAGAGACGGGGAAGATGTTACAAATTCCCGCAGTCCCTGAGTTAAATCTAATGATTAAAGAGAAGAGCTGTGACTCTGGGGCCTGTATTCAATGCAGGACAACTCCCAAAGGGAAGCACGAGGAAGAGGAAGTGGTCCCACTGTCCCTCTCACCCTGCCGAGGAGGCAGAGATTGAGAAGCTGGCTTGCTGCTGTCCTCAAGCAGGCTTCCCTTGATGCAAACTGACTTATCTCCTGAAATGAGATAAATCTTCAAACATGGCTTCGAAATACACTATGGAAGGTGTTTGACTTCCAGGCTTCAAGAGAACAGAATCAGGCGTGATCCTATAGACCTGCACACACAGTGTATGTAATACATAGCGTGTTCATTAGTGAGCTTGAGATGTCATCTAGAGTCTCTGTGGAAGCTAGCTCTCATATCAGATGCTGCTTCCTTTGCCCATGTATACCTGGCATGAATCTTTAGTAATGCTATCCCATCTTCTCATGCATATTTATCTCTCTTGAGAAAGAATCACTTTCCTTGCGACAGATTCACTGTTGGCACAAAGTATTGATTCAAGGTATGCTTTTGGAGTATGTAACATGCTTTCTGGGGCAGCTAAGTAGTGCAATGGAGAGAGCCTTGGGCTTGCAATCAGGAAGATTCATCTTTATGAGTTCAAATCTAGCCTCAGACACTTACCAGATGTATAACTGTGGGCCAATGACTCTACCCTGTTTGCCTCAGTTCCTCCTCTACAAAACAAGCTGACAAATGGAATGGCAAAGCACTCCAGGATCTTTGCCAAGGAAACCCTAAATGGGGTCACAGAGAATTGGGTATGACTGAAAATGACTAGACAACAATAATAAGCAACATTATTTCTACAATAGACTCACCAGCTTGTATTTGCACTGGTATGTTGAGTCACCACAAGGGGTATGTATTCTCAGGTTCTAGGGATATCCTGTGGGTGTGAAGTCCCAACACCATAGTTCATGAGCCCCCACTAGTGTGCCTCCTAGCAACGTTCAGTACATGTAATTAGTTTTTAATAAAGACATTTACCAAAATGCTACAGAAAGAAAAGTTGATACAAAGTATGGTCCCCCTGAGTCTGAGGCACATTCCCTCACAAATATGTATAGCATCCATGGGAAAAGTGCATTTAAACTTAGAATAAGATGGCAGTGAGAAATACATCCAAGATACAGATGTGGTCATGACTAATACACCACTCCTGGCATTTTGTGAATTGCAAATCCTTCTTTAGAAGAATCCTCACAAGCTTACTGGGGCAGCTGGGAAGTGCCATAGTGCAGAAAGTGCTGGGCCTGAAGTCGAGAATCTTCCCAAGTTCCAGTCTAGCCTCAGGCACTTACTAACTGTGTGTCCCTGGGCAAGTCACTTAACCCTATTTGCTTCAGTTTACTCATCTATAAAATGAGCTGGAGAAGAGTTGGCCAAGAAAATCCCAAATGAGGTCATGAAGAGTAAGACACAACTGAAATGGCTGAACAACAACATGCCTTTCTTAATCAGTCAGCTAGCATTTATTGTTGCTGTTAGGCCATTTTTCAATTGTGTCTGACTCTTTGTGACGTTACTTGGGGTTTCCATGGGCAAGATACTAGAGGGGGCTGCCATTTTTTTTCTGCAGCTCATTTTACAGATGAGGAAATGGAGGCAAATAGGGTTGTGACTTTACCAGGGTCACAGCTAGTAAGTGTCTGAGGCTGAATTTGCATTCAGGAAGATGAATCTTCCCAACTTCAGGCCCAGCATTCCATCCTCCATGCATAGCTGCCAATGCAGCGGGCACTGTGCCAAGTCCTGAGGTTAAAAATTAAGGGAGAAAAACCAGTCCTTCCTCTTTTACAGTTTAATGAGATACACAACATGCAAACAACTACATAAAAACAAGATATACACAGGATGAAAGTTTTTGCTACTCTGATCAATACAATGATCCAAGACAATTTCAAAGAATTCATGATGAAAAATGCTCTCTACCTTGGTAGAGAACTAACAGACTTTGAGTGAGATTGAAGCAGACTTTTTTCACTTTCTTTGTTTTCTTGCCCTTTTTGTGGCAACGTGGCTAATATGGAAATATGGCTAATATGCATGACTTCACATGTATAATAGATATCGTATTGCTTTCCTTCTCAGTGGGTGGAGGAAGGACTAGAGGGAGAAAGAAGATTTGGAACTAAAAAATTTTTAAATGGATGTTGAAAAAAATAAATAACATACATGCAAGCACACATATGTATATATATAATGGGGGGGGAGGATATCTAAGAGGGAAAGAACTAAAATTCCTAAGAACTGGGAAAGACTTCTTGCAAAAGATGTGACTTTAGCTGAGACTTGAAGGAAGTCAAGGGAACCAGGAGGCAGAGATGATGAAGGAGAGTGTTCCAGGCCTAGGGAGAGCTAGTGGAAAGAGCAGAGAGGTTAGCATCACTGAGTCATTGGATTGCAGTATGAGGGGTGGACAAATATGAGAGGAACAGAAAGGTAGGAAGGCACCAAGTTATGAAGGGTGTTTAGAATACAAACTGAAGATTTAATCTTTGATCCTAAAAGTAATAGGGAGCCATTGGAGATTATGGAATGAGGGTGGAAGGATGATATGGGCAGACTTGCACTATATATGAGTAGAATAAATCTACAAAGAATTTGTAAACAAATTGAATCAACTTGAGAAAATTTCTAGGTCATCTACCACGTGTCCTTAATTCATCTGAAGTGACCAAAAGAATAAAAGCCACCATAGAAACTCCTTGGAGTGAGTGGAAGTGGCCTGGTGAAAATGGATGCTTCTGTGTGAGTAGATTGCTTTGTGTGCTAATGTGCTAAGAGTTGTTAAAAGGCAATATTTGTTTTTGTCAAATATTTAATTAATATTAACAAATATCTAACTGCACTTTCTTTGTTCAGTATCTGTGATGACTGGGATACTTAGCTGAGTTTCCAGAATTTGCTGTTTTCCTTGAGTCCCAAGTCTTGAGAGAGAGATGGAGAGGAGAATGGGAATTCTTCTCTTTGCCTTCCTTCTCAAAGGAGAGAAAACAACTAAATAAGTAATGGATGATTTTTAAAAAGAGAAAAAACCCTTATTTTGTATTCAATGATCAAATTACCATCCTTCCTATAGGAATGCCCTTATCTCTTGGATCTTGAAACTTTCATTTCTGAATTTATGCTTTTTGAGGTATTCTGTGTTTTCACAGCTACTGGTATAAAGCAATATCCAGTTCCATTGCTCATACTCAGATTCTCTAGGATTGAAAGCCTATAACCCGAACATTCACTTAATTCAGATTTTTCTGGTTAAAAATTTAATCTCATTCTTCTCAATGTCCATAGTATCCTTCCTGAAAACTCATATTTAATAAGACTCTGCTTTAACTAATCTTTACCTTCTATGATTTTTTTAAGACTTGTAAATCTTGGACAATAAAGGGTTACTTGCAGAAAATATTTCATGTTCAAGAAATCTTCAGCACATTTTCGATCACATTGGAAAGGAGAAGATGCACCATTTTTTTTATTAAAGAGTAAATGAATTCCAACATTTAAATGGTCCTGTGTCTGGTCAGAAGTCTGCCCTTTTTGAGTTAGTCTCCTACTTATCCACCAATCAATCAACAAACACATCTTAAAAATAGGAGCCTTTCCCTATTTTCTATCCCTCGCACTCTTCCAGCACTGGGGATGTAGAGACAAAAACTACAACAGTCCCTCCCCTCAAAGAGTTCAAATTATGGTGATGGAGATAACACATACACATGAAAGAAAAAAGAAAGGCAACAGAGTGGTGAACTTCCTGGATTCAGAAAGACCTGAGTTCAAATCCTGCCTCAGACACTTACTACCTTTCAGTTCCAATTCCCTCATCTATAAAATGAGGGTAATAGTACTTGCCTCATATAGTTGTGAATCCATGAAAAATGTGTTTATTAAGTGCTTATAGTGTTCAGAGCGCTCTGCTAAGTCGGGAGATAGAAATAAAAAAAATTTTTAAAAAGAAGTCAACCTGCCGCTCCCACTCATATTCTAATGGTGGAGACTTTCCAAAGGGAAGGTTTCAGCTGCAGGTCAGATGGAAAGATCATGTGGTCTTGAGGGGGAAACATCAAAGCAGATGATCAGGTATCTTTTTTAATGACTTTTCTACAAATAAAATGATATCAGCTCCTGATAGTAAACCATTCGACATGGCCAAGAACTTTGGTCGCCCAAACTTACTTTTCTGCTGTGGCTGAACCGCAGCAGCAAGAGTGAACCCGCTATATCTCTACAAAGGCTGATTCCCAGGATGATGCCTGAGACTATGGGCTGGAAGTCTTGCTACCCAAAGGCTCCTAGGTTCAGGGCCCCGGGCCGTCTCCTAAGGGTTGATGGTGGCCAAGGTGGTCATGGTGATTTGACTTGTGAAAATCAGATTAGTTATAATAAAGTATTTTTGCAGACCATAAAACACTATATAAAGGTTCTTTATTATGATTATATTTAATGAGAAGCAATACTTGCAACCGAAGGAATAAGGAAAAATTTCACATAGAATGTAATACTTGAGCTAAGTCTTGAAAATAAACAAGGATTCCCAAAAACCGAGCTGAGGGGAGAGTCAATTCTAAGCTCAGGAGACAGCCTCAAATTCTTGCACTTTTAGTAAGAATATTGTGCCACTGAATCCTTTCTGAGAAGTTAAATCTATGAACCATACAGGCGCTGTTCCCCCTCTTGTTTCTAGGGCCTGCGCCAGTGTACCTGGCAATATTTGCAAAAAAAAATTTTATTTAATCTAATTCAAAGAGTATGTATCTGGACACTAAGATTTGAATCAGAGTAATTGAATTGTAAAGCTTTAGGATATTTATTAGAATTACAAAAAGCCAATAATATAGTTCATTATTCTCTTATTTCAAGTCTTAGACTTATTTTCCTATAGATTGCAGCACTGATTTCTCCCGTGGACTACTTTAAAAAAAAAGTCAGCATCGATAATTTTCCCTTACAAGTTACTGTACTCGCATTGTCAGGAGCTTCTAAAATATTATTCTCTGCATATATGATTCATGATGACAAGCAGATGGTAAATTTCCCTTTGGCGAAATGCATTAGAACTGTTTGATTCTCTAGCCCTACAGTCGTGAGCTGTAATGTTAACAAATTATGTGAGATAATGCCTTCAGGAAGATAGCACTTTGAGGAGTGCAGATAAATTATTTTCTCTTGTTTATCGTTCAGTTGTGCTCGGCACTAACAGTAGACATCCTCAGGAGGTGAAGGGTCACAGGAGCACCATCTCAGAGAGCGCGCTCAATTCATCCGTTTTAAGCAGCCAACATTATGCATTTAGTGAGCAAGGAAAATCAGCCCCTTTCCTATGAGGTCACTAATAGCATTCAGAGGGAGAAGGCCCTTCTGAGGATTACGGTCATGAACCACTTTCCAGATAATGGAGCCAGATATTCACGACAATGAGGGAATCAAAGCTAAGTGATGGGAAGTCGCAGCTATCACCACACAAGAAATACCCCACAGCTTGAAGGAAGCCTCAGGAGCACCTCCAAGTGCCAAAGGGAATGGAAGACGCACTTCTAAGGAAAGCATCGGGGGTGTTGGTGCATTCACCAGGCTTTCCTGATTCTGGGTTGGTTAATGATATGCAATCTGACAAATGAGAATTGATATGAAGCACTCAGATCACTTGGTTACCATGCTGGAGGGAACCTCCAGAGGGCACTTTCCTTTTCCTCTTCCACTGAGGTCAACTTTGCCCAAAATTTGTAAAAATAACATCAACAGATGCTCAATGAAGGGAGTGCCACAGCATTAGATGAATGAACAGGGAACCACTGAGCAATTGAGCTGAACAAGCCCACTGTCAGTCACAATCTGTGGGAATACTGAGCAGGTGTTCAGCAAAGGTTTGGTGATCAATAGATTGGCTGATTGGGTTGCACCGGAAGTTGTGCCAAGAAGAGTAGGTGCATTCTGTAGAACTGACTGTGTTGGCACTACCAATGCATTAGAATTAGTGAGTGGAATGAATGAATGAAGGAAGGAAGGAAGGAAGAAAAAGCATCTATTATGTGCCATACTATGTGCCAAACACTAGGCATTCAATCACTGGGGACAGAAACAGAAGAGGAGAGATAGTCTCTGTTTTGAAAGAACTTATACTCTAAATTGGGGAATAACACATATACTGCAGGTTGGATGGAAAGACCCCAAAAGTACTAAAAGAGCTGTGTCCAGGCTGATGGAAAGGCCCAAGAGTTGGTAAGATGCTTTGGCAGGTCACATGGCAGTGTCTGAATCCAGAGGTCTTCATGAGAGTGCATACACTAAAGTCAGATTGGCCTCCCTTTTACCAAAAGGAGCAGTGTTGACCATTCATGATTCATCCAGGCAGGTCCATACATGGCACCATTACACAGGTGCCTGCCCCCATCACTTCTCCCTTGGAATATTGCACTACCTTCCTAATGGGTCTCCCTGCCTCAAGTCACTTTCTGCTCTAACTCATCCTCTACTCAGCTACCAAAACAATCTTCCTGAGCCACAGATCTGACCATACTGCTTTCCAGCTGGAGAAACTTTCAGTAGTTCCCTATTTCCTCTCAGGTAACACTTCCTTGTGAAGGCTCCCCTAATCTCCAAAGTCTAGTGCTCTCTCCTTTCCACAGTTAGTTTGTACTGTATAGGCTTGTAGATTTAGAGCTGGAAAAGACAGATCATCCCATCTCATCCATGAGACCCAGAGAGGTTAAGCTATAAGGGTCCTAGGTCTGGCTTCCAGACCAACCCTCTACCTACTGTATACCTCTGCCTCATGTTGGATCATGTGGTACAATGTATACCTTTCGACAGGGAATGTTTAGTTTTTCTTTTTGCAGTCCCTAGAATTTTACCTTGTTCTTAGAAGGCACAAAATTAATGTTCCTTGAAATGAATTGCAGTTGAACTGAGTACAAACCGAAAGCATACAAGCTCAAACTCTTAATCATCCACTTTTCTTTCCTTTTAGGGGAAAAAATCAAATTACAAGAAAATAAGCTTTAGGGGTTACCAAACAAGATCAAGCCTCCAGGATGTGCCCTAAGGTTGCCATGGATTCAGTCCCATTGCTTAGACCCTCTGTATCTCTGGACTTGCATAACAAGCATTTTTGAAACATCCCTAATGGGTTCAGATCCGTGCTAAAAAAAAATAGGAGATGTTATCCTCAACCTCAAGCTATTGACATTCTTACTGGGAAGCCTGCAATTGGAGAACACTGGCAGACTATAATCTGCTACTAAATTATGTCATAAAGACTCTAAGTGTTCAAAAACCAAAAGAGGAGGGGGAGAATAGTGCCTCAAGAACATGTCATACAGGGATAAGATGAAGCACCTGGGAATGTTTAGCTCAAAGCAGAGAAAGGTCAAGAAGGGCATCCTAATCATCTTGGAGGATTCAAAAGCTGGCACATAGAAGAGGCATCATACTTGTTTTACTTGGGCTTCAGAGGAAACAACTAGGAAGAAGGAGTAGAAAAGTGGGAGGCAAGATGGTGCGTTGGAAAGTACACAGACTCTGGAATCAGAGAATCAGGCTTTGAATCCCATCTCAGAAGCTTAGTGCCTGTGTGACTTTGGACAAGTCACTTGATTTCTCCAGACCTCCATTTCCTCATCTGTAAAATGAAGGGATTGGACTAGATGCCTCTGAGGAGCCTTCTAGCTCTAGATATAGGATGCTATGCTAAATTTCAGTGACAGCATTAAGTTTGTGGCAAGGGAAAACTCTCTAGCAATTAGCAGAATGGGTTGCCTTGAGAAGTAGTTGGTTCCCCTCCCTGGAGGTCTTCAAGCCAAGGCAAGTATAACAATTTCTCAGGCATGTTGTAGGGGGAAATATTGTTCCAGTAGGGCTTGCATTAGATGGTTCCTGGATCTTTCCAGCTCTAAGTCTTGAAGACCTCTGAGCCTCAGTTTCCTTTTCTATAAACTAAAG
Organism: Potorous gilbertii; assembly: GCA_028658325.1. Classification (NCBI taxonomy): domain Eukaryota; kingdom Metazoa; phylum Chordata; class Mammalia; order Diprotodontia; family Potoroidae; genus Potorous; species Potorous gilbertii. The sequence continues at coordinate 10,209,933 of CM053770.1, forward strand.
GTAATATTTTTGCTACCTACTTACCAAGTATGGCTCCCAACAGGCATCATTTTGCCTATTTGCAGTTCCCACGGTGACCAGACGGTGGTGTCACTGGTCCCTGAAATGGAATAAATGCAGAGCATCTTCTGTGTGTCACTCAACCTGCAGCTCTTGCACTGCCCAGCAGGTGGCATCCGCTCCTTCTGAAGGTCTTTAGCTTATGGTTTAACAATTTTCTGCAATTCTGAGTTGGTGGCATCACTATTTCTCTTAGCAGGATGGGGAAGGGGGAGTCACTCACTCTTGTCTTGAGTCCCCCATCTCCAATATTCAAAATAAAGTATTTTAAGGTTTCCTTTTCTTGGGGGAGTAGACCTTGATTTTCCAACCTACCCCTCAAATGGAGGGCTGCACCTGTGCAACTTCACCCTATAGCTGAGTGTAGTCATCACTGCCCACTGGGAGGAAACACATCCTGCCCCACCTGCATAAGCTTTCAACTGTGCAGCAGGTGCAGCTGGCTCTTTATTAGAGAACTGATCACCACTCCTTCCAGATTCCATTCATCTGGAGGCAGATTGGTAGTGGTGTGGTGGAACATGTCAGCAAAGACCCATGGTCAGATCCAGCCTCTGACACTCACTTACCAGTAAAGGAAGCATATCCTGGGAAAGTCCCTGAGCTACAAAGCCCTCACCTACATCTACTATGGGGAGAAACCTAGAGTACTTACATGCCTCACAGAGTTTCACGAAGACAAAAGGAGACAATGAGTAGAAAGTATTTTGAAGAATTTAATATTGGAATTCCCCACCTGAGTCTATGAGCTCATGGATGTGGATATTCCCTCCAATTATGTCCATTGCCATCCATTATGGCCTGCCTCGACCACACAATGAGCTTAAAGCCTTCCTTATTTTTTTTGGAGGGGGGAGGCAATCAGGGTTAAATGACTTACCTAGGGTCACACAGCTAGTAAGTGTCTGAGGCTAGACTTGAGTTCAGGTCCTCCAGACTTCTAAGCTGGTTCTCTATACATTGCACCACCTAGATGCCCCCTTCCTTACTTTTTTTCTGACATCACAAGGATATGAGTGGAACACATGGGCTGCCACCTTCTTCGACTCCTTTATCCTTTGCTTTTACCAATTAAACTGAGAGATGCCACAATAGAGAAAGCCATGAACTTAGACTCAGCTAGATTTACTTCAGTCACTTTCTAGCTGTGTGATTCTAAGCAAATGACTCAACTGCTCTTGTGCCTCAGTTTGCTTATCTGTAAACTGAGATTACTGGGTTTGATGTTCTCTAAGGGTCCTTCCACCTCTAAATCTATGATGCTACAGGTTTGCTAAGGCCATGATGACACAACTGCACTGTCTAGAGCTAGCTAGCTCACTGGGTGTCAGAACAAGTAACTGAAGAAGACAAGGATGTGGGTTCAATCATTCTAGAGAACAGCTCACAATACATCCTGGCCACAAGTTGCACCCAGACCCTAACAAGCTATCAAGCTGCCTTGTGAGGTTTCCTGGATGAGACAAAATGATGACTTGTATTACCCATTGCTGCTTGAAGAGCAAGCAGGTCAATGAATATATTCAGACAGGCTTCCTGCATAGGTGCTTGGGAACCCTGAGCTGCAGCTGGGCAGGATGGAGGGTTCCTAGATGATCTTTAAAAAATCTAAATCATGGCCAATAAAAGCAAACATTCTGATAGACTCTGTTGTTGTTGAGTCATGTCCAACTCTATGTGACTCCATTTGGGGTTTTCTTGGCAAAGATACTGGAATGATTTGTCATTTCCTTCTCCAACTCATTTTATAGTTGAGGAAACTGAGGTAAACAGGGGTAAGTGACTTACCCAGGGTAACACAGCTAGTCAGTATCTAAGATCAGATTTGAACTCAGGTCTTCCTGACTCCAGATCTAGTGCTCCACCCACCAAGTCACCTAACTACCCCTAATATTATGTGTGTCTATGCACACTCTAACACACAGACACAATATTTAAATATATACAATATATAATATTCTAATATACAAATCAAAAATGTTAATGATAACAACATGAACAAGTATTTCATTTTTTTAAACAATGACTTGTAAATGTGATACTGAAATGGAGCAGGCAGAGCCTTCAACTTTACTGACTACAAGCTGCCCATGGAAACCAAAGCTCATCTTTTAGGCAGAACATTTTACCAAGGTTGCCATAGTGAATGAATATCAGAGTCTGAAGAACCATGAATGTCCTCTGGAATGCAACAGCAAATGATAATGGGAGGTGTGAGCAGTCTGCAACAGGGAACCAATAGGAACTCCAAGAATTAGGAGAATAGTTATCAGCAAGAAAATGTCTGACAGGAAGAGATGATGAACTGGTCACATGGTAGTGCAAGGCCAAGAGGGTTCCACTGGTGCCCTAAAGATGTCGGAAAAAATCAAGACAATTGAGCAAAACCTTTATTAAGGTGAACTTCTGGGAGGAAATGGATGAGAGATGCATGGGATGGACAAGCTATGATCTACACTTTTAGAAGGAACTCCCAGATTCATGAAATCAGTTTCATTGGCATACATAAGCTGTTAATTTTCAATTCAAATTGTGCCTCAGACACTCCCTCTCTTTGTGACCCTGAGTCACTTAACCTTTCTATGCCTCAGTTTTCTCTTCTATTAAATGGTGAGATTAATAGTGACTACACCCAGGGGTTGTTGTGAGGTTGCAAACCTTAAAACATTATGTAAGTACTATTTTTAATTTTAGCAAAATAGTTACAAAAATACTCTGTTTTTGCTACAGCTTTTTTCTGTTAAATTCAGTTACAACATTATTATTTGCAGAGCTAGATTCAATAAGTCTAAGATTTTCTTCCCTCAGCATCACTTCCAGGAAATCTTTCTGTATTTATTCATATTCTTTGTAGCCATCATTTCATACAATGGAATAATAACCCTCTACCTTCATATGCCACAGCTGTTTCAGGCATTCCCCAATAACTGGACTCACAAGTGTTATCTAACAATTTTCCATCACAAATGGTATTGCCACTCTGGAGAATAGACGCTAAGCTGTCTAGGTCTGTTCTTGCGACCACTAATATTGACTGTATGACCCTGGACAAGTCACTTAACTGTACTGAGAAACTCCGTTAAAAGTATGAAATACAGAGAAGATACTAACTTACATTGTTAGTTTCTTCATCTGGAGAACTCCACATTCCAATGAAATCACAGAGTGGGTCCCTCTCCCCCTCTCTATTTTTCTTACATGTAGTCAAATTTTTATTTTTAACTTACTCTTAAAATTTTCTTGTAAGACATTTATTGTATCTCAAAACAAACCAAGTGAGTCGTGTTTCGGTCAGCCCCAGGTCCTTGGGCATCATTACCACCCACTCATTAGATAAGATGTCGTTCTTAGACACCAAAATTCAGTTTTCGGTGAAATTGTCTTTTGGAAACTGATTTCATCATCTGAAGGTAGAATGTGGCATAGAAAAGGAGACTTGTAAGGGTCCTTCTAAATAGATATTGTTCAGACATTTAGAGCTGTAAGTTAAAAATGAAATCGTTTTGTACAATGGTAGCTTTCACATCCGCAAATTGAAAACCCTAATGCAATAGAGTTCTTTGAATTCTTTGCTTCCAACTGGGGGTAGATTGTCATGTCGGAGAATGATCATCGGATAATGCAGAAGAATTCCATAGATCACGAAGCAGGCTTTCCCTAATGTGATAGCCTTCCCTCCCTGGTGGGTCCATTCAGCTACGAATGACTCATCCTATCAGTCACTCATGTCTTCCACTAAGACTCAGACAATTTCAATACAAAATAGAAAATAGAAAATACAATCTATGCAAGTCAGGAGACCAAAAAGAGAATCATAGACCTCAGTCTCTTGTTTAAATAGACAAAGAAGCCTTAATTCTTATCGAGGATGCTTCCATCTAAGCTGGTGGCCTTCATCTCAGACTGAGCAACCTAAGTGCATAAAAAACATATTACTTTTGATGTGGGAGATGCACAGAAAAGCAGCCTCTTAAGTGTCCTGATAAACTGGAGAAATCTCCATCCTGTGAGAGCTCTAACATCCCAGCAGTGGTAGGGATAAGATGATCCATGACTCCAAGGACTCCGGGTCATCTCTCCTACACATCTCTGCACATCTGGGAAACATTTCTTCCTAAGAGTACTCTGGGTATGTGGCCAGTTGGCATTCACTTTAATTTTAACATGCAGCAAAGGGCTGCCAACATTTCCATTTAGAATGCGTGATTAGGGCAGCCTGTAGGCAGCTGCAAAACAAGCTTATCTACTTACTAAACTCAGTCCAGACTGTTCAGAACTTGCTGCTGCTATTACTTTGTAAAAGATGATATGTGTAGTTACCAGGTGGGCACCTGACTAGCAGAAGAGAGGAGGTGACTGCCATTAAGGATCATTTCCTATTTCCATTCAAGTTTTTGCTTAGTTTTAATCTGTTTCTTTAAAAAAAATAATTATGAACTTAACAAACACCAAATTTTTTATTTTTATTTTTTGTTTGTCTTCAGTGTTCTACAATCACTTCCATATATCTTAGATATTTTCCTCTCCCTCTCCTTCCTTCTCCCCTACCTCTCCACTCCCTCCCTGAGACAGCACACAATTTTATATAGGTTCTATGCATACATTCCTATTAAAAACATTTTCACCTTAGTAAAGTTGCATAGAAGAATTAAAATGAATGGGAGAAATCATAAAACAAACCAAAACATAATACAAAAGAAAATGATCTGCTTCATTCTGCGACTGAACTCCATAGTTCTTTCTCTGTATGTGGAAGTCATTGTGCCTTAACAGACCACTGGAAATTTTTTTAAGTCCTTTTATTGCAATGAAGTACTAAGTCTACCAGAAAAATTCCTCACACACTGTGGTTGTTGCTGTATACAAAGTTCTCCTGGTTCTTCTCCTTTCACTCACCATCAGTTCATATAAGTCTTTCCAGGCTTCTCTAAAGTCTTCCTGTTCATCATTTCTTATAGCACAATAGTATTCCATTACATTCATATACCACAGTTTATTCAGTCATTCTCCAATTCCAGTTTTTGGCCACCACAAAGAGAGCTACTATAAATATTTTTGTACAAGTGGTAGCATTTCCCATTTTTATGATTTCTTGGGGATATAGTCCTAGAAGCGATATTGCTAGGTCAACTGGCATACAGATTGTTGTAGCCCTTTGGCCATAGTTCCAAATTGCTCTCCAGAATAGTTTAATCAGCTCACAGCTCCACCAACATGAATTAGTGTTCCAACTCTCCCATATCTTCACCAAAATTTATCATCTTCCTGTTTTGTCATGTTAGTCAATCTGATAGGTGTGATGTAGTGTCTCAAAGTTGTTTTCATTTGCATTTCTCTAATCAATAGTGATTTAGAGTATTTTTTCATATGACTATAGATAGCTTTAATTTCACCAAATTTTTTAAATGAACATTTTCATAGACAGTGTCAAACTGAAACAGGGAATCATGAATCTCCATCATGTACAACTAGCTTTTCCTTCAAATATAGAACAAATTCAACCTGTAACTTTTCTTTTTAATAGAACTCATCATATAAGTAGATTCAAGCAAAGTAAAGTGAAGGGGTGCAGTGGATAGAATGCTGGCCATGGAGTCAGGAGGGCCTGGGTTCAAATGTGACCTCAGACACTTAACTATCTGTGTGACGCTGGATAAATTACTTTCACCCTGTTTGCCTCAGTTTCTTCATCTATAAAATGAGCTGCAGAAGGAAATGACAAACTGTTCCAGCACCTCTTCAAAGAAACCCACAAATGAACAATTCAACAGCGACAATAACATACTCAAGCAAAACAAAATTTCCACATTGGCCACATCCCAAGATGGGTCTGCATTCTACATGTTAGTCTATTTGAAGGAAGAGACAACTTCAGAGAAGATTTTTATGAACTGATACAGAATGAAGGGATCAGAATCAGGCCAATAATTTATGTATTGTTAAAAACAAAACCTGAAACTTTCAAGGCTGTCTCTTATCTGTTTTCTTCTGACCTTCCTCTTATGTTCTCTTCTGAGCATTAAAAATGATGCATCAGTGAATAATTCTTTTCTTTCTTCAATGATACCCTCTCTTTATTCCTAACCCTATGACTGACCTCTCTCCCTTCAAATATCTCCTTAAAAATTTAGAAAAGTAAAAACTCCTGTACCAAATATGCCGTTAGTTCCCTCCAAATCCCACATTGACTGTGTCTGAAAATGTATGTTTTATTTTGTATCTTGTGTCCGCCTTTCTGTCAGGAGAAGGGAATGCTACATTATCTGTCCTTGGGAATCCTGCTGTGCATTGAATCTGTCAGAGTTCATAAGTTTTTACCATATTGTTATCATTCTATAGATTATTCTTCTGGTGGCTCTCATTTCATTGTTTCTTCTGGGGAAAGCATTTTTTACCAATAAGATGTAGTAGAAATATGGTGCCTTATTATTGTTTACTATAGAACAAGCCTTCAGAGTGAGCCAATCTTCTGGGCTAATCTCAGCGGCCAGGTCGACACTAGTCAAAGTCATTCCCTAGCTGCCCGTAATAAGGGGACCCCTTGCAATATTCAAGAACACCTGGCATAACACTAATGTCACAGGGATTGGGTGGAAGCATCTCTGCTCTCTTTCCCCTCCCAACCAGGGAGAGATAGACTAGAGAGTCTCACAGGTCACCCCTACGGGGCTGCCTCCCTGGTGGGACTTTCTTTGCTAGTCCTTCCTGCCTCCCTCCAGCCCTCAGCTTGGTGGAGGAAGCTTGGTGTCAATGGGTTCACTCTTCAGGGGGAAATGTAAGTGAGCCTCATGTCCAAGTTTTGCTTGAAAGAGTTTTAGGATCATTCTTCAACTAAATGAGAGCTCAGTGGCCCCCGAGAGACTTTTTAGTCCCCAAAGCCAGAAGTAGGGTCCTTGAACAGCTAGACTATGAAATAGAGTCCCTCAGGGCCATCCTGGGAATACTCTGGTTTCAAGAGACAATATGTGATCTGCAGACAAAGGGAAGAAACAACTATAAAATAGGATGAAATTTGCAAAGTAGCCTCATCTATGAATGCTAAAAATAGGACGAGAGATTTTTTTGCAAGTCTGTCTAGACTACAGAGATAAAAGAAGTAAAGGAGTGAGGAGGAAAGCTATCCACGGGAGTACCGGTGACTGTCTAACAACCAGCTTTCTGAAACACGTGACATACTTTTAAGCTTAAGCTGCCTTACTAATATTTTCTCCATTCCAATCAGCCAAACAATCAATCAAGCCCTCGTTTGTACTTTGTAGATTTCTGAGATCACACCAAACATTTAACAATCAGTTTTACCCCATAAAAGCTGACTTCCTGAAACACGATGGGGAGCAAGTAGAGATTCCACTACCACTCAGGAACCTTGCCCCAGTTAGATTATTGCAGTCCCAACTCCCTTCCATGAGTGACTCTTCTCTCTACCCCAGGAGGACCCAGCAACTTCATTGAATAGGGATTCCTTCTTCTCTGCTGGAGGCAGTTGTATTCTCAAGATCTCAACTGTCACAAAAATATTTGCCCCAGAGAAATCTTCAGTCCACCCTCCCTTGCAGAATATTATATTGCAGCACGATAACCCTTTTTACTGGACAACTTAGGGGAAATTCTAACAGCTAGAAGGAAAGGACAGAGGGTAGCCAGAGATAAGACAGAGGATAAGAACCAGAGATGTTGGAGATGGACAATTGAATGGGGAGGCAGAAAATCCTTCTTCCCATAACATACTCAACAATATTTCTTAAGCACTTACAATGTTGGACACTGGGGATACAAAGTCAAAAATGAAATGAGTCTTGCCCTCAAGGAGTTTACACACACACCCACACCCACACACACACACACATTGTTTCCCAATTTTTCAGAAGGCTAGCCTTACCCCTGTCTACAGATGCACCATTAAAACTCAGAGAAAGATTTGCTTCTAAAACAAAAACATGTTTTACAATCAATTCATAAAGAGTTATTATGTACCTGCTATGTGAAAGGCATGGTGCAAAGTGCTATGGAAGGACACCCTTAATACTCATAATAAATGACCTTGTCCTGATAACAGACATTGTATCACTTGCCCAATGCATCAAGTCACTACAAAGTTGACTACCACATGACAAAATTTTAAATGCCAATGTCATGAAAGAGCTACAATTGCATTCCATCTACTCTATTTAGCTATGGGAGCATGAACAAATCACTTTGCCTCTTTGGGTCCCATTTATTCCATCTACAAAATAAGCCTAATAATAATTGAACTGCCCAGTTCACAAGATTTTTTCCAAAGAAAGTGTTTTGTAAACCTTAATGCACTATCAAGCTCAGAGATATCATTTCCTCTATGCTACCTCAAATAAATTTCCTGACTTGGATGGAATTATATAGACAGTTTAAAAAAGAATTAATTGTAAAGTAGAACTAATAAGCATTGGGAAATGGCCAGTGGTCACAAATGTCTGCGATAGGCAAAAGGCTAAATGTCCTATGATTTTGCTACCATTGGGCAGGTTACACTAGCAAGTTCTTGTTACTGTTCAGTCATTTCAGTTGTGTCCAATTCTTCATGATCCCACTGGGGATTTTCTTTTTTTATATTTATTTATTTATTTTTAGTTTTCAACATTCATTTCCACAGAATTTTGAGTTTCAAATTTTCTCCCCATCTCTCCCCTCCCCCACCCCAAAATGTCATGCATTCTGATTACCCCTTCCCCCAATCTGCCTTCCTTTCTATCACTCCCCTCCCTTCCCTTATCCTCATCTTCTCTCCTTTCTTGTAGGGCAAGATAGATTTCTATACCCCATTACCTATATTTCTTATTTCCCAGTTGTATACAATAACAATTCTCAACCTTTGTTTCTAATACTTTGAATTCCAACTTCTCTCCCTTCCTCCTTCCCCACCCATCCCCACTGAGAAGGCAAGCAATTCAATATAGGCCATATATGTGTAGTTTTGTAAAAGACTTCCATAATATTACTGCCTCATCCCAGTTGCTCTCCTTTCTATCATCCCCCCACTCTACTTATCCCCTTCTTCCCTACTTTCCTGTAGTATAAGATAGATTTTTATACCAAATTGAGTGAGTGTGTTATTTCCTCCTTAAGCAAAATGTGATGAGAATAAGCTTCATTTCTTCCCTCTCACCTCCTCCCTTTTCTCCTCCATTGAAAAAGATTTTTCTTGCTTCTTTTATGAGAGATAATTTGCCCCATTCTATTTCTCCCTTTCTCCTCCCAATACATTCCTCTCTCCTTAATTTTATTTTTTTAGATATCATCCCTTCCTATTCAACTCACGCTGTGCTTCCTGTCTATATATATGTATGTATGTATGTATGTATGTGTGTGTGTGTGTGTGTGTGTGTGTAATCCCTCCAACTACCTAAATACTGAGAAAAATTTCAAGTTACAAATATTCTTTTTCCATGTAGGAATGTAAACAGTTCAACTTTAGAAAGTCCCTTATGATTTCTTTTTCCTGTTTACCTTTTCATGCTTCTCTTGATTCTTGTGTTTGAAAGTCAAATTTTCTATTCAGTTCTAGTCTTTTCATCAAGAATGCTCTATTTCATTGAATAGTCATTTTTCCCCTGAAGTATTATACTCAGTTTTGCTGGGTAGGTGGTTCTTAGTTTTAATCCTAATTCCTTTGACTTCTGAAATATCATATTCCAAGTCCTTCAATCCCCTAATGTAGAAGCTACTAGATTTTGTGTTATCCTGATTGTATTTCTTCAATACTCAAATTGTTTCTTTCTAGCTGTTTACAATATTTTCTCCTTCACCTGGGAGCTCTGTTATTTGGCTACAATTTTCCTAGGAGTTTCACTTTTCAGATCTCTTTCAGGAGGTGATTGGTAGATTCTTTCAATATGTATTTTGCCTCCTGGTTCTAGAATATCAGGGCAGTTTTCCTTGGTAATTTCAAAAAGATGATGTCTAGACTCTTTTGTTGATCATGGCTTTCAGGTAGTCCCATAATTTTTAAATTGTCCCTCCTGGATCTATTTTCCAGGTCAGTTGTTTTTCCAGTGAGGTATTTCACATTATCTTCTACTTTTTCATACTTTTGGTTTTGTTTTGTAATTTCTTGGTTTCTCATAAAGTCATTAATTTCCATCTGCTCCACTTCTCATTTTTAAAGAACTATTTTCTTCAGTGAGCTTTTGAACCTCCTTTTCCATTTGACTAATTCTGCTTTTTAAAACATTCTTCTCATTGGCTTTTTGGATCTCTTTTGCCAATTGAGTTAGACTATTTTTAAAGTTGTTACTTTATCATTTTTTGGGTCTCCTTTAGCAAGGTGTTGACTCACTTTTCATGATTTTCTTGCATCTTTCTCATTTTTCTTCCTAATTTTTCCTCCACCTCTCTTATTTTATTTTCAAAATTCTTTTTGAGCTCTTCCATGGCCTGAGACCATTGAATATTTATTTTGGAGGTTTTGAATGCAGAAGTCTTGACTTTTATGTCTTCCTCTGATAGTATTCATTGTTCTTCCTCATCAGAAAGGATGGAAGAAAATACCTGTTTACCAAGAAAGTAGCCTTCTTTGGTGTTATTTTTTCCGCCTTTTTTGGGCATTTCCCCAGCCAGTTACTTGACTTTTGAGTCCTTTGTAAAGAGGAGACTATATTCTAGGGGCCTATAAGTTCTCAGTTCCTTCAAAGTGGCACAATCAAGGGAGAGGAGTTTACTCCTCTCCTAGCCTGCACCCTAGCCTGGTAGCAACCACAGGCACTCTGTTGTGTCCAGGATCTGCCTGCAGGGTTCCCTCTCCAGAGCCTCCACCAGCTCCACTGCCAGCACTCTTCCTCAACCCAGGAAAGCCACTCAGGGCTGAGATTCAGATCAGCCTCTACATTCCCTCAGGGTCTTTAGGCAGAGGGCTTCAAAAATGAGCAACGCCGCTGCTGTGGCTGCCGCTAGACTGCGTTCTTTCTCACTCAAGTGAATGAGCTTTCTCACTGACTTTTGAATCTGTCTTTGGTGTTTGTGGGTTGAGCAATCTGGGAACTACTGCTGCTGTTGACACCCTGAAGCCTGTTCCAGGTCCTGTCCCTGCCATACCACGTGACCCACACTGCACTCCATGATAGACCTTTCATGTTGGCCTTCTAGGGTGTCTTGGGCTGTAAATCTGTTTTACTCTGTCGTTTTGTGACTTCTGCTGCTCTAGAATTTGTTTAGAGTCATTTTTACAGGTATTTTATGGGCTATGGGTGGGGGGAGCTTCTATAGGTCCATCTTTCTACTCCATCATCTTGGCTCCAGCTCCCATTGGGGATTTTCTTGGCAGATATTGAAATGGTTTAACGTTTCCTTCTCCATGTCATTTTTACATATGAAGAAACTGAGGTAAACAAGGTAAGTGCTTTGATCAGAGTCATACATCTAGTTAGTGTCTAAGACCAGATTTGAACTCAGGAAGATATGCTTTCCATATTCTAGGCCCTACCCTCTATCTAACTGTCCAGATTTGCAGGTTGAGGTCACATAAAACATTTATTCCAAAGTGTTGTAGGTCATGTTCTGTCTCTTAATCAGGGTTTTATTTTTTTTTTTGCTTTAAAGCTATTAGGGAAGAAAAAATATTTGTACCCACCAAGTCCACCCAATGGAAAGTCTAAAGGACTGTCTGCAGATGATAAAGGTCTCTCTCTTCTCATTGACTTTTAAATATGTAATGTGTGTTGGGGTATATTCAGCCACCAAGCTTGGGTGAAATCTAGATGCCAATGAATCCAGAGACATAATTCTTTAAAACCTCCTGGTCAGTTGACTCCTAGGTCTTTTCTTCTCAGGGCAGTATGCTAATATCAATCAGAAAAAATGGAAACAGACTGAAGTAGTGCTTTGAAGACCTGGGTTCTAGGCCTGGCTCTTTTGCTAATTACTTCGGTGACCTGGAGAAGCCCCTTTCCCTTTCTGTTCCTCAGTCTCCTCATATGTAAACTGAGAGGTTGAACCACTCACTCTAAGACCCCACCTGGCTTTCTTCACCTTTTAGCTTATTAGGGTTCACTTAGCTTCAATCATATCTTTGTAGACTCGGTTGACTCAAAGGTTCAACCAACCTTTTAATTACTTTGAAACTTTTAATTACTTTGAAACTATAAGAGCCCATTAGAGTCTAACTCTAAACTGATGCTAAAGAAAGACTTACCTGTCTTTTTATTGTTTTTGTGAGTTCTCTCAAAGACAGTCAACAATATCTCTATTGTGCCCAGGTCAGCATTTATTTCAAGTCAAGTTAACAAGCGCACATTAAGTACCTAGTATGTACCAGCGACTGTGCTAGCATCAGGAATATAAAGAAAAGTAAAAACTATCTCTGCCCCTGAGTAGCTCAGGTCATCAGAGGGGAGACAGCATTCAAACCACTATGGGCAAACAAGATAGACACAAGGTAAGGCAGAGATGGTCTCAAAGGAAATTAAGGGATTGAGAATTACTTCTTACAGAAGGTAGAATTTGAACTGTGACTTGAATGGAGCCAGAGGGAGGGAAGGAGGAAGTGTCTTCTAGGCTGGGAGACAGCCCATGGGGGAAGATGTACTGAGTCAGGAGATGGAGGCCATCATGCCAGAGAGAGCAAGAAGACTAGTGGCACTGGCCTCCTTGTTGGAAGATGATCATAGAACATGTAAAGTATTAAGTCAAAGTAAAGGCATTTATTGAGATACTCTGTGTTAGAGCTCTCATTAATCTCTTCATTTTACAGAGGGGAAAAATGAGGCCCTAGAGAAGTTAGTGACTCACCCAAGGACACACACTTTCAGAAGAAGGACTTGAACCCTGGTCCCATGGCACCAGAACCAAGACTCTTTCCACTGAACTACCCTGTGTCACAGATGGTCTCATTTTATCAGAATAAATAAATGATGCCTGATCTACTAGAAGAAAAGGAAGCCATGTTAACCTATGAAAGAAACAAAAGGGGCATGTGCTATTTTGTTTTGCTTTTTAATTTGTTAATAATAAAAAGCCTTTTAGGAACAATTTTATTTCTAACTCTAGACTTCATTTCTATAATTCAATGGATCTGTGATCTCATCTCATCAGTGTGGGGACTCCCTCCATCAATGCTGATGTCTGTGCCTTCTCCTCTTGTGAGACCTTCATCCTCTGTCATCCTGGAAATATTCTTCAGGGCGTCTACCCAACCCATATCCTTCACTGTAGCTCTTAGCACCTCGTGGATACCAGCAGAGAACGCAGTCTATCCGTTGTTTTTGCCTCACTCGACAAAGAGGTGCCATTTCCACTCACACGCTCTCTGAGGACCTCCTTGCTTTGCACTTCCTTGTTCACAATATGTTGTAGAAAGAATATTATTGTTCTCATGGTACAGTGGAGGATGCTGAGTTTCCAAGGGGTTAGGAATTGCCTATGGTTACATAGCTGGTGTCAGAGATGGGATTCAAACCCAAGTCTCCCAGTGACCCTTGAATGACTTCATCTGCAACCCATAACCAACAAACAGAAAGCCCACCAACCATAGGCCTCTCGCTTGCTCTTAATTCTTGGGAGATTGTGGCATTCCATACCTCACCAACACGCTGCATTTCCAGAAGAAAACTGAGGTTATAAAGATGAGTCTTTTTTTAAAACAAAAGATTGAGGTCATTCAATGTCATGGCCACCCATGGGTTCTTCTTTCCTTAAAAGGTTATTTTCATCATTCCTTTTCTCTTTGAAGTATAATCATGGCTGAGGCTCCCCCATGAAGTCTCTTGGCTAATAGACATCTTGTTTGAGCTGGGGTCTGACCCCAAAAAAGAATCATAATCCATCTTTGACTCATTGACCCCACCTGGAGTTACTCCAGGAAAATCTCTAAATATAGTTTATTCAAGTCTAGGTTTCCTCAAATATGGGTTAAAGGGTTCCGGGTCCCAAACAAGCCTTCAAGGTAGCAATGCATCTTGGTGGGACAGTTTTTTTTTCTTTATCCCTACAGAACATGCGCAAGATGCAACTTATTCACAGGGACCCATCAATCAATCAGGAAGCATTTAATAGGTACCTACTGCGTGCTGGGTACTGTTCTAGGAACAGGGGATATACGTGCAAAAGATAAAACAATCTCTACCCAAAGGAAATAAAGAGAGATATATGAAGCCTTCACCAGTTCATTATTTCTCTTTGGAAGGGGGTTGAATTTGGGCTTGCCATTAGTGTCCTACGTTATCCCCTCTTGACTTACGATGCCACCTTATGGCTTGGATTCTCCTTGCCCCCATTAAATAAGCAAAATATAAGTGATGAGCTACTAGTCTTATTTCTTCATTCATACACTCACTTAGATAAGGAACACCTATTGCTAAATACCAAGGCGACCTGCCTCTTACCTCTTTAAGTATGAAAAATCAACACATCTCCTTTCCAATTAAAAACAAAAAGGATGAAAAGTATAAATAAGACATACTATCATTATTTCCATTCCTTAAGCACTGTAATACATAGTTAACCAATTTGCACTGCTAACATTCTGTCTTTAGTTGAAATTGCCACTTCCAAACACCTGCCTGAGACATACCTGTCTGGCAATGAAAGCTCATTGAAAAAGGAAACCTACCATTTCTATGACAACCCTTCAATGGGGGAGAAAAACATTTCTTTTTGCAAAACCCAACTTGTCATAACATGGCATGGTGGAAAGAACACTGGTCTGGGAATTGGGAGATCTGGGTTCTGATCTGATCCTCGCTTTGTTTTCTGTAGGACCTCTTTGCTCCTCTGGGATTCCATCTCATCATCTTAAATTGAGGGGGCTATACTGATGACCTACTATCTTATCCAGTCATGACATTCTACGCTTTTATGTGAGCTCTATCAGTCCAGTACTGCTGCTGAAGCATCCCAGTATGGGCCATCAGGGAGTGAATGGAGAGTGGGATCCCAGCCATGGGGGGCAGAGGTTGTTTCTGCCTGCCTCCTACAGGGGAAATTCAGGGAACTGGGCTTTTTGGGAGTTGCTGGAAGGGAGATGGGAATGTGCAGGTATGGTGGACTAGGAGAGGATGGAACACCAAGGGCTAATATGATACGACATGACCTATGATATACTGATGATATGACCTTGTGTAATGTGATATAATGTAGCATAATGTAGTATGTTATAATGTAATTTGATTTAATGTTACATTGTAACATGATATAATACAATAGTATATAATGTAACATAATGCAATGTGACAGGACATAATGTCATATGATACAAGATTATATAATATACTCTATTTTGTACAGTGTTCCAAGTTTTACAAAACTCTTTCTTTACAACCCTGTGAGGCAAGTAGAAATAGTGATATATGCTATCTTTTCAGTGGATGAAGGTATGCAAATACATTTTATTCATGATCTCATTTGAACATTTGAACATTTAGGATCAATGATTTCAAGGCAGAAAGGCGAACAGAGGTCATCTAGGCCAAATGCCTTCCTCACTTTACAGATGAGAAAACTGAGGCACAGTGAGGTCTAGAATGGTTGCTGGAGTTGACATAGGCAGTAAGTGTCAGAGGCAAGATTTAAACCCAGGGTCCTGACTTCCACCCCACCCAGGGCATCCATTCTCTACAGCCCAGTGAGATGAGCACTCCAGGTGCGATTATCTCCATTGTAAAGCTAAGGATATTGAGGTTTTTGAAGATTAAGGACTTACTTTTGGGTATACGGTCCACATCAGATTCACGTCTCTACTAACTCTTTATCCCCACTGAACACAAGGCTCTTGCCAGTACGGAGTGAGACTCCCTCAAGAAACAGCAGCCAATAAATAGGTCCCAGAAGCTAGAACTTAAGGCTGGTAATCTGACCTTTCTCACCCCTTGATTTTCATCTCAAGGGGACAAGCAAAGCAGAGGGGTTGAGGGAAAAGGGATGAGATTTGGGGTCAGAAGATGAACTCTTTCTGGGAACCTCTAGGCCTCTGTTTTCTCAGCTACAAAGTAAGGAGTTTGAGTGATCGATGTCTCTGGTCCCCCAAAGTTCTAGCACTATGACAGTAAAAACTCTGTGCGGTTAGAAGCTTGGAGAAATCTTCATGCTTGTAAATCACTTGGGTTGAATCTCCTAAGGGAGCCCCCTGTGTCCTCGCATTTCCTCATGGGCTAGAGTTTTGGGGTGAATACTCTTGTGAACAAACTAGTCAGTCAACCTTAGGGACCCTGACCAGGAGACCAGTACTAGAGGCCTCTATGTTCTAAACCTTGGGTCTTGACCTGGGCTCCATCAGTGAATTTCAGGGAGTCTGTGAATGTGGAGTGGAAAAATTTACATCTTTATGTCAATAGAATTAGTTTCCCTTTTATTGCTATGCATTTTATCATATGCATTTAAACACATGATTTGAAGGAGTCCATGGGTTTTCCCAGAACACCAACAGGGGTCTAAATCCCTCCCTTCTCCAAAAGATGAAGCATCCCGCTTGCTTTCATCTCTCCTTACCCACTCCGTTTCCCTAAAATGCCACTTCTTGAGTCTGATAAGAGAATGCATCCACTTCTGTGGTTGAGCCATTTTGACTTGATAGCCACATCATAGCCCATAATAGGTACTTTATAATTGCCTGTTAACTGGTTTATGAAACTGTTAACTTGGTCGATTTGGTCAAACAATTACTCATTCTGAGAAAGGTTCAAACTAAGTCACTTGATCTCATGTAAACCACCACTGGAACAAAAGTTATTTGCTTAAATTATCACTTTCAAATTGGTTGGGTGGGGAAGGAGGGAGGGAACCTCTCTCTAAATGACTTAATCTATAGGACTCTAGCCCCATCCATTTCCACAGGATTAGGAAGCATGATACAGAGGAGGATACAGTCAAGTAGATTTCATGTGGATAGAGAACTGCCAATTCTTTCCCTGAAATCTGGGGCCATGTTTGTTTCTAATAAGAGCTCTTAATGAAAATTGCTATGTGCACTCAGCGGCAAATGCTGCTTGGCACAACTCACTCTTGCTCTCCCGCTCTTGTTTATATGGTATTTTCATCATTTACCAGGACTCTGTTTTTATCATCAGGAGATTGATAGAAGCAAATGTGGAGCATCAGGGAGAAAGAAAAGGCTTGAAAACAAGAGAGTGCTGCCGTTTTCACAGCCCCATTGCTTAATTGATACTCGGTGCATCGCTATTCAGTTTAAAACCAATTATGTTGATTTAGCCATACAAAGAAAACCTCCCCTTTCAAGCTTGCTGGACGGTTGGGAATCATTTTTTAAATGCCTTTTAGATCTCATCCTTGAAAATGGTGATTCCTATGGGAGGATGGTGAGTCAAAGGGACTATTTTCAAGAAACAATCAAATTGTCATGAGGAAATTTGGAGAAACGAGATAGCTTCACCTTGCACACATTTTCTTACTTTGAAGTGTCCTACTAACACTGGTAGACAGAGAACCTACTAATTTTCACCTGTAGCAAAAGTATCCCATGGTATTTTAAAAATACAATTAGCTTAAAAAGGGGGGAGAGGAGATAAACTATTAATATCTTTGGATAGGGCTAACATAGAAAACTAATAATTTACCCTGAGAGAGAGTGTGTGTGGTATGGTACAAAGTGCACTGGCCCTGGGTTCAGATCCCTCCTCTGATCCTTGCTCTCTGGGGCAAACTTAGGCAAGTTTCTTAAGATCCCTGGTCTTTG
Organism: Potorous gilbertii; assembly: GCA_028658325.1. Lineage (NCBI taxonomy): Eukaryota > Metazoa > Chordata > Mammalia > Diprotodontia > Potoroidae > Potorous > Potorous gilbertii. The sequence continues at coordinate 10,227,649 of CM053770.1, forward strand.
TTTCCTCATCTGCAAAATGAGTTGGAGTAGGTGGCACCAGAGGAGGACTAGTTCAAGTACAGCTTGTTGACAATCTGATACTCAAAGGCATTGTAACGATAAGAATGCTTTTTAAAAATGTTCCTCATTTCTTTTTTCCTTCCTTCCTTCTTCTTTCCCTTTCCTTTCCTTTCCTTCCCTTCCTTCCAGTTATAATTCAACTCCCTCTGTCAGAACCTGGCTTCTTCCTACTTTTCCAGCCCTTTCACATACTCTATGATGTAATGACACTTTATCTCCTTGCTGTCCTTTGTCCAAGACACCCCATCTCCTAACTCTGGGCATATTCTCTGACTGTCCTCCATACACAAAATGCTTTCTCTCCTCATTTCTGCCTCCAGGTTTCTCTAGCTTCCTTCAAGCCCCAGCTAAAATCTTCCCTTCTATAAGAAGCTTTCCCATTTCCCCTTAATGCTAGTGCCCCCCTCTTAGATTATCTCCAATTCATCATTTCTATATCTTGTTTGTACATAGTTGCTAGCGAGTTGCCTCCCCAATTAAACTGTGGGTTTTGTGAGCATAGGCACTGTTTTTTTTTTCTTTTACTTTACCCCCAGCACTTCAGAATAGTTCTTAGCACACAATTTAATATTGACAGATCTTTTTTTCTTGTTCATCTGTTTGCTAATGCTGCTGAGATTCTCTAGATTATTGATTTCCATTCCAAACTACCTATAATTCATTTTCCCTTCCATTCCTTCTTGCTACTTTGTGAGACAATGTCTTATAATCTTCTAAAAATCTTCCTATAAGACTCAGAAATTAATTTACTAGCTAAATTGATATATTCTTAAGCTGTCATAACATTCTTATTGGCAAGAAGATCAAGTATTTGCTGACTCAGATGGCTTCTGGTTCTTTTCACATCCTTCTATGTATTCATTGATATTCATAGGGAATAACAGTCCAATATCTGTTCCTTTATCCCATTTTTCATTTTTCTAGGTCAGTAGTTTATTTAAATTACTTAGGATGGTGCTATTTTGTCTGCAGGCTATACTTTCTTCTTATTCTATTTTCAAATTTGGTGTTGATGATCTGCTTCTACACCAAGAATGTGCTTATAAATGACTCCCACATCAGGAATGAGTTGTTTTATCTTTTAAGACATCATTGCCTTTTTTGTGTTATGATTCATTGTTATTCGTATTCAGCACCTCTGAACTCCCATCTAGGAAAAAAAATATTAATGAGACCGATGTGGGAGGTTTCCAGGTAGTCCACAAGCTTTTTTTTTTTGCCTCTTTCATTTCTTGATATTAAGCCACATTTTCCAACATATTTTTGCTCTTCTGGCCCATGTCCGCATTGTACTGAAGCTATCAAGTAATAAAGTGCATGTTGATTTAACTTGAAGATTCTTATCCAATTCTTGGTGGTATTCGAAAGGGTTTTACGGGGAAACAACATGCAGAGTTGTTCTTTTCTTTACTTACATCCATCTAGTAATGACTTCAACTTAGGGAACGCTTCCACTCACATGGACAGAACTTTTCCAACCTTAGGCAAAGGACATAATACGCTTTTAAAGGAATCAGAGGAGGCTCTCCTGTCCCTTCCAAATTGTCTCCATTTATTGATGACTTTAATTAATCAATCAATGAAAAAGGAGACGTTCTCTTCATTTCATCCAATTATTAGGGGGATGGGATGGTTAAAATGTAAATATTCCAGAAGTAATCATTTGCCATAAACTAGAGAATTATTTTACTTCAATGTCCCCCAAAATTCCATACGGAACATCACTAATTTGGGTCTTCCCTCTTACAGCTGTCATATCTCATCCATGCCTGCCTATCCTTTATGACGTATACACATTCACCCATTGATTTGCCACCTCACATGCTGCGGGCCTTCCTTGGATCCTCTTGACAAATGATGTGACCTGACCATGTCAGGGATCGTCTTGCTAGTGTGTTTCTCCTAAGGGCTACTATCTATATAACATTTACGTATGTTATTTCATTTGATCCTCAAAACAACTGTGTGAGGTAGATGTTAATATCATCTCAAATTTACATTAAGAAACAAGATCAAAGAGGTTCAGAAACCTACCCAGGGTCACACAGCTAAGCAGTATCTGAAGGAGGATTTGAACCCATCTTCCTGACCTGGCCTAATTAATAGCACCTACATCCCAGGGTTTTTGTAAGGCTCAAATGAGATAATACTTTTAAAGTGTTTAGTGCAGTGCTTGGCGGAGAGTGTTATATTGTTAGCTAATATGGTTACTATTATTTTTCCTGACTACAAGTCAGAAGTATGCTGGTAAATATTTAACAACTGTCTCTCCAAATGTACTTAAATGTACTTAGGATACACTTTAAGTCAAATTTGCATTAACACTTGTTCAAATCTAAGCAATCAACAAAATGCAAATCAAGCCCTGATTGGTAGCCTTTGCCGGTTTCTAAAGTGTAAATGCTCACAATGAAAGCTAAACAACTGGCTCCCCAAGTCAAAATGACTTCCTCTTCCAGCATAGCCCTCTTCCAAATCCAGCAGTCTATATCATGACATTTTTGACTAAGAAAAGAAGGCAAAGTGTACCGGTTAGAATTCAAGAAACCCTGGGACCATTAAATATGATTGACACATAGCTCCTGGGACTCTTGGCCCTATTAATAAGGCAACACTGTCAAAACTGAGGGGGGGGGCAGGAAAGGGGGAGATCCTGGAAACAAGTTTTCCTCCTTACTCCCCCTCTGTAAGCCTGACCCAGATGGACTATGCCCCCTTCCCCACTCCAAAAAAATGTTCTTCGCCATGGTTATTCCCGGTATGAATGATGTTGTTCTTACTGAGGAAGGGTGCCCTGCTCTTATCCATTCTAACAATATTGCACTTATTAAAAAAGTCACAGGGAAGGGCTTAGGGGCTGGGGTCACACACTATTGGTTTTCCTTGTGCAGATTTCATTTGACCTGATTTGGGCCGTCCTTAAAATAATGTTGCCCCTATTTTCAGAACATCTGTGCCAAGACCACAAGATGACAGTTAAAAACCTAAGTAGTTCTGAGATGAAGTAGAAGGTGTATGAGTAGACAATATGCCCACAAAAGGCACTTGAAAACCACAGAAGATTGAATTTGTCTCTTCTGTTCTTGTGGCCCCAAATCTATACCATATTAGTACTATTTATAGCATGTTTTTTATCATAATTATTCCTAAAATGTGCAACAATATTATTAACCACATTTTTCAGAAAAAGAAAGGTACAAAGACCCCACTATGATGTATCTCAGAAGAGAATTAATTTTTTAAATTGCAAATCTAGATTTAATCCAGGACTTAATCCATGACCAGATGTTGCTACAATTGGAATGAGAAAAGAAAGAGCTCAGTTCAGAGTTTGAACCTTGCAATCCCTCCAAGGTAGAAAGCATTTCTCATTTTGAAAATAATTCTTCCCTTCCCCCTTTGAGAACTTCTTTCTATTTTCAACTGTCACATTTGTAGAAAAGCTCAACCAATCAGACAAACAAGCAAATATTTTTAAGTTCCTACTAAGCATCAGGCACTGGGTTGGTAGAGAAATGATTTATTGCTCTCTTTTATTAATAACTAATTATAGAATCAGAACCAAAGTTTTCCCCTTTTCTACTTCCTCATCCAGAAATAGACCAGTGTGGGAAATCTCTTTTAGAGATTTACCCAGGCCAAGATCTAATCAGACAGTAAAAGAAATTCGAAGTTTGAGCTAATGGGAGAATTCCTGCTCATTGTGTTTGCTCAGACAGATCTGACAAGTGTTGATTCTCCCTTTTGTCAGACAGACAATATGGAAATTAATAAGTGTCTTTGACCAAGATTTGGGTTATCCAAATCATGTACCCCAAGACTTTCATTTTAAATATAATTTTATAACCCAGCCTCTCATTGCAATATTAATTCTCTCATTAATCATCAATCTATCAGAGCTGATTGCCACTGTCAGAAACCCTTTCTCTTCTGAGGACACCTAAACTGTGAGCCCACCAAGACAAAAGGTCTTTGGTCTAAGAGAGATAGCCAAACGACCATCTTTTTATTAATAAATATGCTGACATTATTAATAAAATTATTACATTACCCAGAATATGTTTCTTGAACTTTTTAAATGTCATGCTAGGCAACAGGAAGATAAAAGACAAAAATGAAATAGTCTCTGTTCTCAAAACTTTGAATTCTCTCAGCAGTGATAACACATACAAAAATAAGTGTGTGGGTACACACACACAGACACACAGACACACAGACACACACACACACACACACACACACACACACACACACACCAAATACAAGTCAGCATTGAGAGGTAGGGGACTGGGAACCAAGCAGCTCAGGAAAGGCTTTCATAGAGATGGTAGTGCCTGGCATGACCTCCAGAGTATGATCCACTTTGTTCCAATGTGGTTTGTCCTCTAAAGCAGTGTCCCATCACTCTTCTTTCTCCTCCTTCTCCAGTTCCCCACAATACAACTTCTTTGGTCTTCTCAATAAAACAAGAATTCTACCCTCAACAATGAACGATTCAAGCATTGAACCATAGGATTTAGATCTTAGAGCTTAGAGGTCACCTGGTACCACTCCTCTTGCTTTATACAAGAAAGGACTAAGGTTGAGAGAGGAAGAGAGCTGCCTAAGGTCACATTGACAGTAGTAACAGGAAGAAAGAAAAAGTGTGAGAGGGAGAAGAAGGTAAACATAATCCAAAGAAACATTGTATAAATATGTATGTGTGTATGTATACGTATATATGTATGTTGTGTAAATATATACATATGTGTGTATCTATGTCTTGGATAACTCATATAATTGTTTGTATAAATATACATATATGTGTGTACATATATGTATGTGTATACATATGTGTCCATATACACATATGTGAGTATAAATGTGTATGTGTGTGTGTATAAAGTTATCAGAGCACAATGGATATTGTCATTTGTCCTGTTTTCAAAGAGGACCAGTAACATCACAAGGTAATATCTTGACTCCTGGGTGAGTCAGATTTAAGTAAGGCAGAGTTACACAAAGTTGTCAGCCTTGTGGTCTTCCAAAGCCATCAAAGACCAGCAGTAGGACAAGAGATGACTGGTGATGGCCTGGAGGCAGTGGATGACCCTAGCATCTTCAATATCTGACCAAGTTCTATCTAAGCACTCCACAGTGCCTCCTTCAGTCACCTTAATGGCTGTTGGGACAATCTGTTCTCATCTAGGTTTGAGGTCCCTCAGTTGCCCTCATCCTGGTTTAGCTCATCTGTCAAGATGGTTTTACCAGGGTGTGATTGATGCCATGCTATCACTTCTTGGAGACACAGGTAAGAGTTGAGTGCCAGGTAGGCACCAAAGGTGGGTGAGCAGCCCTCACACCAGAGGTACTGGGCTTTCTGGAATGTCTCAAGTACATAGACTTGGAATCCAGGAGGAATTAGATATAATCCCTCCACCCACACTTATTAGTTTTATGATCTTGGGTAAGTCATTTGGCCTCATTTTCCTCACCTGCAAAATGGAGGGTTTGGACTCAATGGCCTCTGAGGTCCTTTCTATTTCTGAAGCTATGCTCCTATGACCCTCTTTGTAAGTAGAATCCAAGAACTGGTGAGTCCTACAAAGTGAACTTTGAGAATGAACCCAGCAATGGATGATCAGTCTACTGTCTAGGGACCACCCTACCTTGTCCTTTGAATGTCCTTCTACCTAAAGGGACCTCCCTGGCACTACAAGTGCTAGCTTCAATCAAAGAAGTAGACTCTACTTGGGAAAAGGCATCCCAGGAAATATGATCACACTAGCTGAAACTTTGGGTTCTAATTGGATTTAGACTAGAAGCTTTTCTCTACTTGTTATAGCATCCTTTCTGTGAATAAATGTAATACATTAAATTTTTACTATGGAACTAAATATATGACATCATAGATATAAACCTGGAAGGGACCTAAGAAATAATCCATTTCTACCCCATTCCATCATTCTATGAATGAAGAAATTAAGACCTAGAAAAATTGAGTGGCTTGACCAAGGTCATGAAAAGCCTGGTCATTTGGCTCCAAATTTTGTGCCATTTTAATTGTATGACTCACTCTGCCTCACCTGCTGCCTTGCACCATAATTATCAGTGCCATGTCCCCTATCATCATCATCTCCTTGAATACAGGCACCATTTTCTTGGATCCCCCAAAGTATCACCACAATGCTTTGCCCATGGTAATACTCAATAAGTATTTTTGGAATGAATGATGCTGAGACACCAGCGGACAGCACAGACCTATGTTACCAGGAGTCTGGATTCAGATAAAAGGCAACACCTTAAGCTGATTCTGCTTCATAAAAACCAACTGAATCCAGTTTATAAAGGGCTAGTTCCACACATGCAAAGAGATTAATTCCTTAGCTCTAATTTGATTCTGTGTGTTTTCAGCACCCTGCCTGTCCAGGAGCCCAGGATGGATATATATCAAAGAAAATCTCCTTCCAGTGTGAGTGTGCCATTCCTCTAAGTTTTGCACCAATTGTCAGCTCAAATCGGCACCCCAATCAGGTACCACATTAGAACAATGATGGTTTCCTGTTCTCTTTCAGCCCAGCAGAAACCAGTTGCAGCATTTAACTAGTGCAAGGAGTGGTTAACAACCATTTCAAGAAATTCAACCCTGACACAGAAACATTTTAGCAGCTCTTGGGTGAGAAACTGAAGTAGGTTAGATAGCATCCAATACGTTTTCATCTACCTCAGTGGATGGCTCAATATGAAGCTATTGGAGACTGCAAGGTAAAATAAATTGACTCCTAGAAAAGCTTCCTCCAGTAACCAGCTACCCACTCTCTGTTTGTGTGCTGAGAAATAAAAAATATGTCTATGCTGTTATAAATCAAGACATCCTTTTAGCCAGATGGAAGGCCTGTCCTGGACATGTTCTTTATCCAACTATTAGGAAGGTAAACTTGGCTTTCTTGTAGCTGCAGCAGCAGCTTCTCCTGGTATCACATAATTTCAGGAGAAATCAGGAAACAATTTTCTCTGGCTCCCTCATGAGTCTCAATAAGTAAACCCTGAAGAAAAAGAATGCTATGATTTAAAAGCTGATTTTTAAAACCAATCCCCAGATGAATTATAGCAATCTGCATGAGGTGTTTTATAAAAAAAAAATCCCTCTTCCCATATCGATCATAATTCAATCATTGAAGAGGGAGAAAAGGTTTCCTGACCAGTGGCAAAGAGGCAGCCCAGCTCTTGACTGATTTGTTGACAATTCTGTCCTCAAAGGGAACAAAGAACAGGGCCGTATGATCCCCAAAGGCTGACTTCACGTGGAACACTGAGCAGGGAAAGCAAGAGAGAGAAGCAGAGAATAAAATGAAACAAGTGTTCCAACAGAGTCCAGCAACAAAGACCACCAATATTTGAAAAGCTTTGGTTCCTGGAAGTTCACTTACAATTCCCAGACTAGATTTGGATGTGACCAACATTTTAAAAACGCATAGGCAAGGTGGAGACAGGGTAGGGTACTAAACAGAGAGCTGGTTCTGAAATCAGGAAGACCCAGGTGCAAATCCTGCCTCTCACACATACTGGCTGCACGATTCTAGAAGCCACATATCTCCTTTCCATCCTTCCAGATAATTCTCAGGTAATAAGTTGCAAGCATGTGCCAAACAAGCCTGAAGTAGCATTGTCACTGGGGCTTCCCAGTATCAATGGAATCACAGGTTCCATTCAAAGAAAATGTTCTGGGCACCGAAGATACAAAGATGGAAAATGTGAGTCTCCCTATACTCCAACAGAGGAGAGGAAACATTTCAAAGAACTGTAATTTCATCCATGGAGGTACTCCCTGCACTGGGAACAGACCACAACCCATCCATAGTCTGGTAGATTGTCTCTGCCAGATGCTTTGGTCTAAAAATGTAGCTCCCGAGACTAACATGGGAGGATAAGGCTAGACCAAAAACCACAGTCAAGCAACTCATCACCAAGGTCATTCTCAAAGCCTTTCCAGGTGGTCAATAAGCATTTTTGAAGTTCCTACTATGTGCCAGACATTGTGTGAAGTGTCAGATTTCTAGGCTCTGGACTAAGAGCTAGGGACACAAAGAAAAAAATCTCCAATATCAAAGAATCACAGTTCTTTCAGGGAAGGCAATGTATATATAATCAAGGCTATATGAAATACATACAAAATCAATACAGCTTGAGTGAAGGAGAGAGAAATTAGCATTTATTTGGTGGCTACAATGTGCCAGGAATTGTGCTAAGTGCTACATTCACATCCAATTGTTTTGGAAGCATCATCTGTTCTTGTGCTTGGTTTTTAAGAAGTGAAACCCTCAGTATGACTTTTTCTCTCCTAAGCCTTGTATAAGAGGAGGGGGAAATCATTTCCAACCCATAAGAAGATGCAGAATTCAGTTGTATCAGAAGAATTCTGAGAATTCATTGGTATCATCACCTATCAAACTTTATATGAAGTTTCCATCAGTGTATGCAATGTAGCCCTCTGGGGGCTACAGTTAAAAAGAAAGAAAGGTGAATCAATGGATCGACCAATCAACCTCTGCATATCCATTGGGATAAAAAAAAGGTGATGGTTTTAGAGATGAAGGAGGAAGGGGATGAACTAAGACATTTTGAGAAAGAAAAAGGGATGGAGTTAGCAACAGCCCAGATATGTCAGAAAGAGGACCCTGCCAAGTTGCCTTTTGCCCTGGGACTTTCTCTTGGGAGGAAGCCTGGCAGTTCTGCCATATTACCAATTGAAATGGTTTTAGGGTTGATGCAGGAGATGAGCTCGGTCTTTAATAAGTTTACTTGGAGTGTATAATGAGACATCCTGGAATGTCCTGTAAGACAAAGGGAGAAAAGACTCCCTAGGGGCCTATGTTGCTGCTGCTCCATAAATAGAGCTCACATACACTTAGCATGAAGGACCCTTCTTCAAGGCAGCCTTTCTCCAGCCCCCTAAGGAGATCCTCATGAGGCAACCTTATCTGTGAGTTTACACATCTTGGAGGCTTAGATGAAATCAAAGCTTGACCATGTTAGCAAAGTACAGAGTCGGGGTGGAGGGGACTGGGACTCATCTCTTCAAGTCATAACATTTCATGAATGAAAATAAATGTCAAGAAGGAAATAAATATAGCAAAGGACAAAGAATAAGCAGGAGTAAGGTCATCATTTGGATATTTAGAATTGACTATGAAAACAAGCACGTGAGGATGTAATGAGACTTTGACATGGCATTCAAAACCTGGCATCCTGTCTCCTTAGAGGCTAATGGTCACCTTAGGAGGTGACCTTCCACCTATACTTTTTTTGATGTTATCTCCCCTATTAGAATGGAAGCTCTCTGAGTGCAAGATTTATTTTCATTTTTTTCTGTATCTTCCCAGCGGTTAGCCCACAGCTTGGTAATAGCCAGCAATGATAATACACAGCATTTATATAGGATTTTAAGGTTTACAAGGCCTTACAAATATTATCTCATTTATTTTTCACAACAACTCTGGGATGTGGGTGCTATTATTAGGCCCATTTTAAAGAGGAAGAAACTGAGATTAATAGAGTTCAAATGACTTATCCAGTTCACACAGCTAGTATGTAAAGCATGATTTGAATTCAGGTCTCCAGTGCTCTGTCTCCCTAACTGTTTGATACGCTATATGCTTGCTGATTGATCCTATATGTATATAGAATATATATAGATATAGATATAGAAAAAAAGATTTTTTTTCATTTTAACTAAATTCCTTGGAAATTATAGTTTGGCTATTTCAGAAAGAGCACTGGACTTGAAGTCTTAGGTCCTGGCTTCAAATTCTGGCTCTGATACTTTCTGCTTATGTGACCTTGGTCAAGTCATTTCTCTGGGCCTCAATTTCCTTAATTGAACTCAATGGACTAGAAAGTCCCTTCTAGCCCCAAATCTTCCAGGCTATGATAGTAAGCACATAGACAATACCTCTGATCCTCTTCAAGTCTCCTAGAACCAAAGATCTAGAAGAGATTGACTTTACAAATAATCAAGCCCCACCCTAGTGATTGAGGAGCTGGTCAGGGCTTTAATTGTGTAACATCCTAATTATAGGTGATACTAGAAAACCTTCTAGCTGTTTGTAAGTCGAAGAGCAACTTGCTTACTTAGCCCCCTCCCTACCTTGTTCTTATAAGACTCTCAGATCTCAGGAAATTTCACGTGACTCATTTGAGCTTCTGGCCTTCAGGTGTTAACAAGACAGGGGCCTACAGATTCAAAAGAGACTTGAAATTTGGAAAAGAGAGACACTTCCATGACTCTTAGGTCTCACATAGACCCTAAAATGATGAAGGATCATAGGCTCTTCAGCCCTAAGGAGAAGCTGGGGGAGAAACTCTGACTCAGTGGGCAGAGCTTATGTCTACCGACAGCATCACTCTTGGATCCCAGCAAGGGGAAGCCTCTACCCTATCCCAGCCTCAGGGTCTCCTACTTTGAAAGACCCAGACCATCATAAGCATAAAATATTATTAATAAAAGATGATATAGGCAAAAATAATTATGAGTGAACTGCAAAACTAAATAAATGTTACCTTATTTATGGGCTATATTATTGGTTGGTTGTTGTCTGTCATTCTCAAGAAGGATCAAAATGGCATTACTATGTTAGAGTCAAGATACAGTGTGTCCCACTCAGACCAATATGAGTCTGGAAGGCTCTGCCACAGGTTGGGTACAAATAGTCCTCACAAACGTTTGGAGTGGAGATGTCTCAAAATCACTGCAATTCTGCTGTGCTCATTGAGCATAGTGCCTTCTCTGATTCAAGTCCTATGCCAGAGCTTTCCCTGAAGCAGGCATACCATGCTGGGCAGTCCTGTGCCAGCTTCTCTCACATTTCACAATCAATTTCAAAGTTCTTTAGAGAGATCTTGAGAGTGTTCTTGTATCACTTCTTCTGACCCCATGTGAGCTCTTGCCTTGTGTAAGTTCTTCGGATATATTATACAGGATATGGGAACATCTGAATACATCTAAGTGAAGTCAGCCAGTTGTCCCGGATGAGACAGGCTAGCTCTGGATTCAAGTAACCTGGGATCTCAATAGGATGAAAAGTCCTAGAAAACGGTCCTCAATCCCAGAGCATTCCCACTGAACTCTTTTATAAGCTCTTTTAGATTTTGATCTCATTGTTAACTGTCACAAGTCACTTGAAAGTGCACCTAAATGCACACTGACAGAGGCAGCAAGGACATGAAAGCAAGGATCTTCTATGCTGTCACAAGATGCAGCTTTGTGAGAGAAATGCAAAAGATCTCAGATGCTGGGCTGGTAGTCATCCACGATCACAAATGTGTAGCATGGATGACATTGGTAGTAGAGTTCTGGTTTTCTGACCTAAGTTAAGTGACAAAATAGAAAGGTTGAATTTAAGGGTTTTCCTTTGACAGCTCATATCTGTTTCAGGTTGATGGCATGCAAATACATTACATGGCAATTGGAGAATATTAACTTTTAAATATTGATATCAAAAGCATACTTCTCATGTTTTTAGTAACAAACTTGCTTTTGATGTCCTGTATTTGCTTCTTAGAGGGCAGCTGGGTGGTGCAGTGGATAGAGCACTGGCCTTGAAGTCAGGAAGAACTGAGTTCAAATGTGACCTCTAGGCAAGTTTCACTTAACTATTTGCCTCAGTTTCCTCATCTGTCGAATGAGCTGGAGAAGGAAATGGCAAAGCATTCCAGTATCTTTGCCAAGAAAACCCCAAATGGGTTCAGGAAGAGTGAACACAAGTGAACAGCAATAAAATTTAGAATTTCAAATTTGTTCCACAATGGCTGCTCAAAAATTCTGAGTGATAATTCACAAAATAAGACACCGCTTTGTTTTAATTTCCTTTTAAACCATGCTGCAATCATCACTGTTACAAATGCAATAACCTTAAATTGAAAAGTTTTCCCACCTAAGGCAAAGGTTGGTTGATGGTTGCCATTACTGTGTGTCTGTGACCCCTCTCATTCTGTTGTATAGATTTGTGTCTTCGGTTACATAAAAGCGAGATATTTTGTGTATAGACTGGAATGTTTAAATTTGGTTGGGTCCCCTAAGGAAAATTCATGGGAGGATCTGGGCATGGGATGGGTGGATGGGTGGTGAGATCACAGACTCATGAAAGCATCTGGGCATCTCCAGAGTCCTTCAAGACTCAGCTCAAATGCCTTCTTAACAACAATAGCTAACTAATAAAAAAAGAAAAAATAGTATTTATATGTCACCTTAACATTTATGAAGTGATATATAGAGATACAGAGGTATAATTATAGTATATTTTTTTAAATTTAATCTTCACAACAACACTGTGAAATAAATTTTATTAATTTCACCATTTTACATATGAGGAAACTGAGTCCAAGACAGGTGAAAGGATTTGTCCAGGATCATATAGAGTCTAGCAGGGGTGGGGAAACTGTGGCCATGAGTCACTTGTGGCCTTCTAGGTCCTTGGGTGCAGCCTTTGGACTGAATCCAAGTTTTACAGAACAAATCCTTTTATTAAGAGGATTTGTCCTGTGAAGTTCGGATTCAGTCAATGGGTCACATTTGAGGGCCACCTGCTCACTCAACTGAACGCAACCCTTCCTGACTCCCCCATTCACTATACCACTGAGCTGCCTCCTTCTTTATAAAACATTTTCTAATCCCCCTAGGAGCTACTGCCCTCCTTCAAAATTATATAAATGTTGTATATACCTGTATCGGTATATGTTGCCTCTACCTTCAAGCGTGTAAATTCCTTGAGGGTAGGGACTGATTTATATTTGTTTCTTAACAAATAGTTCCTTAATAAAAGTGCATAGACTGATTGCTTGACTGAACCAACTTAGCTACATCTGCTCTCTCACCTCTCAATACCAATAAAAATCGAGCCTAATTTCCCCATTTTGTAGCAAGTTAGCAGACATCCCTTATGTGTCACATCAAAGATGATGCTCTAAATAGTATTCACACAGGAAGATTCATAGAGAGGAAACTTCCTTTTTCTTTCTACTCTCTGACAGACCTTCCTTCTTCCTTAAGTCAATCAGAGAAACTCATTCTAGGATGGGAAATGTCTCTACATCTTTTCTGTTCTCACACTGGCTAACAGTTTAATACTCTTCTAAGTCACTCAGAATTGCTTAATTTAGGGAATCCCTTCCTCTAAATATAGGATCAGTGACTTTCACTAACCTTTTTAATCTAATTTAGATATTTATATTATCTCATTGTTTTCACACACACACACACACACACACATTCTGCAGGGGCTGCACTGGGAATAGCTAACCCTCCCCCCCAACCCCAGACTCACACACCTGGAGTTGATATCAGCAGCTGCAAATAGTAGTTCTTTGTTGGGAGGATGGGGTATTTTTAGATCAGGGAGATATGCCCACAGATGTACCCACAAATTGCATTTGACATATATGGCATGTGGTATCTAAATTGACTCATTGGGAGAATTTGGTATGCATCATTTCATTTTGTGATAGGCTTCCATAAGTCTCCATGGAAAACTCCTCAAGATCATGTATTATTATAAGGTGGTGAGCAAAGGGCTCCCACCACCTAAGAATCTCTCTGGGAATGTGACAGGCCCAGACTGGGTGTCCTATTGGAGAATAAAAAGCAACACAAAAGCTACCACACAAGCCCATGCATGGGCACAGGCTCTGTGCCGATGTCACTGAGTCAAGAGCAAGGTTGGAGATACTTCACTCTTCTTAGTGACCTCACTCTATCTTTCCCCTTACTGTTTAACTGATCTAACCAATGGTCTTTTCCCAGGGCTCAACTAATCTCTCCTGAATGCTCTCTTCTCTCTTTGCTTCAGTATTTGTTTGCCTCCTACATATCTGACCTTATGTCAGTCTCTTTCACTTACCTTTTTGTCAACTAAGTGCATATATTCCCTTCCCCCAAGGTTATGCAGGCACTGGACCTTTTATATTCCCTCTCTACAGTTTCTTCCTTGGTGATCTCATCAGCCATCATCCCTATGCACATGACTCCCAAATCCATTTATTCATTCCTAATACCTCTTCTGAAATCCATTCCCACATTATGAATTGACTACTAACTATCTTTGCCTCTATATCTCAAGGTCTCCTCAAATGGAACATGTTCAAATTGAACTCATTACATTTTCCCATCATCCCTCCCACTTGCAAACATCCCTATTGCTAGTAATGGCACCACCAACTTTCCAGTTTCCTAGGTTTTGACATTGTAGCAGTATGACCTGGAGAAAAGAGCCCTGGATTTGGAGTCAGATGAACTGAGTTTGAACCCTGATTTTGCAACTTTCTACCTATGGGATGCTGGGCCAATCATTGAACCTCTCTAGACCACATCTCTTCGGTAAAATGGAAAGGTTAGACTACATGATCTTTAAGGTCCCTTTCATCTCTAGTGCTTAACTCTTCTTCCTTAGCTCACACATCCAATCAGTTGCCCATCCTCCCTATACAACATCTATTTCTTTCTCTTATTCAGTGACCACTCTCACTGAAACCCTCATCCTCTCTCTCCTGGACTGTATTCTAGAGAACCCACTGGATTAACTGGCTCCAAGGGTTAAATCAGTTCTGGAAAATAAACACACAATGGGCTGTCACTCACTTCCCAAAAGAAGAAAATCTGAAGGCAAACAAGAATATTGAGGCTCCAGGGCTATGTGAGGAGGGCACCATTTTATAACTTGACCTTTGTAGAGATTAAGTTTTAGGATGATTTTCAAATGGACCACTGAGCTTCTTCCACCCATACTTGAAATCCTCAACTTCATCCTTAATTAAGCCTTACCTTAGATTTTTTCATTTTAAGGGAATTTATTGAGCCTAAAGTTGACCAAATTAATTAACTGAGTTACTTGGTTAACTTAGACTCATGGAATCTCAAAGATGGAACCTCATTCCAAGAGTTAAAAAATGTTATTTCTCAGTAAAATGGTCTTTGGTTTGATTTGGGCCATAAATGTGATGACAATGACGATAAAAAGTAAGTCCATTTTGTTAACCAATGAAGTAACAAGAATTTTCTCTCTCTACTGAGAAGGCTTCAATATTAATTTCAATAGACTTTTACCCATTATCATTACCAATAGTGAAAATGACATATTGTTAATCATTCACAATTATCAATCACTCTCATACTGTTGGATGCAATTTCGAACCTACAGAAAGCACATCCCCTGCTCTAATCAGGGTCATTTCATCCAGATTCATGATTTCATCAGTGACATAGGGAGCTACCATTCTCTCTGTCAATGAAGACAGGTGACATCCCTGCAAATTACAGTCTTAGAGAATGGCCCGTAAAAAGTGACCCATCATCGTCATCGTTGTCAGAACTGCCATCATCCTCATTATCACTGCTGTTATTTATATAATCCTTGAAGCTTGACAAAGCATTTCATATGTTAACTGTATTATCTCATTTGATCCTGAGATCAAATTTTATTTATTTATTAAGAAGGTTCTATGTTATCCCCATTTTACAGAAGAGGAAACTAAGACCTTTCTGGGAGGCTGCTAATGTCCTCTTCCTGCTCTAAATCTTAAATTCCATGGATTTTCAGGTTGCTCCAATGACTAAAGAAAAACACCTAAAATATCTTAAATGAAAAGAAAAATTACCAATTTTGAGAGTGCTTTCATTTAGGTTACAGCAAATTTACATATAAGAAACATATCAAATTTTTATTTCTTAAACCTACACAAGGGTTACTTTTGTAAACTTTAGTTTCTGATTCTCCTCCTTACACTTGGTTTCTTGAGTATAAGAAAAAGGACAGAGATCAATGGTGCCTGAGAATTTATAGTCACCAAAATGATTAGGTTACAACATCCATTTCTAAACACATGAAATATTTACAGATCACCTGAAAAATAGCTTCTCGATTTCCTCACTGTTACCTATTGACCTCTGTGGGGGGAAGTAAGTGAATTTTGCCATCGGTATCATTTTTTCATTTTGAAGTTTAATATAGTGCCCCGGGTTCTCCGACACACACAATACCAATTTCCCACTGATGTCTTATATCTTGAGGTGTTGGGTTTTTTTTGCCCCATCTCAGGAAAGTGTGGGAATGAAATAGGAGAGATAACTTCGATCTTGGGAACAAGATGTTATCACACAGTGTTTACAGCACAGCCCACAGTGTCCTGACACATAAGTATGATGAGTAAAAACACAGAGCTTATCAGAGGAGCTTGACAGGAGAGAGGCACTGGGATTCTAAAACAGCCTTGGCCATCTGGACTGGAGCTTCTGAGAGTGCTAGTGAGGGCCAGTGCTAGTAAGATCCAGAACCAACAAGGATCCAAGGGAATATCCCCTGTACTGGACACCTTCAAGGATAGCAACAAGAACTAGATCAATAGTAACATTTCAGGTCTCAGCACTCAAGGGGCCAGAGAGGGTAGGAAGGTGACTTTAATGTGGGTGAGGGTGAGGAAGGTTTGTTTCTAAGTCATCACCTTCTGGGTGTGTCTCACCTCCCACCATCTTGAATTAGGCTGCTGTGTGGGTATGAAGCAAGAAGTCAATCTAGCCCTCAGGACTCAATAGTAATCCTGAGCTCTTAAGCTGTTATGAGTTATCCTGGGCTCTTAAGAGTCAGAGAAAGTCTGGCTGATACTGATTGAACATAGTATCCTGGAGAGCTGGGACCCTGATTCAGTGGTTGTTCCCTGTGCTAATGGCTGCAGATTCCCAGTTCCTGTTCCATTCTTCTTGGGATCCTGAGTCAGTATCTATTGACAAAAAGGAAGTAAAAGTTTTCTCCTCCTCTTATCTCTCCCCATACTCTCATTTCTCTCTACTTCAAATATATCTTTCCACAATATGTATCCTGCTCTGTCCACTCATCCCACCCAGAGCTCTGGAACCCCTATTCTATTGGGGATTTCCCCTAAGATTCCTTTTATGAGGGAGGAAGAGAAATATTAGATTTTTTTTTTATTATGAACTTGCTATATATACATCAAGAAAGGTGAATATTTCTATGTTCAAAGAAGAATAGAAAAAAGAGGTATATTATATATGAAACCATTGATATTTACAGCTTGGGATTTTGAAAATACATATTAATAGTTTTCATTACATAAGTTAAAAGATATTTGACAAACAAATCCTGTATAACTAGGATTAAAAGAAAAACAGTTAAATGGAAAAAAAAAATCTTTGTAGCAAGTTTCTCTGCCTCATTTCCAACTGATTCAAATTTATAAATTCAGTTTCATTTGAAAATGATTCAAATTTATAAAAGTAAGTGCTATTCCCCAAATGATAAATCATTTAGGGTTAAGTACCAGCAGTTCTCAAGGAAACTCAGGTTATCTATAGTGGTACAAAAAAAAATTCCATATTACTAATAACTAGAGAGATGCAAATTAAAACAATTCTGAGGTTTCACCTCATACCTATCAAATTGGTCAAGTTAACAAAATAAAATGACAAACATTGGCAGGGATTTAGGGAAACAGGCAGGTCGTGAATTGATGCAGCCAGTTTAGAAAGCAATTTAGAATTCTGCACAAAAAGTCACCAAGCCTTGCATTGTCTTTCCAGTGGAGAGGTGCAGCCAGCTCTTACAAGTTTCTAAGAGTCAATCCTTAAGTTTCCATTATGAGTTTACACTTCAGAAATTGGCACATTCAACAAATCAAGGCTTTGGTTGTTGTAGTAGACCACCCAAGTCCCTACACAGCTGGGTGATGTGGTTAAAAGAAAAGAGACAGGAGAGGCAGGAAAAGATAGACCAGTTCAATTTATTGGTCTGAGGGTTAGGGTTTATGTAGACAAGATACTGCAAGTCTACTTGACACTGCTAGTCTGTCCCAGTGATTAAATCAATCAGGATGATTAAATCAGTCTTCTGATTAAATCAGACCATGAGCCTAGGAGCATCTATTTTACATATCCCTTGTTTTCTGTAATTCTCTTGTCTCACAGAGACAACAACATCTGGGGGGCATGGAGAGCCATTCCCGATGATAATGAGCACAGTTTCAAAGGTCAGTTCCCCCTCTCCCCCACCAAGGTCTGTCCTGATCTCGTCAACCGCACTCCACCCTGGCCCTCAACAGGTTGTTGTTTTCTTGATTGCTGAGACTTGAGAGTGAGGTGGAGAAAATGGTAAGAACACAAAATAAACTTAAAAACCGGTCAGCTGTCAAACATTTACCAGCACACACCTGCCTTTACCTGCACAGGCATACTACTACGGACTTATACCCCCAAAGAAATAAAAATAGAGAAAAGATTCTATTTGTAAAATACATGAATACATACAAACATATTTATTGATAGTAGCTTTTGGGGGTGATGTCAAAGAACTGAAGACTGTGGGGTACCCATGATTCGGGGACTGGCTGAACCAATTATGGTACATGAATGTAATAGAATACTATTTTTGTCAGAAATGAGAAAAAGAAACTGTATCAAAGAGACATTGAAAGACTTGAGTAAACAAAGGCAAAAGAGAAGTAAACAGATCCAGAGGAATAATTTGTACAATAACAATATTGTAAAAAATGGATCATTCTGAAAAAAAACTCTGATCATCTGAATGATGAACCACAATTCCAAAGGACTGATGAAGAATGTGGTCTACTTAAGGATGGAAAGATGAAGGACTCATACGCAGAATAAAATCCCCCTTCATTGTTCTGATGCCTTCCCTCCATTGATCATCTCCAATCCTTTCTGTATCTTACTTGAACATATTTGTTTGCTTGTGGACTCCCCCATTGGATTGTAAGCTCTTTGAGGGCAGGAACTTTCTTTTGCCTGTCTCTGTATCCCTAGCACTAAGCACAGTGCCCGGCACATGACAGATGCTTAATAAAATAAAATCAGTTTATTGGCTACTACTAAAAGCCTTACTTTTAACTGCAAATGTCCATTAAATGAATGATTTATCATAAGCTAATGACTACACTCAAGGGAGAAAGAAACAGTCCAATCGCATCCAACTTAGGAATCTGTGAGGCTTACTAAAGCATGCTCTTCAAGTGGAAGTTTTAATACAATAAAACAAGATGAGATGTGTTGTTGGGTTGTCTTGTCTCCACTTACTATCTCAGGCTGCTAACTTAAAGGGGGGCGGGGGAGAGAGGAGAGAAAGGACTGTAGCTCATCAAGGGGCCAGGAAGGAAAGGGGTGGATAGGAGCGTAGCAAGACCAGAGAAGAAGGACTTTCAATGGAATAAATTGAGGGCAGGATAGGACAGAGGGAAATGTGGTTAGTCTTTTACAACATAACTATTATGGAAGTGCTTTGCATTATTACACATGTATGACATATTGAATTGCTTATTTTCTCAATGAGGGTGGGTGGGGAGGAAGGGAGAGAATATAGAACTCAAAACTTTAATAATGAATGTTAAAAATTGTTTTAGCATGCAACTGGAAATTAAAATATACAGGCAATGGAGTATAGAAATCTATTTTGCTCTACAGGAAAATAGAGGGGAAGGGGGATGGAAGAAGGGTGGGTGATAGAAAGAAGGACAGATTGGATGAAGGGGTGGATGGGATGGATGCTGTCCTGGGGTGGGGAGTGGGGAGAAATGGGAAGAAAATTTTGAATTCAAATTCTTATGGAAGTGGATGTTGAGAACTGAAAAATAAATAAATTATATATTTTTTAAAAAGAAGGGCTTTCAAGGGATTATCTGGGCTACACAGAGAGACCTATTCTCTCAGATCAGGAAAGTAAAACCTCACTTACTCCCTTCCCCCTTTTTATATTAAAATACATCAAGTTTAATTATAAAAGCTTTTAAATTGTATCTGTTATTGACATATGCGAGAGATATTTCAGTGGTTCTCATTTCCAGGTATTCTGAGGCAGTGATTGACTGAATGGAATGGTAAGGGTGGGATCAGAGGCTCGGGTTTTTACCTCTCCACCAGATGTATCCTTCCTTTTCCTCCCCTACTCCTCAGCTCCAGTTCTGGAACCAAGTTCAGATCAACTCTGCTGTTCTTCCAGAATGGATTCTGTTGATTTACTCTCTACATTACCCATTTGTACGTTGGCCATTCCATTACTAATGTTAGATCTTTAAATATTACCCCCTAGTGTATAGCACTGATTAAGCATTTAATAAAATTTTATTCATTCATTCACTCATCTCCCACCAGCAAACTCCCAAAGTGATTGGGAGTGGGGAGGATGACCAAATGATCTAGGGAATTATCCTTAGTTCTAACTAGTCTGTCCACCCTAAAGAGTTGCCTTGAAGGTTGCTTCTCTTGGGACAATAATGGTATCTTTGCCTTAAGAAGCTATGTCTTCTCCTCTTGGATTCTACACTTGAATGCTGATTTAGGTGAGGGAAGGCTTGGGGGAGAGGGGGGATCTATCACAAGAATTCTGATATTAAGGAGAAAAGGGCTCAGTTTGCCAATTTGCCCAGTTACCATTGCATGCATGTGGTCTCCAGCAAACAAAATCAAGTCTTCAACATTCATGGGAAGAAGGCTGACATTTTGTAGCTGCGAAAATGTGTCCTCATATATATTACTGACAGAGACATAGACATGCAGTGATCAGATGTTATGGCAGGAAGTTCAGCAGTTAGAATTTTGTTGACCCTGTAACAGTGATGTTCTCTGTGATCATTCATGAAAGGCAGAAGAATGGTAAAGCATTTCCTGAGGCCAAACATCTGGAAGTTCTCTGAGGACCTGTCAAGGGAGGATCCTTGCACAATATACCAATTTTATAATGGCATCCAGTTCCAGAACACCAATAGAATTTTCTCACTGAGAAGCATAATTCTACTAAGGGGAATAACCTACTTCTCAGTTTACACAGGACAACCCAAATGGAGGTACATGCCTATTGTGCAGACGACACTTCATCAACTGGGGACAAACACTGCAAATGAACTGGGACCAGAGCTGAATAGCAGGACAGAATCAGGCTGGACTGGGAAATTGTGTAGAGATTTCAAGGACCCCAAGCTACTTCTGGACACAAGAAATCACCTTTTAATACTAGGATTCTGGTGATGCTTTGTGGCTATAAGATGTGGAAGACCGCTTACTTAGAACAGTCAGAAGTAAAGGGGTTAACCCCAGCATTAATAATGAAGGAGAGAGCTCAGACTGTGGTAGAAAGACTAGTTGGGGAGTCTTAAGGTCCCGCATTTTGGGGTGCCAAACCTTCTGCAAACTCTTAACTTCTTATAATACCCTCCTCCTGTTTTGAAAATGACACACCCCAGATTAAATTGGAATATGACTGTCTCCCTCTCTGTCCCTGGATTCAGGTTTCTGCCTCTCCCTCCTGGCCTCCCAGCAATGTCTCCATTACAGGCTATTTATGGCCATGTGCCCATGTGGAATGTTAGAAGCCTCCTTACTTGTCCATTTCGATATTCCAATAGTGGACTGTGTAGTCACCCCACATTGCCCTCCACCCCCCAACCTGCAGTCTCTGGTACACATAAATAGTCTGAGGCAGATCGGGCAATGTTCAGGCAGGGTAGTCCAGTTGGAAGGATGGCTTCCTACAAATGCTTTTTGAATCTCATTTGACCTCTAATATTGCACCCCACAAGATCATGAGATCATGAGCATATATAAAACTGAGCCAGGAAAGGGCAGTGGGGCTCTTCACCTTACCCTTAAGAGGGAGTAAAGGAATAGGCCAGGATTATGCCTAGAGTGTGTACCCCCACTGAGGGCATTCTGTGTGCTATCATCAACCGATCAATAACCTTTTCTTAAGTATCTGCTATGTACCAGATGCTGTGCTGATTACTAGGGATACAAAGACAAAAAAAGCTCCTGCCCCCAGGAGCTTACATGCTAAAGGAGAACAGGTAAAGGAAACATGTCTACATACAGATATGCTCAAAATTACAAATTAAAGGGAGGGGGACACTATCAGCTGAGGGTCAATAAAGGTCTCATAAGAAGCATCATTTGAGCTCAGCCTCCCAATGATCAGGCTTCCCTAGTGAGGAAGAATTAAACTCAGACCTCAAAGCCCAGGGAGATGACTCTTAGGTTGGATTTTTCCAGCACTTAGAACAGTGTTAGGCACATAGTAGGTGCCTAATAAAATGCTTGTTGATTGACAGATTGACTCTGAAGAAATTGTAACCACAACTCAGGCTATTCCTGCCCAACTGCCTGCCTCTAACTCCTCCTTGTTGGTTGTTGACCTTCATGCTTGTCTAGGACCACAGTGACATCACTATGTCAGAATTAAGGTACCATGTGTCTGACCATGACTGATCAGACCAAAGTGAGCTCAGAAGGCTCTAACACACGTCAGGCACAAATGGTCTATATGAACATGTGAAGTGGAGATGGCTCTAAATTCATGCATCTCACATTTGGTTTTGAACCACTGCAATTCTGCTTTGCTCATAGAGCACAGTGCCTTCTTTGATGCGGGCATGCCATGCTGAGCAGTCCTGTGCTAGTGTCTCCCATGTCTCACAATTGATCCCTAAGTTCTTCAGGTAGACCTTGAAAGTGTCCTTGATTCACTTCTTTTGACCTACATGTGAGCACTTGACTTACGATTTCTCCACAAAATCGTCTTTTAGGCAAACTTACATATGGCATTCAAACCACATGGCCAGTCCATCACAGTTGCACGCTGCAGTAGAGTTTGAATGCTTGGCAGTTTGGCTGGAGAAAGGACCTCAGTGTCTGATATCTCATCCTGCCAGGTGATCTTCAGAATCTTCCTAAGACAATTTAAATGGAAGTGATTCAGTTTTCTGGCATGGCCCTGGTAGACCATCCAGGTTTCACAGGAACACAACAATGAGGTCAGCACAATAGTTTTATAAACCTACAGTTTGATAGTCAGTGTACTTCTTTCCCACACTTTCCTTTGGAGCCTCTCAAACACTTAGCTAGCTCTGGCAATATGTGCATCAACCTCATCATCTATGTGTATGCTGCCAAGATAAGTGATCTTACCACAATGTTCAAAATTTCTCCACTTGCTATAATCAATGATTCTAGGTATGGATTGTGTAATGTTCACTGGTGGAGAACTTCTGTTATCTTAGTGTTATTTGTTAGGTCAAAATTAGCATAAGCGGCAGAGAATTGATTCATACTCCATTGCATCGCAATCTCAGAGGCTGCATTGAATGCACAGTCATCTTCAAACAAAAAGTCATGCACCAACTCTCCCTCCACTTTAGTCTTGGCTTGCAGCTTTTTCAAGTTAAATAATTTAATATCAGTGCAGTATTGGAATATTGAAATGGACAAGTAGGGAGTCTTCTAACATTACACATACTGACCGTGATGCTGTTTTTGTCCTCATTGAAGGCATCCCACCATATCACTGAACATATCATGCTAAAAAAAATGGGAACAAAAACAACCTTGTTTCATTCCATTGGTGACTGGGAAAGTGCAAGAGCATTCATTGTCCATTATCAGAACCCAGACGAGCACGCCATCATGAAACTGATATATAATGCTGGTGAACTTCTCCAAGCAACCAAATTGGACATAATTTGCCATAACTCCTCATGACTGACGTATCAAAGCCTTGGTTAGATCAACAAACACTGCATACAGACCCCTGGTTTGCTCCTGTGATTGTCACAAGACAATCTATTTCCTTTACCTTTATAGAAATGGACAATTGAACTCCTGGGGGATAATCTCATCTTGTCATATAACCCAGAAAATTTCTATCTGCCTCAGGTTCTTTGCCATGCAAGAGGAACCTAATGGTATTCAATACCTGTTCTTCATTGGGCAGTTTGGCTAGAGATGGATTGACTTCAACATGAGGTATGTGGTCAATGGCTTCAGCATTGGTTGATGAGGGTCTGTTGAGAATACTGTGGAAGTCTTCAACCCATCTCTCCAGGATCATGTCCTAAGCACTAATCAATGTGGCTCTGTCAATGCTGGGTATTTTAAATGTACCATAGGTCTTTGGCTCATGAACAGCTGTCAGAGCATCATAAAAGTGCTTTGGGTTGTTACCATGACTGTCAAACCAAATTTCGTCTGCCTTGTTACTGAGCCAGGAATTCTGCATCTCTCTAAGCTCCACTTGTGCTCTACTTTTGATGGCATTAAATGCTGCTTTCTTAGAGATGGATGAACCATCCTGCGGTAAACCCTCTCAGAGTTCTCATTTCATTTTGTTTAGCAGTTTCTGAGTTTCCCCATCGTTTTCATCAAACCAGTCTTGGTGTTTGTGAATGTTCTGACCCAGATGAACAAATATAGTGCTGTACACCAAATCTTTGAGAGCTGCCCACTCCTTTTCTACTCCACTGTTGCCAATCTCAACTTGACTCAGCCTTCCCTCCAAGTTAGCAACAGACTGTTCCCACTCAGAGAACTTCTCATTGTCATTAAATCTTCTAGTAGTTGTCTTGCCTTGGGGATGACCTGGAATTCAGTGGATGACCTTAGCACCTTCAATGTCTGACCAGACTTTAAGCACTCCACAGTACCTGTTTCCACTGCTATCATGGCCCATTAGAACATATTGTTCACATCTGCCCATTCCACCGGGAAGTCTTCACATGCTTGGGGTAGGTACCCCACTAAGTTGCTGATGGCTTTGAGGCCCCTCACTTGCCCTCAATCTGATTTAGCCCATCTGCTGAAATGATTTACCAAGGTGTGGCCACTGAGCATACTACAGTTTCTTGGAGTCAGAGGTAAGAGTTGGTGACAGATAGATGCCAAAGGGGAAAGTTGCCCAGAAAAGTGTTCATCCAGCCCTCATCCAGAGATACTAGTCTTTCCAGAACACCCTATACCCCAATGCCCATACTCCCCATCTATCTGCCCTGAAGGCAGTGTAAACCTCTGACTCACCTGGCTTTGATGTCTGCCATTAGGCTCTATAGAGTCTACCTGGGGTCATCCCTATGGAAGAGCTACCTCCAGAAGGGAACACCAAGGTCATCCTAGGTTGTCCTCAGAATAGTCTCTGCATGATGACAGTGGCCCCAACCTCCTATGTACCATGTTTAATATTCAGACACAAGCAGTCAGTCAACTAGAAATATAAAAAATTAGAAGAAAGGTTTAAGGTCTCCTTTTTCTTCTTTGAAGTAATGGACAAGAGACTGGCAGCTGACTCTAGGTCACTCTTGCCCAACCTCTCTGTCTCTCTCTCTATCTGTCTGCCTCTCCTCTGTCTTCTCTGTCTCTCCTCCTCCCTCCTCTCTTTCTCTCTCTCTCTGCCTGTCTGCCTTCCCCCTTCTCCCTTTCTCTTTGTCTGTCTCTCTGTCTCTCTTCCTCCCTCTTCTCTATTTCTGTCTCTGTTTCTGTCTCTCTCCCTCTCTGACTCTGTCTCCCTCCTTCCTCTCACTCCCTCCCTCTCTCTCTCCCTCCCTCCCTACCTCCTTCTCTCTCTCTCTCTCTCTCCCTCTCTTTCTCTCTCTCCCTTTCCCTCTCTTCCTCCCTCTCTCTGCCTCTGTCTTTCTCCCTCTCTCTGTCTCTCTGTGTCTTTCTATTTCTCTCTCCTTCCTTCCTTCTCTCTCTGGCTCTAAGCAATAGCCTGGCCTAGCCTAGGTGGCCTCTATTCCTCCCTTTCTGCTGTGGACTTAGTGGATGCAAGTCCCCCTGAGTATACTTCTCTTACCATCACCTGGCGATTCATCGTCTAAGCTACAGTTAAACCTTCTTGCCATTTACGATTCAAAAGCTCCTCACCTGCCATCTAAGCATTTGGATTAAGATATAGTAAAAATCACTGTAAGCCTTGTACATTAAATATGCTTGCCTGGAATAAACATTTTGCTTTAGTACAAAGGAATGAGCGCTAATTTGGGAGTCCAAAGATCTGAGTTCAAATCCCACCTCAACCACTTACTATCAAACAAGCTATTTTATCTGAACTTCAGTTTCCCCATTTGTACAATGTGAGGGTTGGGTTGGGGGTACCCTTTCCTCCATTTTACACCAACAAAAGCCATTTTAGGAAGTCTGGGTATTTGCGCCCTATTTGACTCTAGTGTGTGATATTAAAATCATCATCCCTCTATTTTTTAAAGAGCTCTATGTATACATAAGGATGTTTAATTATGGGTAGGGAGAGGGAGGGTCCTGTCTATTCGAAATCTTCTGTTGTAAAGCACTCTATAAATAGAGATGGTGAGAATGACACCCAAGTGCAAGATATGCCCTCCAAGGATTTTCAGGACTGAGTCTGAATAGAGTCCAAGCCCCAAGTTCTCTCTCCTCCACCCCTCACCTCCTGACAAGGAGACCTGATAATATGTTAGTCATTACACAGCAAGTTGGTTCTCAAAGCAAGTTCCCTGTGGGGTCCACAATACTCTTTTAGGGGTCCTGAGATGTCAAAACTCCTTACACAATAACACTAAGATTTAATTTCA
This sequence comes from Potorous gilbertii, assembly GCA_028658325.1. NCBI lineage: Eukaryota > Metazoa > Chordata > Mammalia > Diprotodontia > Potoroidae > Potorous > Potorous gilbertii. The sequence continues at coordinate 10,254,067 of CM053770.1, forward strand.
CCTATAAAACCCTCCTCTCTTTTCCACCTTTATATTGTGTGAACCTGGATCTTCTTTACATACTTAAAACAAAACAATTTGTCACAAGAAGCTGAAAGTAGAAACAGATAGGATATTCGAACTTTTTTTAATATGTAGAACATTAAAGAATTTGCAAGAATATGTTAAAAGGGCAATTAACAGATTTTGGGGGGAAATAGTTATTTTTCGTAAAATTAGTTATTTCTGTTGACATAATGAGTCTATTATTTTATTTCAAATGAATAAATAAATTTTTACATAAATTTTAACTTCTAATATGATAAATATCAATAGATATAATACACTCTAATAAAAAAAACTCTTTGAGATCCTCCATAATTTTTAAAAAATGTGAAGGGGTTCTGAAATGAAAAAGGTTAAGAACTTTTAACATGGACCCAACCACCTTTCCCAACATGGTCCCCCTTTTCCTCCATTGCCAAACATATCAGTCTTCCTCCCAAGGTCCAAAAGAACAAAAAAAATCATGACCAGTTTTCTACAGCCAGCCATTGACCCCAAAATTTGTCAGCCTCTTACTCTGCCTCCAATAATTTGCAGGCAAAAAATAAAAGACCAAACACCAAAAAGTATTTAATCAAGAGTTTGAACATTTTTCAAAATTATTTTTTAATCTCTCTTTATCATAGCCACAGTAAATTCATGGACAGAGAGATAGCCATAGCCTATCACTTTGACTATGTGAAAGCTTCCTCCACTCATTTGCAAATAGGCATGCCCAAGATTGAAGTGATGGCAGTCTTTGTGGTTCAGGATTATTGGCCTGACTCTTGGTAATCCTGGTCTTTTCTAGAACTCTGTCTAAATCAATGGCTTAGCTTCTTTATTGATTGGTTTATTTACGTTTTTTATTCATTCATCTATTTACCTCCCTAATATTTAATAATAATTATTTGTGATTAATTCTAGATGAATTTTGGATACTGCCATGTCTCTCTGTCTCAAGTCTCTCTCTACTCCACCCAGATCTCCAAGTGATCTTGAAGTCTCTCCACCTCCATTTAAGAATCTCTAGAGTCTCCTTATCACTTCCAGGATTCATATAAATCCCTCTATTTGGTGCATCCAAAGCTCTTCCTACTTTAATCTCTTCCTGCTTCTCTAGTCTTCCTTCCTCCAGTTTACTTCCTCCCTCCCACCTTAGCTATCCATTGAGAGACATGTGTTTCCTTGCTTGTCCTCACACAAGATGCTCTATCTCCAGTCATTTCCACTATCCCCCACCCTTGGAATTCTCTCCCTCCTCATCTCTCCTGGATTCCTGACTTCCTTCAAATCCCAGATAAAATCCCACCTTCTTTAGGAAACCTTTTTGATTACTTAAATCAAATACTTTTCCTGTAATACATCTTGTTTGTACATGGTTGTTTTCTTATTGGAATAGGAATTAGTTGGGATTTTTTCTCTTAGGCTTATCATCTATCATGGTATCTGGCACATAGTAGGCACTTCAGAAATAACTGTTGTTTGACTATAGACCTAATCAGTGGTGTATCTATGCACACATACTGGACTAGTATTTGTTACTGTTTGTCAACTTCAGAATAGCAAAAAATAAATAAAATAACCTTCTTCCTTCTTCCCAGTTGTTACATTAAAATGTGATTTGAAGTTCTGTAAATGTTGTTGTGTTCACCTCCTCCCAGATACTATCACGTATTGCCCTGCATTGATGTCTTCTCAGTTGAATTTCCTAGGCAATGACACCATCTATGAATATTAAAACACTATTTTGCTGCCTTCCCTTACCTTAGAGTTTTCAGAATTGTGTTGTCTCTGGCATGGACTTTACAACATGGACTTGTTCGCGCCACTCCACTCCCAAATTCACAGACAAGAAGACCCCCTAAGAAGAGAGTGATTTTTTTCCAGTGCAATTCATAAGCTGACTTTGATAGTAATACTTAAGACTTCAAAAAATGTTTTGAGAACCGGCCAGCAGTGTTGGAATAAGTGAAAGGCCTCTCAGATTCGTGAGGATGCATTAGATTCTTGCTGAGTTTATTACAGGGAAGCAGCTTGTGTAGCAGACAAAGGGCCTAGGAGCCTCCCATCTTTTACCCATAGGTCTGTCTGGGTAAGGCTGAGCAACATTTCAGTTCACTGGGAAACACTTTCAAATGGCAAGTTATAAAATAATTGCATTAGTAGAGGGAGTTTCCTCAACCAGAATTCCCTGTACTAAAGAAATCACAAGCCAAATTTCTCAGTTCCTCCAAAAAAATAACTTTAAAAATTCATTTTAAAAAATTTTATTTTTAATTTATTGAATAAAGTAAGCATTTCTATAACATGGTATAATAAAAAAATGACTGTACATAAAACTGTAAATCTGGTATACACAACTTGCCATTCCATTCAAATATACAGCAATATTATTTTTATTAATTAATTTATTTTATTCTGAACTTTAAAAAATGAAATAAGCATTTCCATAACAAAGCAAAATAAAAAAACAGAGGATTGCACCTGAAATTGAAAATTCATTATGTACAACTTGATGTTTTTTTCAAATACACAACAAAATGATCAAGTAAATTTCTTTTCTTATCTTCCCTTCCCCCATCCAGAGATGGCTACATAAATAGGTATATACATGTAAAGTTATTCTATATATACTTCTATTTGTCAGTTCTTTCTCTTATGTAGATTACTTCTTCCTTCATATGTCCTTTATAGTTTTTTTTTTCCATAACATAGTATAATATCATACTTCTATTTAACAGTTCTTTCTCTGGATGTAGGTAGCATCTTTCTTCATATGTCCTTTGATATTTATAATAGTCAAAATAACTTATTCATTCTCTTAAAACAATTCTAGAAAGAATTAAATGGAATAACTTTTCAGTAAAAAATTCATTTCTTCAGTTACATTTCATATCAAAACACAGGAAATGTGGGCTATACTTTTTGGATTTGTTCCCTTGATGTATAATTTTCAGCACTGGACATGTAAAAAGTAGAGCTCCTCTACAAAATCACACTCCATTTCTCATACCCGTTATTTAGGACGAGAAAGGAAGTTTAAAGACCATAGGGTCATCTCCATTTGGCCATTGTAACAAGGTGAGTAAAAAGTCTTGCAGTAGAGTCTTTGACAGAGTCAAACGTATGCCAAACACCTAATGGCCTGCTGTCCACGGGATCCAAACACAAGTTCAGAGGAACTGTGCTGTTTTCATATTCATTTTTTAAACTTCACCTCTAAAAATAAAGGATTTCTTTAAACTGTATTGCCAACTTGCAATGATGAGATTTTGTAAGCTCACCTAAACAATAGGCATCCCTGTCCTGGGGTAAGCCCTGGCAAATCCAACACCATTAGCTCTCACCCATGTCCTCTTCATATGATAAAAACATTTCAAAGAATCAAGATGAGATTTTGCAAGCACTCTTTTGTATACGCACATCCACACATTTAAATTTACCATTTTAATAACCATTTTAGTGTTTGAAATCTCCTAAGTTTGAATATACAAATATGTTCTTTGTTTTAACTTCTTCCTTCTTTAATTTAGAAGATACTAAAAATACTCATGAGAATATATCACAGAGCCACCATCCCTCTATAATTTTAATGAAAGCATGAGTCAAATTAGAAATCCATCAATAAAAATATTTTAAGGTATATACATTTTCACTATAAAAAGGATTTCACATATATTTCAGATATATGCTATCTCCCAATGAAAACTACAGTAAAATAAATTCTATTTTTGAGAATTCATTTATTCAATTAAATTGAATATTTATTAAGCATTACAGCTGGATTAGCTTGAACAATGACTTTCACGAAGTGGTCACATTATTCAGATTCACATTGTATATTTCCGTTGGACTGAAACCAGTTCCTGTATTTTACATAATTATAACTTCAAAGAGTGAAAATTCAAGTCCATGTGACAACTCCACTTCCAACCCTAAAGGAGGGCATCTACGTGTTGCAGAGGTTACAGCACTGGACCAGGAGCCAGGAAGACCTCCATTCACAGATGGCCTCAGATGCTCACAAGCCATGCAACTCTGGGCAAGTCACTTCCCCTCAGACTGCCTCAGTTCCCTCATCTGGAAACCGGGCCTGATAACAATAGAATTTACCTCCCAGGGTTGTTGTGAGACTCAGATGAGAAAATGCTTGTAAGAGCACTTAGCACAGTGCCTGCCACAAAGTAAGGATTACCAAAATGTTATTAATTTTTGTGACCGTTACTGTTGTGGTTTCAAAGCACTTGGCAAACCTCAAAGAGCTCCCTAATATTAACTGTTACTATGAATTGTTCACACTCATCAGGACTCATTTGTACCATGTGTAAGCTACTGTACAAAGTGCTGATGATACAGAGACAACATGGCACAGTCCCTTCCATCCCATGACTTTCACTCAGAAGGGGGAAGAGGATGTCCACACAGAGGATGATGGGACCCAGTAATGAGTCATAGAAAAGTAACCCCAGACTTGTGAAGCTCTTCCCATCAGCTTCCTCATATTCCACACAGGCTACATGCTAAAGGCATTAGTATCCCCATTTTCAAAGTAAAAAAATGAGGCTAAGTGGTTTGCCCATGGGCATATGTGGTAAATGGCAAGGGCAGAATTCAAACCAGGTGTCTCCTGATATAGAGTCCAGAGCTCTGCCCTCCCACTTCAAACTGCCTTTTGAGGGCCAGAAAATAGGTGTAAATAGGAGACTAAAGAGAATACTTCCACCAAGGGAAGGGATGGGATAAAGGCTTCCCAGAGAAGGGTAAACCAGAGTGGACATGAAGGAAAACAAAACTTGTGCAGATAGAGAAGGGAGATGGCATGTGGTATCGTGGGAGTAGCAAATGGACCAGTTTGACTGGAATGCAACATGTACTGGGGAATCCTGGAAAGGTGGAGTGAGATCCAAATAGTAAAAGGTGTTAAATGCCAGTCAGGAGAGTTTATATTTAATCCTCCAGTAGTAAGGAACCATTGAGTTAGGGAGTGCCATGTTTAGATCTGTACTTTAGGAACAGCCATTAGACAACTATGCAGAAGATAAGAGAGGGAAAGACTAGATATAAATAATCTAATTAGGAGACTGTTATAAAGTCCTAAGTGATATCTGTTAGTTTGGTTATGAATGGAGGTAAGTGGATAGATGCAAGAAATCATGTCCAGGTAAAACCAACAAAGGAAGCTGCTGAGTGGTGCCATAGTGCACAGAGCTCCAGGCCTGGAGTCAGGAAGACTCATCTTCCTGAGTTCAAATCTTGCCTCAGACACTTAACTATGTGACTTGGGCAAGTCATTTAACCCTGTTTGCCTCAGTTCCTCATCTGTAAAATGAGCTGGAGAAGGAAATGGCTAACCCCTCCAGTATCTTTATCAAGAAAACCCCACATGAGATCACAAAGTGTTGGATGTGACTGAAAAAAATGACTCAAAAAAAAAATTGGCAACTGATCAGATATGGGACAGGGTTGAGTTGAGGTTGATTCCAAAGATGTTTTCATCTTAGGTGACTGGAGGGAACCTCAAAAAAACAAAGGATGTTATGAGGAATGTTAGATGACCTCTGATTATTAATATTCATTAAGGCACAAAATGGGATGACAAATGTTTGACAAACTTGCCTCCTACCAACATTGAGAATATCCTGATGCAGGTTCCCCAGTAAATGGTGTGGTCCTCTTGATGCCGCATTTTATATTGTGTTGGTGTCCTCAAGCTCTCAAATACTGCAGAACCGCTTAGACAAGGTTCATAATTTCTCAAAAGAATTCACTCTCACAACATGCCAAGAAAACAACCCGAGGATGAAAAATGTCTTTCCAGAATTTGACATCCTGCTGGACAGAATGCCAAGAAAGCTGGTTTATTCCATGCATGGAGAATTTTGGACAGATATGGCATATGGAATATGAGCTAGGCCTAAAATTGGACAGGAGGAAGTAAAAAGGCTATATTGCCAGATAGTTACACAATGAATGGCCCCACCCTTCCCTCTTTTTGTCATTGATATCCTTTCAGTGCTGCAAAATGGTTGCCTATCATGGAATTTCACAGAAATTCTGAAACATCAAAAGTATATGCCACTAAGGCACAGTGTTGAGGACTACAGTGGTTAAAAGCAACCTGAGGTGTAATACTACCTATTGACTGCAAGCAGGAAGTGGTATATTATAGAAAGATATCATCAGAGAAGGAAAAGGAAATGGGCTGGCTCCTTGTACAAGGCCAAAGAGAACCTATGTGTGGCTTTAGGATTAAAGACACAGAGGACTCTGAGCCCCTGGAACACTGGACGAGTCTTCACAGAGAGGTTCGGGAAAGGCACAGGAAAGGCTTCTCTAGTATGGAAAGGTACAGATGAATGACAATCTGCACTGTGGGAGGGTATACTTCCTTGACAAAATTACCAGTTCACTGAAGTATTAAAAGACAAAAATTAGGTATGATCAAATTTTGACAGTTGAAATGCAAAACTTCTTCGTCTAAAGTATCTTGACTAGAAAATCAGTCTATGGGACAGGTGGTATACCTCCGCAAGGTGGTATAGAGGATAGAGCACCAATACTGGAATCAGGTGGACCTGAGTTCAAATCTGGCCTCAGATACTTACTAGCTGTGTGACCCTGGGCAAGTCATTTAACCTTGATTGGAAAGAAAGAAGGAAAGAAAATCGATCTTTCAACTTTTCCCAACAAGCCCTGTATTTGAGCATCTGTGCTAGCAGATTTACCTTTGAATGTTAAGACTTCAGTCAAACGTTGTCCAGAGTCACAATTTAGATTCTCCTAACTTCCCATCAGACCAAACATTACCATCACAGCCCAAGGCTGGAAGACCCAGATGTGTAATACATTTCTAGGGGTCCGTGAACTTACAGGTGGGAAAAAATACATTTTCATTTTCACAATTCTTTTTGTTTTTCCTAATTGTGTGCATTTTGTTTTATGCATTTAAATACATTATTCTACAAAAGCTTAGGCTTGACCAGAGTACCAGAAAGTCCAGCTCCTAATCTCGAGGAAGCTTCCAGGACATACCTTGCGTACCTTCCCACCTCCCGTCCCCACAGGATCCCAACTCTTTGTTACACTTCTAAATGGGAAACAGAAAAATGTTTTTACAAGCAGATGATATTATCTCCCAAACTGTTTGTTCAATAATCTACTATTCTTCATCCACATACAATATATTTAGTAAGAAAATTAGGATAAATACATTAGCAATGTAAACCCCAAACTGGCCTTATGAAACCTGATTCCTCATTCACTTCTAGTTGACAAACAGGTAAATTCGATCCTTGTCAAACAGTTCATTAGGAATAAACTAACTCCTTGAGGATGTAGAGTTTTATTTTTGGTTTTGTATTCCTGGCATGCATGCCAGTGCCTAAAATATGGAGAGAATTTAGTAAATATTTGTTGACTTACTGATTACTCTGCAAATACATGAAGTGCTTTTCAGAGGAAAAGAAACTGAGCAAAACTCTAGCAAACTGTACGACTGTTACTTCCTTTGTCTGATTCTCTATCTTTTCTCTAATTATGTGGTTTGAGCTCTTTGTGGTCATGTGGGTGCCTGTCAGTCCATATTGTAATGTTCACCTCTTGCTCTTTATCTCTGGGCACAGAACTCCTCATGGATTACACATCTGACCCTCAGAAAGCTTCCTCCAAGTTGATCCTTCTTGTAGTTAACAGTTATCTAATCATTGACATGAAGAAAGATTTTTAAATACCTTAGTTGTCTAATCAGGGCCCACATAAGATAACTCCATGATTCAGTGGAATAGGTAGGATGCACTCTGCCCAGAGATGTCATTGTACAGTTCTGCTATGAACTGGCAAACGGCTAGTCTGCAGCCACCCTACAATCTCATCTGCAAAATCTAGCAGCCGGCCTGAAGATGTGGATTGGACACGAAGCCACTGGGTCATCTAAAGAACAATGAAGGTATTTCCTCCAGAACCATCCTCAGTCCCCAAACTTTACAATTGCCCTTGAAATATCTGGAAAGATTTAAGATTAAATAAAGGGTCCCAGCAAAGACCCATGGGAGTTACCACTCTCTGTTTAGTGCCTTTGTAGCCTAATAAGCAGAAATGTGTTTGAATGTGTTAACAAAGGCGCTGTCTAAGAAACTGCTAGGTTTTTAGAAAATCATAAAGCCTTTCCTCAATCCCTCTATTTATTCACTTGTGGAGGTTTTCTTTAAAAAACCAAATTATGGGAAGAATGGCAGAAAAAAGCCCCTAACATGTCAACAGCTTTTTTCCTTTGATTCTTTACCTACCCGTGTGTTAAATATAGGTTGCATCTATACAAACAAACCATTCTGATTGAATTCAGGGTGAATTTTTTTGTAATAATTACATTCAACAGAGCATTCATGGGATGCCAAAGAATTGGCATTCTCCATTTTTCCATTGGTTGTTTTGTAGGCCAGTGGATACAACTTCACTTTGTTCCATCATTTGCGGAGAGAGAATGAACGCCAACAATAAAGCATAAATCTGAGAACTAGCTTCACACCTGAGGTATTAGAGGCACAAAGGATGTCTTGTACAGTCTCCCAAGAGAAGAGCGCATTTAGGGTGACAAATGATAATACCAGAGGCAGAACTGAGCAGTGACCCACAAGGAGAGTATGCTGTTTGCATTTTGACCATGGCCAAGCAACTACTCTCTTTGCTTAAAATCCAGGTTGATCTCATTGTTAGATGGGAAGGCAAACATTCTCAAAGAACAAATCTATTGATTATCAGGAAAAATGAAGCATTTCTTTAGAAAAATGGCAAAAGGGTGGCAGTATCAACACAAAAAAAGACAAAGGATTCAGACGGTCAGAAGGAAACCTTGCCCATTGTCAAAAGGCAGAAGAACCACTGAACACTTGGAGTTAAGAGAAAAAGACAAAGCATTTCCCAAGGAGGAGAAAGCTGAGCACTCAGAAGAGGACATGGACACTATTCCTTCAAGAAATGAAAATCTGGATGTCGACGGGCCATCATGGAACCAAGTGGAGGTGAGAGAAAAGAGATGAGGACTGTGGTGGTCAGCAGAGCCCTTACAGAGTCACTAACAGCTGTGCAAAGTTCTGCTCCCTTGCCAGAGCACATGCCTGAAATATAGTGGAGAACCTCCCAAGAGGCATAAACCAGATAACTATTTACCAATGGTGATACAAATAGGTATGGAGCATATCACCAGAAAGAATCTAAAAATGTTTTTAAAAATGAAAAAAAACATTAGTAAAGATCAAGAGAAGAATAATGTAGTAGAGTAGCAAGCTAGCCTTGGGATGAAGAAGACATGAGTTCAAGTCCCACTTCTGACACATACGGTTATATGATCCTGGACAAGTCACTTAACCTCAATGGCCAAAGAGGATAACACCAGTAAAGCATTCAGCACAGTGCCTAGCACACAGGATGGACTAGATCAATATTAGCTGTCCTCATACGAATTCTAAGACTAAATTGCAGAGGTTGATCACATTGGCAAAAATTCTTTACTGGAATTTCCCTACATCAATGAAAACATAAGTCAGTTAAATTATATATATATATATATATATATATATATATATATACACACACAAATATATGTGTGTATACATGTATGTACATATATATTTGCACACACACTCACATACACATATACACATACACCTATACATATACATAAAGAAACTAAAGCCTTTAGGGGCTTTTGTTTCTGTTTTTGTTTTTATTTTTCATCACTGTTACCATCTTAAGGCAAGGACTTCAGAAGACAAAGGGGAATTGGGAATGGGAATAAATGGTTAAAAGATGTTATCTGAAAATAAGATTTAGATTTCTGTAGCACGGCTTCAAATGAAGGACTGATAGGCTTCTGGCGAGGATGGCACATGCTGAACAGGACTGAGAAGAACATGTTTTACTGGAGTCTAATAAATCTGATAAAAAAGAATTTTGAAATGAAAAGTACATTCACCAAGCGAGGTAGCACAGAGAGGCTCTACAAGGTAGGAGGGATAGGTACCCAAAAGTTAAATGGAGACAAAATCCAAGGGAGGAACCAGTAATAAAACTCATCACTTCAACTGTCTGACAGAAGTGCACAGAATGTGGATGAATATGAGGAGCTGGAAACACTCACACAAAAACTAAAATTCTACCTCATCACTCCAGCATCATTGAGAACCAAGACTGGTCTATGGGACAAGAGGGTATTCCTCATTCAAAAGGAAAAGGAGAAGTGAGGGAGTCATAACCTCACTTTCACTTGGGAAAAAATCCCAAGACCAGAAATGTGGTGGAGAAATAATGAGATAAAACTTAATGAGGATAGAAATAGGGTTATGTAATAGGGTTCACAAAATCAGCTTCATATGGGAGAGCCATGGTTAGAAAATAGTTTGTCTGAAAGAGAACTTGGGAATTTACTGGACTGTATGATCGAGAATTATAGGAGCTAACAGAGAGATAAGACAGATGAGAATTGGCAGGACCATGGACTCCTTCAAGGGAACCATAATGGCCCCCTTTATGGGGCCACTCACTAAAACGAGTGAGGTGATTGTCCAGTCAGGCTCTGTCCTGGTCAGTGCACAATCGGAGCTATTGGGTCAATTAAGTTCCAGGAGCCACAGTTTAGGAGGGATCTTGATAAAGCACAGAGAATCCACAGAGGAGCAGCCAAGACAATGAGGGTCCTTAAGAATACATCATATACTGAGGGGTGGAAGGAAGCAGGGTTGATTAGTTTGGAGATGAAAAGGATTAGAGGAGCCTGACATCTACCATCATTTACCCAAAGGACACTTGTGGAGAAGGAACTAGATTTCCTCTGCTTAGCCCCAAACGGCAAATTTTGCAAAGAGCTTAATATAAGTTTGCCAAAAAGGAAAATAAAAAAAACCCGGAGCTACCTAAAAGTGAAATGAATTGCCTTGGAAAGTAGTGGATCCCCCTCAGTGGGACTGCTCAGACAAAGGCTGAATGGACACTCATCAGGTAGGCTATGGAGTGGATACATGATGGACCCTGAGCTTCCCTGGAATCCTCAGATGAAGGCACAAGGAAGAGTGTGCTAACTGCCACGGTCCTGGCATGTACAAGGCCTCCTCAGTGAAATTCACAGCCCTTATAAGAGCTCATCCAAAACATCCACCATGGGAAAAAAGAAGTGAATGAAAAAGGCATTTTGTACACAATGCATTTGGGTAGGGAGTCTATTGAGTGATTCTGTCTTGCACAGGCACTGGAGTCAGACAATGAGCTGGACTCAGAATTTAATGGGAAAGGAAGATGGGATTAGATTAGGTTTGGGGAAGTACAGAGCCCTTTTAATGATGCTAAACTATTCATAGCCACAAAACATGATCCCATGGGAAATCATAGGATTTCAGAGTTTGAAAGGATTATAGATTCATATTTAAAGTCAGAAAAATCTTAGGGCTCATCTCATCTAATTCCCTTATTTTACATACAAAGAAACTGAGACCCAAAACACCAACTTTTTTATCCTTTAATCACACAGGCAGTAGGTAGTAGAGCCAGAATTCAAACCTAGGTTTTCTGACTCAAAATCTAATTCTCTTTCCATAAACTAATATTCTCCCAGTAATCTATCTGACTGTAAATCATAAAAAACCATGAACTCAGTAGAATTCAAATTGCAGGTAATACAAAGTCAATAGAATGATATGTAATAGATGTAAGTAGGCTGCTGCATATTACCAATGACTTGGCTATGTCATAGTATAAAGGCATTATGAAGGAAGTTCAAGGCAGGACAAGGAAGTAGACTGGTTATCTAATAAGAGTTAGAGATAAATGAGTACATGATTTAGATAAAAGATGACATCGTAAGCAAATTAGGAGAGCAAGGAATAGTTTACCTGCCAGATCTATGGAGGAGGGAAGAATTTATGACCAAACAAGAGATAAAGAGCATTATGGAATGCAGAGCCAAGATTAGAAGAAAAGCAGGAAATTGAAAGAAAAAAACTTTATATGAAGTTTCTTTGACAAAGGCCTCATTTTTTCAAATATATAGAAAAATGAATCAAATTTATAAGAATATAAATCATTCTCCAATTGATAAATGGTCAAAGGATATGAACATGCAGTTTTGAGAAGAAATCTAAGCTACCTATAGTCATATAAAATGCTCTAAATCCTACTGATTAGAGAAATGAAAATTAAAACAGCTCTGAGGTACCAACTCACACCTATTAGACTGGCTAATATAATAGAAAAAGAAAATAACAGATATTGGAAGGGATGAGGGAAAATTGGGACACTAATGCACTATTGGTGGAGTTATGAACTGATCCAGCCACTCAGCAGAGCAGTTTGGAACTATACCCAAAGGGCTATAAAACGGTACATACTCTTTGATCCAGCAATACAGTTACTAAGTCTGTAATCCCAAAGAGATCAAATAAAAATGAAAAGGTCCTATATGTACAAAAATGGTTATAGAAGCTCTTTTTGTGGTGCCAAAGAGTCAGAAATAAAAGTGATGCTCATCAATTGGGAAATGGCTGAAAAAATTGTGGTATATAGTTGTAATGGAACACTGTTGTGCTATAAGAAATGATGAGCAGGTGGACTTCAGAAAAACCTGGAAAGACTTAACATTATGGAAGGTGAAGTGAGCAGAACCAGGAGAACATTGTACACAGTAACAGCAATATTGTATGATAAACTGTGAATGACTTAGCTTTTCTCCGCAATGCAATGATCCAAAACAATTATAAAAGTAGTGAAAAATGCTATTCACCTCCAGAGAAAGAACTAGTGGAATCTAAATGCAGATTGAATTATACTTTTAAATTTTCTTTCTTTTTCTCGGTTTTTTTGTCTGGGTTCTCTTTTGTAACATGACTAATGTGAAAATATGTTTTGCATAGCAGCACAAGTATAAGCTATATTAAATTTCTTGCCTTCTCAAAGAAGAGGAAGGGAAAGAATTTGGAATTTAAATTTTTTTAAATGTTAAAAAATGTACATGTAATTAAGAAAATTAAATAAATAAATGAAAATTTTAAAGAATTAGAGATGGACATCCTAGGTGCTACGCCAGCAACCCTGAAATATTAAATGAAAAATCATAAATTTGGGTTAAATTCTTTGTGAGAAACTTGCGGAAAGACATAGATAAAATTGTTTTGGAATGGAAGGCATGGAGAGATTGTACTTTATAGCCATGGGAGGAGTAAGTAGCCCCACTGACAACATCACAGTTTCATCTATGTAAAAGTAAACCACAATTTAAGGAGGCTTGTTTTCTAGCACAGTACCAATAATGTTCTTTATGTAATGAGACCGGCCAGTAAGTGTCCAGTCCTTGCAGCATGATCAGATTTCCCCTTCCTGGTGGGTTATACGGAGGCTGAGTAGTTAGTCCCTGTGTAATTCTAATCTAACAAGTGGAGGTTTGGTGAGTCTACTTCTGACCAAAGTGCTGGCTTTGAGGGGTGATGAAGAAACTTCTGATTTGCTGAGGAATCAAAAGGACTGCTGCCTCAGGAGGCACTGACCCAGAAATGGGTTCATATGTGAAAGGGTCATTGTGTTCCCTCCTTTGCCTCTTTTGCTCTTTTCCTTCCTGATGTGAGGGAGGTGGGACTCAGTCATCCTTCACTCAGTTATCCTGAGCTCTGTTTCCTTTGTCTTCATTCCTTCCTAATTGTAGGTAAAGAAAAGGAGTGCCTAGGGGACTGTTTAGTTCAGAAGATCCAAAAAAACCATCAGATATCTCATGAGGAACCAGTCATTATCAGAATCAACCAGAGCTGGTAGTAGCTGGGTCCAATGAGAAACCTGTACACTAGCTGAACTGTCTGCTTGACTCAGCCCAAAAGTAGATTGACCTGTCAACCAAGATACCAAACCCTCCAAGGAGTTAGCCCAGCTAAGTAAAGGAGCAACTTGTCCATCATCAGTGCTATGCCCAGAAGATTTGGTGGAGGCTCTGAGGAGAGAGAGTGATTCCCAAGACCAGAAGCTGTGGGGTTCCCCTTAACCTTATGTATTCCCTCTGTGTATGCATGTCCCAATACCTTTTATCTTTCAACTGGAGCCTCTTCCTTCCAAGGACCTTATCTGTGCAGGAAGGAAAGTCTGCTTCCATTTTGGGAAGAAGGTTTTGTACAAACCTTTTTAAGTTTGGTCTAGGTAATGAGAGCAAAGTGTGACTGAGTTTGGGAGTGGGGAAGTATTTTTATAACTTCTGTCCTAGCTATAACTTCTCAGTTTAAAAAAAATCCCTTTGGAGAAAGGGATTGATATCAAACAGCTGATTGATTTTGGAGAGCACACAAGATGAGGGCCCATAAGCAAGAGTTCTAGAGTCAGATCCCATTAGACATCCCTAGGACCCTGGGAGGAGCAGTAGCATTTGCTGTTCTGGGGACTCACTCTTTCAGGGAGAGTGGTCATTAGGAGCGTGAGAAGATATAGGGTGCTGCAAATAAATAATCCGATACTTGGATACAAGGGATTACCATAGTACTGACAATTATAATGACATTTTTCTCATTTTATTTGTGATTACCATTTCAGACATGATATTATGCTGTCAAAAAAGGAAACTGTAGCTTTCTGGCACACTTTTTTAGATTGCAAATGAAGAGGCGAAGGCTGTGGTTGGTGGCCTAGTCTCAAGGAACACATCAAGATACAAACCACAAAGGAAGTGGCTCCATGCCTGCTATGAAAGGGCGGGTTTCCACTTAGCTCTGTGGCATTACAGTGTTGAACAAAAGAATGGCTTGCTTCTGGTCTTCACAACCATGCTATTATGTTGTCCCCATTTATAAAACAGGTGTTTGCCCATAGAACTAGCTCCTCTCCTTGGAAGAAGTCAAAAACTTTAGCAAGTGAAGTATCAAGATGGAGGCCTGTCAGTTAGGTGGGTACTTGGACTCCACCAGTTCTTAATTCCTGTTCCCATAAGCAAGTCATTTGAGAAACTGATCAAATAGGCTTTTGCACAATTTTTTTAACCAGTTGGTGTCTTTGAAGTTGGCAGTCAGGTCAACTCTGATTTTTTTTAATATGAAAAAATTATATTCTACCCATATCCTGGATTAATTAAAAAATCAAGATCTTCCACAATTTTAGACAAGCTAAAGAAATTTCAGGTTTATGTAGGTCTGTGCTAAGCATCAATCACCTCATTGATCACAGAGATGTTTACAAGACTCTTCTTTGTTCCTGCAAATTATTGTTTCCTTTTTTGAGCTTGAAAACTAATTCCCTTCCAAGCATTGATTTAAACACAATGCCAGAGTCAAATTGCAAAATGATATTAGAGATGATTTTTCCTTCTTTGTTTAAAGGTCCATATTTTTATTTTGTTGTTGTTTTCTTTTATTAATAATAAATACAGAGCTATTTCTACAAGTAGGGGATGTTTATCTAGTCAAATCAGGACCCTTCTGATGATTTTAGTGAGATCCTCAGGTGACCTCTCATAATCCAATCCCTCATCCCATCCCCAGTAATTCAACTGAGGCAACTGCCATACAACAGCTCCAGTGGGCTGAAAGGAGAGAGAGAAGATGGAGGGAATAAGCATTTATATGGTACCTACCATGTGCCTGCTTCCATGCTTAGTGCTTCTTACAAATATTATCTCTTTGGATCTGATTTGGGAACCAGATCCTACACACACATAAGCAACAATCCTAGAGTCAGATCCCATTAGTTATCCCTAGAACCCTGAGAGGAGCAGTAGCATTTGCTTTTCTGGGGACTCACTCTTCCAGGGAGAGTGGTCATTAGGAGAGTGAGAAGACATGGGGTGCTACAAATAAATGATCTGAAACATGGATACAAGATAACACACTCACACACAACACACACTACCTCTCTCTCTCTCTCCCTGCCTACCTACTTACCTATCATTTATCTATATACATGTATGTGTGTATTTGTGACATGTATGTACATATGTCTATACAAAGATATACATATATCTACAAAGGTGATATATGTATATAGCTATAAATAGAAATGACAGAGATAGAAATAAACATAGATTAGATTTTTTTTGTCTAAAACTTGTGATTTCACAAGTACAGAAATTCAACTCCATTTCATTCAGTTTGACAAATATTATTTAGCAATACAAAGCATAAAAACAGTGACTGATCACATTTGACTGAGATTCCTTACCCTGATGTGGAGGAGCCACTCATTTGTATCATATCATCTTAGAGACTTGTCAGTGGTACCAAGAGGTTCAGTTAAATGACTCAGTTGAACATGTCTAGGTATAGTCCTTGATTTACCAGGGCATGCTACACCATAACACCAAGACTGCCATTAGTGCCATCTTAGCATGCCATGAACAACTTCCTGTCTAATAAGCCCATGATAGTTTTTGAGATTCCCTGAATGCTCAAGCAGAAGAGGGGAAAAATCCTCTTGCTGGTGACCACATGGACAAGGGCTTCCTCCTAAAGTGGGTGGGGGAGGGTGCAGGGAGAGATGTTACTGAATATTCTTAGTCTAAATACCAAAATTGTTGCATCCTCTATGGTCAAAAAGACACTGCCCCATACACTTATACTTGCTCTAAAAACTGATATATATCCTAACATTCCTAAGTATAATTCCCCATTCTTTCATGAGCAAATAGACTCTTTTTGGCGTCCAGGCTAACGTTTATCTACAAAGTAATAGATTATAAGAGCTTAAATCTAGAAAAGAATTTTGAAATCCTTGTTTAACCCTCTCATTCCACATCTCACATAGCACACACCCCTCATCTAAAGAGACTTTAACCCAGTTTTACATATAGGTGAGGAAACTGAGGCCCAGAAAAATGAAAGGAAAGGACACTAACTCCTAATACTCTTTCATCAAAGACATTCACTTCACAGCTGACTTTTCTTGTTTCACACTTCATGCCTCAACTGAAAGTTCTGGCCTCAGATTCATCTCCTTTCTCTTTGTTTTCGGCTGCTGTGGTCTCTAAGAAAGAAAAAAATCATCACTCTATCCCTGGGATCCTGACAAAGGAGAGAGCAACTCAGGAATAGCACAAGGGCCTACCGATTTGGAGTGGTTTGCTCTGCAAGGTGGAGCAGCTGAGCAACTCATTGCTGAGCAACAACAGGTGATGATGGCTGTCCGTGGAGCTCCCACCCAGCTCAGTCGAGTTCCCATCTGAATAGCCACTGCTCCACCTTGGCCAAGAGCCAGGGGGTGAAGGTCATTCCATGGACTGACAGCTGCTGTTCCTTGGCAATGGAAAGAGTGAAGCTGGTGCCAAAACCAAGCCTAGGAGATGACAGTATGAAGGGACAGCCCAGCTATTTGTGAAATGGCCAGGAGGCAGAGGTACCTGAACTGTCTACTGGGAGCGCAACTAGGAATCAAGCCAGGTCTAAGACACAGGCTTGGTAGAACGGGAGGAACAGACCCAAAGAACATCATACAGATGCAACCCATTGATTGGTCATGCTAGAATGGCCATCAGCAAAAGCATACCTAGCGAACTAACATTCAAAGATAGATATTGTGGTCTGATACAGTGTCCATCAGTGTAACTGCCATTCTTTGTGAACTTGAACGCTAGAGTTCCCTAGGCTCATCAAGCAGGCAAATATAAATATCTCAAGGAAATTTAATAACCAATGATCAGCATGAATTGTAAGTAATAAACAGTGCTAAATAGACCTGACTACAATCTGGGGATGGAAACAAACAAACAAACACACACATTGCCATGCAATGCTATCCTTGGTAACCTGAGGGCAAATCTTCAGTAGAGAAGAAATGCCTGGTCCTGGAAGTCTGAAGGTAAGGGTTGGGGGGCAGGGTAATCCACACTCCTAACTCGGGGTCTGCTGGAGCCAGCTCCAGCTCCTAAGAGCCCTACTGTTCAATGTTCAGAGTATGTAAACCTCAGAAATTGACTAACGTTACCAATCAGACCTCGATTTATTGATTGTCTAGACTCAAGAAAGTGACAGATAAAATGTTATTAGTGAAAATTAAATTTAGAATACTGTCTCTTGTGCATTCCATGCCCATACCAGGCTCGTTGTTAAGTATCAACCAGCATACCTCTGTCCATCTTCCACCCCCAAATCTGGATTGCTCTACGGACACCTCAAAGTAGTGTGATTTAATTGACTCTAAAGCAGAATAGCGAACGTTTCATTTAGGTAGTAGGGACAAATATGCTAGGGGATTGTTGAGAGAATTATTCACACTTTCTGATGAATAATTCTTGGTCAGGAAAGGTCCTCACTCTGAAAGAAAACTAACTGAAAAAAGGATGACTATTTCTAGAAATTAGGGTCAGAAGTCAGACTTGGTAAGGATTAACCAAGAAAGCAATTTAAATAAAAGCACAATTTGTAAAAATTTGTAAAAATTTGAAACTCTTAGGAATAAAGGTCTTAATGAAACCTTAGAATGTGGCCAAGTAGATAAGGTGTTGCTTGTGGAGTCTGGAAGACTGAAGTTGGAATCTTGCCTCTTTCATTTCCTTGCTATGTGACCTGAATCAAGTTACTTAGCCACATTCTCTGCTTCTGTTTTCTCATCTCTAAAATAGGGATACGAATAACATTGTCTCCCAAGATTGCTAGAAGGACTAAATAATATAATATATATGGAAAGTATTTTGCAAATACTAACAAATGTGAGCTCTCACTATTATATACTTACTCTTCACCGTCCAGGATGGAGGATTTCAACATCAGTGAACAGAGAATTCCCCCTACGTCTCTAACTTATAGACGGAGAGAACATTCTGTGAATCTCAGACAGAGGAATGCCAAAATCAAACAGCTGGTAACTGGCACAGTTTGAAGGCAGGTCCTCTGACTCCAAGTTTAGTTCCCTTTCCATTCTGCCGCCCTGAGGTCAGTGACTGCCAGCGGTCGGACGACTCGTAAAGTTCAGAAGTCAGTAGTGACCCCAGACCTTCTAGACTCCAAGCCTGGTGCCCTATTCACTCCATATGCACATCAAAGTTCCTATTATGCGCCAGGCACTAAGATAAGCTACGCCATGCTGCCTCTTCTGAGGTGACCATTAGTTACCTTGATGGACTGACTGCTCCAAAATGAAGATGCTCTCTCATTAGGATGCTCACCCCAAAGGACTATCCGGCCATCTTAAAGCAATCAACTCATTGGAGGGAAGCTTTGTGCCTTTCTCAGGGTTTACCTGGCCCTCACTGTCCAAAAAGACAATTCAAAATCCTGTTGCCTTAACATCTAACCAGTCAGGTGGTAGAGCAGCCCCTGTGCCCCACCCCCACCTTCACAACTTGGAACCTTTTTCATTTATTCCTTCAGCCATTCATCTCTTCATTCATCCAATAAGCATATATTAAATGCCTACTATGCAGTGTACTGGGCATTCATACATGTGACATTTAAAATGTTCCAGAGATATAATCTCTGGGTAATTAATCATTTTATCAATAATACTAGCATACTATCAATTAAAAAATGGTCATTTGGCCACCATTCTTGGACCAAAGATGATTCACAGTGGTAGGCTCACAGCTTATAGGCCTTGGAGGAGTGGTGGCAATCAGCTCTGACTGTTTAACAATTAATGAGAGAATGAATATTATAATGAGTGTGGGCTTATTCCAATGAGGAGCTAGGGGATCTGACTTGGATCATGTCCTTTACTTCCAAATCACCCCTAGTCTTGGGGAAATCTAGACAAAAGTTCTATATCCCTTCCCAGGCATGAGCAGAACACAGTGGGTCAGAGTTTCAACTTAGATTAACTTCATTGTAAGGTGGCTGGGGTAGCAACACTTCAGCTGAGGAGAATGTTCATCCTATCTGCCATCATCAGTCTTGACTTTCAGAGGCTAAGCCTTGAAATGAGGACTTTAGAAAAAGGGGGAGCACTCTGGAGCTCCCCAAATGATTGGCTATTAATAATCACTTCTCTCATATATAGAAAGGTAAAAATGAACCAATTTTTGCTCTTGAAGAATTTTCATTTTACTTAGAGAGATTAAATATAAAATGTCTATAAATAAATGAATAAGAAGAAAACATTATTAAAAGTTAACCACATTCCAATGCTTAGGTTTGGCATATGAAAACAAAGCAAAAACAGTCCTTCCCCTGAAAGAGCCTATATTCCTGCAGGGAGAGACAGCCCATACTGAAGCTCTGTGGCCAGGGAAGGATACTTACTTTGGATGTTTACCAGTTGGTGAATAGGACCACAACAGAGTAGATAGACATGAGTTTTTCAGGGGCGATGGCAATGTTGGGGGGAAGGAAGAGTAAAACGGGGTGTGCATGGCTAAGGTTGGTCCCAGGGAGGGCTTCAACAATCAGAACAGTAGATCTCAGGGGGAGAGGAACATACAATGGTGAGCTTGCTGGTAAAGCTTTAGGAACTGTCTGTCAGGGGAAACATGTTCCTAGGACACACTTTTGTGTTTCATCTGCTTTATCAGCTTTTCCTTCATCATTTTCTTAAGTCTAGATGATGAATGTGACAGGAACTCAAGTCCTGATTTAGAGCATTTACCAGTTTCTGTCCAAGGTATAAATGCTCATGCCGAAAACTGAACAGCCTGACCAGCTCACTCCAGGTGGCCACTGATCACTCAGATCAAAAGTGTGGCTCCTGCTGCTGGTGGCCAAGAGCCAAAAAAATGGAAAGGAAGTGGAGGGAAGGTAGTGGAAACAGCAGCTGTGGAGATTAAGAATACTGTTGATGACTGTGTTTGAATACTACAGGACAGGCCCTGTACTAGGCACTTTATAAACATTATCTCGTTTGATCCTTGCAACAACCCTGAAAGGGAGGTGCTCTTATGATGCCCGTTTTACAGATGAGAAAACTATATCTGGAAGAGGAGTTCAGTGACTTGCCCAGGGTCAATCAGCTATGTATGCAAGGCTGGATTTGAATTCGTCTTCCTGAGCCCCACTCTCTATCCACTGCGCCATCTTGCTGACTCATGTATATACACACACATAAGTAGACCATTTAATCCTGGGGAAGGGGGTAATATGGCTAGATTTGGAGGGAGGGGTGGCTTTCTGGTTGGTTGCTGTCCTTTGTTTATGAAGAGGACCAAAATGACATCACCATGATAGAGTGAAATTTCAGTGTGTCCAACTGTGGCTGATCAGATCAATATGAGCTCAGAATGCCCTACCACAGATTGGGCATAGATACCCCGCATGAATATTTGGGGTGGATACCCCAAATTTGCTCATCCTATGTTTACTTTGTGTTGTCTCAATTCTACTTTGCTCATAGAGCACAGCACCCTTTCTGATATGGGCATGCCATACTGAGTGGTCCTGTGCCAGTGCCTCCCATATTGAACAGTCAAATCCAAAGTTCTTGAGAGAGACCTTGAGAACGTCCTTGTATCGTTTCTTCCGGCCATCATGCGAATCACCTACCCCATGCAAGTTCTCCATAAAATAGTATTTTTGGCAAGCATACATTTTGCATTCGAACAACATGGCTAGCCCATCAGAATTGTGATCTCTGAAGCACACTCTGAATACTTGGCAGTTCAGCTCAAGCAAGGATTTCAGTGTCTGGTACCTTATGCTGCCACGTGAGCCTCAGAATCTTAAGACAGTTCAAATGGAAGCGATTCAGTTCAATTCTCTGCTGCCTGTGTCTGTGCTAATTTGGCTTTCTATTATGAGAAAGACTGGTCTGTATCATTGGAAGTAACTGTCGCATCTGGTTCTTCATGGTGAGTTTTCATTGCAAAGTCCTAAAGGTTCCCTTCTGTGCATTGTCTTCTCCCATCAGGGTGGGCTCCATGAGGGAAGGGACTGTCTTGTTCTTATTTGTGTATCTGTGCTTAGTATAATGCACAGAACAAAGTGAGCACTTAATAAATATTTTATCTAGCATCTATCTATCTATCATCTAACTATCTCTATGGCTATGTCTAATCTCTATCATTTATCTAGCATCTAGCATCTATCTCTGTCTATCTACTCTAGCTATCTATATCTGTCATCTGTCAATGATTGTATATCTTCCACCTTACACCCACCACACAACTTCTCAATCATCCCTACATGCCCCATATCCTGTTCACCTCTAATCTCTTGGAATAGTAATAACATAGAAATGACTATTGCTGGTCAGGAGATGTTAATTCACTGCCCCATGACTTCAGTCACGAATCACTTGGCATTTCCTGTCAAATATACTTTTTCCTGGCCACGATTCCCCTAAATCAGAGGTTCTTAACATGGAGTCCATACACTTTTTAAAAAATGTTTCTTAATATATCTTTAAAATATTTTAAATATTTTATAACTATATTTCCATATCATTTCTTCCTTTCCTTTGCAATACTCTGCATTTTATTTAGTACATTTAGAAATGTTATCATGATAAGGGTCTGTAGCCTCCCCAGGCTGCCAGAAGAGTCCAAGATGCTAAAAAGGTGAAGGACCCCTCCCCCTACATAAGAATTACTTTCCCATACTTAAATACAGGCTTATTGAGCTTAACTGCTGTCTGAAATATCTTGGCTTGTATTTGTACCTCCAGAACTCACCACAGTCCCTGACACATGAGAATCTAACAAATGTTCTTTTACTCAGGCAATTATTCTTTGTGTAAGTTGTTTGACTTGTATCAGGGAACTGTACTTCCTTTCAGCAGAATGAACCTAAGCATTTCTCTTATTAAGTTATCTTCTTTCTCCATGATCCCGCAGACCATTTGAGGACAAGAATATATCTTTTTTTCCACCCAGAAAATTAGTTCAGTCTACCTTCACTGAGACAATGAACCGCATTTTTAGAAATATCCTGACTTTGATGTGTGTCTCTAGAGTCAAAAGTGTTAAATGAAGATGTTCTCTGGGTCATTTCCTACCCTGACCACAAAATAGAGCCCCAGGAAAGACCTCGATGAGATATTCTGTGAAATCTGGGATATACAGAACAGCATAATGGGTTTCACAGGGACCTCGGATGGAAAGTGTCCCTTTCAAAAATATTTCCCACTTGTCCAAATTTTACCCACTTTCAAGATCCAGACTAAGTCCCAGCCCCTCAAAGAAGCTTTTCGTGAGTATTTGAGTCTGGTATCAACCTTTCCTTTCTCTGAACTTCTGGAATAGGGGTGATATTAGAGAGAAAAGGGGACACCTCTAAAGTCAGGGGGTCTGGGTTCAGAAGGTCTGTCTTTGATGGTCATGGTGGTGGACAAGACCTTTAGCCTTTGTGGTCCTCAGTTTCCTTGTTTATAAAATTAGGGGACAGAAGAAAAAACCGCCAAGGTCCCCTCCTGCATCCTAAGATCCTTGGACTCTCCCCCTAATTATCTCGCAGATCCAATGTACTGCCAAACTTTATTGTTTCTACCTTCACAGCACCTCTCAATTTGTTTCCTTCTACCTGAGGTTCCCATCTCCTCATTGCTGACCACAGTACCTGGGGCCTCCTGACCCTACACTGGCCAGTCTCCTCAGCTACCTTCTCAGCCTAGAACAGCCTTCTGCCTTGCCATCCTGCATCTGTGAATTCCCTTAGGGCCCTCCATTCACCTCCCCCGCCCTAGAACCTGATCCCCTTTTTACAGCCCCTTTTTGTGCTGCATCTTCCCCTATAAGAATATAAACCCCTTGTTGGAAGGAGCTGTCTTTCTTTTTGCTTGTATTTGCATCCCCAGCACTTAGCACCACACCTGACACACAGTCATAAATGCTTGTTGTAAAAATGCTTTTGGCGGCAGCAACAAATAAGAGCTCAAGGGGATGCCCATCAATCCAGGATGGTGGAAGGAGCTATGTATAGTATATGATTGTGATGGAGTAGAATACTATTGTGCTATGAGAAACAAGTGGATAGTTTCAGAAAAAAACCTGGGAAGAGTTATATGAACTGATGCAGAGTGAAGTGAGCAGAACTAGATAGTTGTACACAATAACAGTCATATTATACCAATAATCAACTGTAAAAAACCTAGCTACTGTAGAGCAATAGAGACAGTTAGATGGCTTAGCATATAGGGTACTGAGTCTGGAATGAGCAAGACCTGAGTTCAAATGTTATCTAACTGTATGACCCTGGGCACCTCTGTTTTCTTTAAGCCACTGGAGAAAGAAATGGTAAACCCCTCCAGTATCTTTGCCAAGTTAAACCTGAGACCGTGGGTCCACGGGATCATGAAGAATCAGACATGACTGAACGACAACAACAACTCTGGTCAATATAATGATCCAATACAATTGCAAAATACCCATGATGAATAATTTAATCCATCTACAGAGAAAAAAATGATGAACTCTGAGTGAATATTGAAGAAGAATTTTTTGCTTTATTTTTCTTGCTTTTTTGCAACATGGCTAATATGGAAATATATTTTACATGATTTCAAAAGTATAACTGATATACAGCTTGCTTTCTCAATGGATGGAGGAGGAACTGGAGGGAGGGAGAGAATTTGGAATAGAAATTTTAAAAAATGAATGTTACAAATAAATATTTTTTAAAAGAAAATAAACCCTTGCCTGCTTTTCTCTGATCTGGATTACTGCAATCCCTTTGAAAGGTCTCCCTGCCTCAATTCTCCTCCCACTCTGATCCATCCTCCACATATTTCTGGAGCCTTGGTCTGAGCACATCACTCCCTGATCAGAGACTTCCTTATTACCATCAGGATCAAATGTAAACCCTGCTGGCATTTAAAGATTTTTGCTATCTGACGCCTTCTTCCCTTTCTAACACTACCCCCCTCATCTGCCTCCCATGGTACGCTGTCAGTGGTCACCTTACTATTCCCCCAACATGATCCTCCATCTCCCAATAAGGCACCTCCCCATGCATGGAATGCTCTGCTCCTGCTCCTCAGACTCTTCCTCCCCGATACTCTCTTAGAGTCAGTTCAAATTCTAGCCACTTAAGGTGAGTTTTCCCAGCCCTTCCATCGGACCTCACCACTAGTGCCTTCCTTTCAGATTGCCCACTATCTATTCAGCATTTATACTCTGCTGTACCTTATTATTGACCCCCTGAGAATGAGAATTCCTGGGAGGCAGGACCCATGCTTGCCTTTCTAAGTGTCCCCAGTGCATATAGTAAGTGCTTAATAAATGCTTTTGATGGACTGATTGGACAAACTCCTCCCCACAAGTTAACATGTAGAACTGTAGTACAGGCTTTTAAAACCTTTGGTCAGTGTCTAAATGACTTGCCACACAGCTAGTTAGGGAGATAGAAAGTTCAATGGAAAGAATGCTGGTGATAATTCCCTAGAGGAGAAGTCAACATAAGAAATATCAATCGCTAATGAGAAAATGTTCAAAATCATTGACCAAGAAGTAAATTCCGAAATGCTGAGCTCATCCCTAATGGGGCAAAGATATTCTAGAGCAGAAAAAGTCCACCTTGGAGGAGGGGCCAAGGAAAGAGAAACATCACAATGACCCACCTCTGAGGAGCTGAGAACTATTCTGGAAAAGAATTTGGATTTGACAAACGTTACCAACAGTTCGTAGTCTCTGATCTAGCAATCCCCAACTGGGGTTACAGGTCCAATGGAAAGAAAAGTTTGATGGGTAACAAAATATACATTGCCTCTGTTTGTCAAAGCAGATTACATGCCCTGTGGGTGGGGGATGCTGAAGACCATGTGGTACATCAATATTAATGAAACTATACAAGGTGCAATGGCCTCCAGAGTGGGTGTATGCATCCCAGGAAGTATACAAGACCATTCTTAGAGATATGCAAGGACAACATCAGAACTGAGAGCAGCCCAGCAGCTGGTCAGTGGCCTTGCAATTATTGGCTATGACTACTGTCCTTTTTTCCACCTGCCCCTCCTGCCTTTGTCCAGAGCTTCACAGGAAGTCACACTGAAGTCCTACACTATGGTAGCAACAAGCACACTTCATATGTCTCCTTGAGATCTGCCTGGGATCTTCTCTTCCTCTGTCCCTAAGAGAACTCAGGAGGCTCAGGACAGACCCAGGATGAGTTGCAGTAGATTGGTAGGAGAGGAGGAGGAGCAGCAGCAGCCGCCAGATTGAGGATCAAGAACCCAAGTATGGACCTCTCTTAGTTCAGCAGCCCTCCTCTCACAAAGGACAGATTGGAAGCCAAAGCAGAAAGCCATCCACTAGCAAGAAACCATGGCCATCTGGGCTGCCATGACTCCCTTCTCCTCACCTACCACAGTCAAGCCTTTGGACCTGCCCCCACCCCTCACTCTGGCCTCACCTCATCCCTCCTCCAGTCTCCAGATCCTGCCCTCTCATCCCTGATCAGGGAAGATGGAAATTTGCCAGTAGCATTTCAGCAAAAGCTTTCACATGACCAGTGGATAGACCTGAATAATGAATGGTGATTCAGTAAGTACCAAACACAATGGGACCAGACTCTCCTTGGGAGATCGCTTCCTGAGCAGCAAAGGCGATCAAAGCCAAATCTGAAAACAAACCCATCTTAGAACCAGACCCTCGAATCCCTGGATCACCAAGTCCTGAACCCAAAGGTTCTAAATGAAGATAATCACGTTGTTCTCACTTGGAGTGTTTAGCCAGAGCAAAATGATTTTATACCATTAGTAAGTAGGATAAAATTCCAAATGCTTATTTCATCCTTAACAGTTTCTATTCTGGGTGTGTTTCATAATGAACATAATAAAGTAATAGACTAGTGCATATACTTATTCTTTTAAATAAACAGACATCAATAGGAAGCATGCTTTCCAATATTTTTACTTGGATGGCTGTGTGATTGAAAGTTTGGAGACCACTGACATAATGAATCAGAATCAGAGCAATAGGGGAAGACTTGCTGGAACTCCTGCAGAGTGAAAGAACACCGAAGAAAACAATCTATGTATTATTACAACAAAGGGTAACAAACCCAGGTGAAATACAATGGATGAGGCCGCTTCCAAGTTACTGAAAGTAGAACACATGTCCTTCCTTTCTGTTAACAAACAGTAAACTGCAAACATGGAGAATTACATGTCCTATGAGACCCCATCATGATATTAGCTGATTTTGTGTAACTTTTTTTAAATTGGAAGTTACTTTGTGTGGTGGAGAAGGGAAGGAGAGGGCAGAGAAAGAGAAACTAGGGAAGGCAACTTCCTCAGCAGTGTGCTGATAGGATATTTGTTCTTTCAGCTACATTGGCTATGGAGGGAGGGAGAGGGAGGAAGGAAATTTCTTCCACTGATGCCATTGGGCAACTCATCTACAATGTGTAGCCTGAAGGAATTGCCCAAGGCATGGGAGTTAAGAGACTCAATCAAGATATGTGCCACTAACAGAACTTGCAAATGCCTCTCTTGTTTGATTATGTTTTTAAAGAAGCAGCATCAGATCCAGAATTCATCTTCCTGGGTTTGAATTTGGACTCTTTTGCCCATGACTTGGGGTCCATCCCTTCCAACTACTACCATTTCCTCCAATCAGGAGGTCAGACTAGATGGGTGTCCTCAAAGGGTCTTTGCCCCCGAAGTCAGCCTTTGCCTGACTCTCAGCCCACTACACCAGCTACCTAGGAGGATGAGTGTCTAGTTACCCACTTCCTTAGGGCATCTTATAGCACTTTATGAACAATATCTTTCTCTCCTTTAGTCTTCTCTACAACCTTGAAGCACGGTCTGTTATTATTCCCTTCCTGTAGATGAGGAAACTGAGGTGAGGAGAGGCTGTGACAGCCTATAGTTACACAGCAGGGGATCCATGCCTACACCTGCCACTCTCCTATTTGCTGCCCCAGCATGACCTCTGCTCCACAGACTTGCATCTCCTCATCTAAACTGTAAGTTGCTTGAAGTATGAAACACAGTCCTGAGAGCCTCTTCTCTATCTCCAGAGAAGCATAAAGCTGATAGTAAAAATAGCTAGTGTTGGGGGGCACAGTCAAGATGGCAGAGTAAAAAGACGTACATACTTTAGCTCTTCCCCATAGCCCATCAAATACCTGTAAAGAAAGACTCTCAAGAAATTCTAGAGCAGCAGAAGCCACAGAAAGACAGAGTGGAGGAGATTTCCTGCCCAGGGTGACCTGGAAAGTCAACAGGAAAGGTCTGTCACACTGGATGTGGAGCAGAGCCCAGTCCAGCCCAGCCTCAGCCACATGATGCTGGGAGGAGCAGGACCAGAGCAGGCTTTGGGGACGCGGAAGCAGCAGCAGTTTGCAGATCCCTCAACCCACAGGCGCCAAAGGTCAGTGAGAGGGCTTTTTCAACTTGAGTGAGAAGAGAGCATTGGCAGTGGTGGAGACTGGGCAGCAGAGGCTTCTGGAGGCCACAGCAAGCAGGCAGCAGCCAGCATCCATTGTTCCATTGTTGGAGCACTGAGAATAAAGCTTCTGGGGTAATTGAGAACTGATCTGAATCTGAAGCCCTGAGCGGAGGCCCTGCCCCCACCTGAAGCCTCTGGGGCAATTGAGCAACTGATCGGTCCTGGGGTGAGCAGGAGTACTAAGACCCTCCTCTTGACAAAGGATTCAGAAGTCAAGTAACTGGCTAGGAAAATGCCCAAAAAAGGGGAAAAAAATAAGACCATAGAAGGTGACTTTCTTGGTGAACACATATTTCCTTCCATCCTTTTGGATGAGGAAGAACAAAGCATACTGTCAGAGGAAGTCAATGCTTCTGCATCCAGTACCTCCAAAATGAATATACAATGGGCCCAGGCCATGGAAGAGTCTGAAAAGCCCATCGCAGCTTGCTAAAGGAGACCCAAAAAAATGCTGAGGAAAATAACACCTTTAAAAATAGTCTAACTCAATTGGGAAAAGACGTCCAAAAAGCCAATGAGGAGAAGAAGTCTTAGAAAGTAGATTCAGCCCAATGGAAAAGGAGGTTCAAAAGCTCACTGAAGAAGTTCTTTAAAAATGAGAGTGGAGTTCAGGGAAGCTAATGACTATATGATAAACCAAGACGTTGCAAAACAAAACCAAAGGAATGAAAAAATAGAAGATAATTTGAAATATCTCATTGGACAAACAACTGACATGGAAAATAGATCCAGGAGAGAGAATTTAAAAATTATGGGACTACCTGAAAGCCATGATCAAAAATAGAGTCTAGACATCCTCTTTCATGAAATTATCAAGGGAAAATACCCTGATATTCTAAAACTAGAAGGCAAAATAAATATTAAAAGAATCCACTAATCACCTCCTGAAAGAGATCCGAAAAGAGAAACTTCTAGGAATATTGTGGCCAAATGTCAGAGTTCCCAGGTCAAGGAGAAAATGTTCCAGGCAGAAACAATTTGAGCATTGTGGAAATACAATCAGGATAACACAGCATCTGGCAGCTTCTACATTAAGGAATCAAAGGACTTCGAATAGGATATTCCAGAAGTCAAAGGAACTAGGATTAAAACAAGAATCACCTACCCAGCAAAACTGAGTATAAGGGAATAAATGGGCATTCGATGATATAGAGGACTTTCCAGCATTCTTGATGAAAAGACCAGAACTGAAGAGAAAATTTGACTTTCAAACACAAGAATCAAGAGAAGCATGAAAAGGTAAACAGGAAAGAGAAATCATAAAGGCCTTTTTAAAGATGAACTGTTTACATTCCTACATGGAAAGATAATATGTGTAACCCTTGAGACTTCTCTCAGTATTTGGGTAGTTGGAGGGATTACACACACACACACACACACACGCACACACACACACACATACACACACACATATAGGCAGAGAGCACAGGCTGAGTTGAATCAGAAGGAATGATATCTATAAAAAATAAAATTAAGGGGTGAGAGAGGAATATATTGGGAGGAGAAA